>JAWNPR010000061.1:4995000-5457500 GCA_035047405.1 Drosophila stalkeri | reverse complement strand
CTGATGGCAATGGTAACAGTAACTGTAACGGTAACGGTAACGGTGGCCGTTTGATTTCAGGCTAAAAGAAAATACAAAAAAAAAATAATAATAATAATAATAATAGACAACAAATTTTTCTTGTTTTGCTTTTGAAGTTGACAGCCAGAGAATTGACAACGCAATAGCGTTATATTCACATGAAATAGACAACTAGTTGATACCCTGTAATATATATATATATATATATATATATATATATATATATATATATATATATATATACTTAGATTCCTGTATAGGTACGTGTAAGGATATGAGTGTTAGAAATAGGTTTAGCATAAATACAGGAAAAATTTGGGACATATGATCGACAAGTAAATAGAGTATCTAAATGAAGTTACAAATTGATGTGATGAACATAAACATGATAAAATGAACATAAAATCTTCCTAATGGTAGAACATTATGGAAAGTGTTCGACTAGCATATGCTCTATAATCAACAATACTCTAAGCTAGACAGCATGTGCACCAAAAGATATTTATATATGTATGATAAAAACACATCTAAATAGAAGCTCCAAACAGAGTCAAAATGTTATTAATAAATTCATATATTTATATGGATATACATATACATATTTACATATTTGTTGATCTTCATTGAAATTTCCGGTACTAAAACATATTTGTATTTGTATTATTGCTATATATGTAAGTTAAGGATGCTTAGTAGGACGAATTTCCATTCAGATATTCGAGGGGAGAACACAACATACGGAGCTGATATGATTCTGTATATATTCGGACGCGACAGAGTTTACTAAATTCTACAAAATTATATCACATTCGTGAGAAGATAACTCAGCGCCCCTAATTGCTAATTGCTCGCGTAGTTGGGGAGATCTTAACTTGTGTATATAATAATATTCATATATCGATACAAAATGCATCTATATTGTTATTTACAGTCAAACATATATCTATTTGAATGTTTTATTTAAAATCGACTCTGCTCTAGCTGACTGAAAGACTACTTTGATTATGCTTAATACTCAGTCGTTATCTTTTGACTATACAAGATGTACTCAAAATGAAATTTCTAATTCAAAATTATATTCCAAAATCCACGTCTAATGTTATTTGTAACCAGATTAACAGATTATGGAAAGTGTATTCTAAGTAATTACCGAATATTCTGGATAAACCCAATACATGGAAAACACTTAGCTAATACACCGACGAGATCTCGCGCTACCATCATTAGGCATTTTGGCTAAAGTTTTTAATAGGGTAGCTACTTACGGGCTAATGCCATCTCATCACGACTCGATTTTTTGTTCCTATTGCTACGCCCACATCTCCCCGCCAATCGTCTGTTCGATTGCCTAGCTAAAATATGCGACGTCACTCGTCCATCATTATTCCCGTAAGCTCGTTAAAAGCTGCTCAGAAGCAAACCGGATGCTCGCACTCAAATGCTTCTTTTCAACATTTACAAGCTGTTTAGGGTCCTCGTTCTCGTACTCGAACGGAGATGAGGACCGTAATGGGAAGAAGCTCTTGACTGTGACCACAATTCGTGCCAGAATCTGGATGCGAAAGGCTTAGTTTGCACAGTTCTGCTTGTATTCACGTTGCTTACATAATATGATAAGAGTATTCCATTCCATGTCGAAGCTAGGCAAGGTATTATTTAGTCTATGCACTGAATCCTACTTATAGGGCTGAACTCTGACACCAGTTCAAGGCAGAGCAATTGCGCAGTCAATGTGTAGTTGAAGTGAGTTGCGACTCTTACCAAAGACATTCATTTTCTACTTCATTTTGAGAGTAGCTTCTATTTTAATTCTAAATTTTAAATGATGGTTGTATTTATAAGACAATATATATTAGTATATATATTGCCTTATATATACAAGTAGATTGCTTGTTAAATATTCTTCAGATATTTGTAGTAAAAACCTTTTACCTTTTGTTCCACTCTAAAAGACTTCAAACTACAGTGCGATTCAATTATTTCTTTCCTTTCTCGTATACTATTATCCTTCTGCTAGTCTCATGAATGTTCATGTCCATGCAGCAGCAGCAGGACGAACAGCGGGCATTCACAAATCAGTTGATCTCCCATGATGAGACGCAACTGTCCACAGATATGCACATTTGCGGGCAACCCGATATTATCAATCAGTTGACGATGCAATTACGTATTGTGCTTGTTGTTGTTGTGGTTAGTGTGGGAGACACGCACACACACACACACACACACACACACACACACACGCACACACACATACAGACACGTACTGATCGGTGGTGCATTGGCGGGGCATCGGCTAGACGTATGCGAGAGAGTTTAATGGTGGCTTAATTAAGTGTTGCATGCTACGTGCGGTTGGGCAAAAACGGAGCACAGTACACAGAACAGCGAAAAACTTTCAACGCAGCCGAGGGACAACGCCACGTCGATGGGACTGAGAGGGCAACGCTGTCATAGACACCCGGCTGTCAATTGGAAGACATGCTATGCCGCCCAACCAGTGCCCAGTGCCAAAAAGACGCAACTAGACAGAGAGTGCAGAGCAGAGCGTGGGCGAGAGTGGAATGAGGGCCGAGGGCCGAGGGCCGTGGGCCGTGGGCCGTGGGGAGAGGCGTTGCTGTGTCGCTGATTTTCGCCTTGTGCCTTGGAGGTGTTAACGTGCGTGATTTGTTGGCACCGAGACGTGCTTTGGTTACAAATGGTAAATCCTGCGCGTCTGTCACTGTGCGACGTCCAAGGATACGGATACTCCACTGTTGCCGGGGCTGATGAAGATGGAAATGGCGCTGAAGATGGCGATTGAGATTGAGATTGAGATTGACATGGAGCAGCGGGCATTAACCAAACTAACAATGTGCCTGCAGGGTCCAGATCCCAAATACGACAGAATAACCAAAACTGGACGCCAAATTGAATTATTTATTATGCAACATTCAGTCGAATATACCGTATTTCTCTTTTATATGTCTGCACATACATATAATATATATGTATACACAACTTTTATGGGTCATGTCATCCGATATCCATAGCGGCAGCGCGTGCATAACAAAAAAAAAAAAAAACAAGAAAAGAAAAACGAAGAAACCTTTACTGAGAAAAGGACCTTGAAAGTCCCATGAATCAAGCGGCAAGAAAACGCCTTCGTATACTCAGACTGCGTTCTCAAACCCATATAAATTTTAGAGCTACGCTTAACAATCAGTTTGAACTTTGCCACATGCAACCTGGCGCTGCCAACAGTGGAGCTCGCAGGTCAAATGACTCTCAAACTTTTTAAACATTTTCCAAAGAAACTTTTTGTAGCGCTACTTCACCTATCATCTGCTATCACCTAAGCCAAGTGCCTGTTTCATAACTCTTACGGCTAAGAGAGTGCATCAATCAATTAATCAGCCAATCAATCAACAAAAGAGCTTAAACAAATTTCTACTAACTAAAGAGATGTTTTAAGTTGGAAAATTTGGTATTTTTCTTGGTGGATTTTAAAATTATTATTAAGAATTACAGGCTGATTGGAAAAATATGTTTATTTCAAACAAAAGATATCTTGACGAGTTCATGCTCATTTAGGAAGTTAAAGAAAATATTTGCTATATGCAATTTCCGTCTGGCTGCCTATCTATCTACCTATCCATGTGTCCATCTGTCCATATCTCCATCTGCCCATCTGCCATTTGTTTGTCTGTCCGCCTTTGCTTGATACTAAAGAACATATATCTAAAGTGTTGAGGCCAAGGTACATTACAATCGGGAACAGCTACGAATATCTAATATGAGAAGATGTACAAGTATTTTAAAGCTAATATTTCGCCTCTTTAGAGCCAGGCATATCATATTTTAGCTTATATTTCAAGTGGCTTTCTCTGTTACTCTAAATTCTGTATCTTCCACAACTTGACAATTAAAGTAAATTACAGTTGATCTTCTCTATTGTTTCGAAAAGACTCGCATGCTATATCTTTTGAGAGCATGAGAATAAAAATCTATATCTGCCGATGTTTTTAAGCCAAAGTTCCACTGTCACTGCACTTGGTGCAGCCTGTCTCCTGCTGACTCCTTTTCCCAACAAGAAACTCAAAAGTTTTCGTCCTTGAACGAGTATTATGCAATCTGTAGTGGTCGACTGAGTGCAACATTTCTACTAGCTTTGGCATCAGCATAAAGTATGCAGACCGATAATCGAATGCCTAATAAATAATCGCATTTCAAAGCACGCAAACTCAAAAGCAAATTCAAAAAGATTGAAGGAATTAAATTGGATGCTTGATGAGAGCTAAGGGGAAGAGCGACAAGCGACAAGCGACAAGCGAAATGCGAAAAGCGAAAAGCGAAAAGGAGCAGAGGCGGAAAACATCAAATAACCATTTTATGCGCTCGAAGTGCTCAAACGTATATATAATATTCATTTCTAAGATTCAATTTGTGAAATGTTTCCTTTTACGCGTGATTTGCCAATTGCTATTTATAAGCGGGACAAAGTCCGACAATTTTTTTGTGCCCATTCGGCCAGCACTCAGCCATCATTTCCGTATTGTAAATACAGCAAGGAGCCACATCCCATCCCCCGCGCCGGTCGCATTTCTAAACAACATGTATTTAATTTCCTTTATTTATTTATTTTGTTGTATTTTTTATATATTTTTGTATTTTTTTTATTTTTTGAGTCCTCTCAACTAGGATTGGCTGCTGTTCATTTCATTGAAGCTTTGCGCGTACTGAATATGAATTACGTTCCGATTTTCCATATTGATTGGAGTGAACCAACGAGCGCCCAAGCCCCAGCGCTGGGTCCCGCATATTTTGACATTGATTAGCGCCAGCCTTTTAAGCGTCTATGAATGGTAATGATGAAGTGGGCAACGAAGTGATGTGGAGCACACCGACGTGGCATGGCGCACTGAAGTGCAACTGCGTCCACAGCAGCCGCCATTCAGCATTCACAAATTACATTTCCTGTGCACTTTGGTGTCGAATTTAATTGGCATTTTGTGTGGATCAATCGATACGGAACAAGTTGCAAAGCACTCGAAGCACAACCCTCCAACCCCCCCTCCTCCCCTCTCAACCCCTTGCCCGAGAGGAGTCCAATCTGATTACCTGAACGAAAAGGTAAAAACAGTAAATATTCGCATTTCACAGAGCTTTAACTACATTAGGCAAATTAATAATCCGCCTCAATTAAAATTTATCGATATTCATGTTTCCCTATTAGCATTCCTTTTACTTGATTTCTTCAGGGAATATCCCAGCTTAAAAGGATTTCAATTAAATGAAAATGATTTTTCTTTTTATTTATTCTCAAAAGTCATTGCAATTTTAGGCTTATCAAATTTTAGATGTTTGACGTTTGAAGTCATTAAAACTAATATTATTTCAATTGAATATAATATACTTTTAAAAATAATTTTCACTATATACATTTTTTTTTAGCAGCAATAGCTTTCAGTTAAAGGATTTTTAAAATTACTCATCTGATTGCTTACAGGGTATCTTCAAGCTGTTCACATGCCTACTTATGCATTTTGCACTCACTTTGTGTCGGGTTTCTGCTTGGCATACAAAAAAAAAAAAAAAAAAGTTGAAAAAAAAAACTGATTTCTGAGCCAACCGAACCGGCAGATGGTCGGTCTTTGCTTTCCATTCTCTTTGGCGAGCTTCTCGTGTTTATGCAAATATTTGTATTCCATTTGCATTTCAAAAATTGAAATTTTTATATCTTGCGCTCTCGCTCGCATTTATTATGCGATTTGCCAGGGAAAAATTTAATTTTTGCACAATTTAGGACAAGTTGATTAAGCTTTTTGATGCCAGCTGCAAAAGCTGTTGCATAAATTTCTACCAGCCCCCCGCCCCCAATCCCAGAGAGCGCTAGAGTGCCCAAAACTGGTAATTTATAATGTATATAGGTATACTTGTACGAACGAGCGCACTCACAAGCAGCTGGAGGCAATCAAGGCATTGCGATGCCCAAATAATGAAGTCGGAGAGCTTAGCATGAAACTGGGCACTTATCGATTCAAGTGGCGTATCTAAGACGAACAGATTGTTATCGATTTTGTAATTATGTATATATAAATATATAGATATATAGATATGCTCACTGATTGGAAGTCGAATTGGGCACACTCTATAAGTAACGGTGGAGAATCGGATAATTATCGATATATATCAAATTTGTGAACTGAAGAACTTAACTTGTTAATTATATATACAAAAAATGATAATTTCGATATACAATTACAGTTATCGAAATTAGTGGTATATCGCTTAGCGATAACTCTGCTAAAGGTCAAATATATATCGTTTGGGCGTAGGTTATGTCTTTTTATTAATATAATTAATTATTATTAATATAAATTAAAGAGAAATAGAGGACATTTGAGAGCCAAAGTTATCGATCATAAGTTATAATATGTATATACATCGATATGTTAACGAATTTATCGTCATATCGATATATGTATTAGTTGTAGCATGCTGTTTCATCATTAAATTTATTTTATTTTCTAGGTAATAGCACATCAAAAACAATAGAGTTAATTTTTATAGCTCTCTTAGGGATATGCATACATAAGTGACACAGAAAGAGAAAGAGGGAGAGAGAGGGAGATGGATGCGTGATCTGTCCAACATCTAGTTGAGTTTTGTTTACGCCATTTTGGTTGATTTCTAATCAAAAACGTGTTTGCATGCACATTGCCAATGGGGACTTTGCTCTGATGCTCGTCACAAGGACGCGCGCACTGGCAACAATGGCGTGTGTCATAGATGCGGACATGTACACGTGGACGTGAATGCATCCTAACAGCGCAACGAATGCAAGACACTTGCATCAGGCCAAATGATTGAGGTGCCGAGCACAATGCGTGGTTACATTTTCAATTCCATGCGGTGACAGCGGCAGCGGCAGTGGCAGCACCAGGTGGCGAGCTGTGCGAGTCGCGAATGTAATCAGGCAACGCGAATCCGCCCACCAACTGTGAGTATAACGGTAAACCGAGCTGCTACTAATTCGCGTGTGCCATAAATGAACAATGCAAGCAAACATGACTCTAAATGCCCTAGATCTATGTTGGAATTTTATTTGTAGGTTTATACATTTACTGTGACTCTTGGAAAGCTGCAAATATATTACTATAATGCCATATATACTTGATAAGTTTATTAAAATTTTGTAAAGGAAATGAAAATTAAATCGGGGCAACGGAAAAATTAATTGCAAAACAAATCAAATTTTCTTTAATATTATTTATTAGAAATTAAATGAAATATTATACATAATGTTATATTTATTTTATTTTATTTATTATTAAATTTGATTTTCATTTCATTATTATTTTTATTTTATAATTATATTTATAAGTATTTATTTAGTATTTATATAGTTTAATTATGAACCTACATTCATAGCACAATTTATGGAATAGTACATTTTTTTTTTGGATTTGCTCTCTCGAATATTAAAACAAAATCAATTTTTCTGGGATTTTGTTAATGCTGATTACTGATCTCCATCTGAATGTTGGTTTGAGATAAAAAAATATATATACTCTCAAACCAATCAAGTGCGAGTTATATTGCCTGCCTGCCTGAAACTATAATGAAGCTTGATATAGGTTATTTATGATATAATGAAGCTTGATAGATTAGCTTTATAAATAAGAATCAGATCTTCTAAATGTTGCAGACCGTTTTGTTTCGTTTCAGAAGGCTACCGATTGCTTCGGTTCTTCAACTAGTTCGTTCGTGATGGGACATTATCACTTTTTGTTCGCTCTGGAGTTTAATTAAGCAAAGAGTTTTTGGTGTATATGCGAGGATTATCTTTGCCAAGCACATCAAAAGCGCATGTAAGTGTGAGTGTGTGCGTGTCAATGTGCAGATCATTTGAGTAGACTATCTTTGAGTTAGCCGTTCACTTACTGAGCATTATTGTGCGAGCATCTATCATATCGCTCCCTAAGCGTTGTTCGAGAAAAGAGCATCACACGAATAAATTAACTCAAGATGCTCATCCGAAACCCAAAAACGAAAAGAACCGAAGGCGCTCGTTTAGAGCAAGAGCGAGTGAGTATAGTTGTTTTTCGGTTCATCTCGTGTACAGAGCGTAAAGGCTCAAACGATTAAGAGTTATTTGCGAGCTATGGATAAGAACTTCAATTAAAATTTAGTTGTACATTTATATTTAAATTTTGTATTTCAAAACCTTTGATAGGCATACAACATTTTATAATCAAATGGCAAATCTTATTGAATATATTAGTAGCTGAATATTATTATCAGCTTAAAAAATTGTCAAATTATAGTTATTGAAAATACTATCACTCTTGCATGGTCAAGCTCATACAGTTTGCTGTCCATGGACTTTCTCACGAAAAAGCCGAGCGCTGTAACTCGACTCTCGCAGCAGCGCCATCTGTCAATTACTGTACTCGGCAAATATATGTTTGCAATTTCAATTTCATATTTTCGCTCCAAATAGGAGCTGGTCACACTAGCTGTACCAAAAAAAAAAATATATATATATATATAGCAAACAGCGCTGCAGCCATAAAATGCAACTGTCAAAGTGTAAACTAGACATGAGTAAGTATGTGTAAATACACATGTGTTAGCCTGTGAATACATATGCACATATACATATATGAATATACATATGTATGTGCGTATGTTCATACATATGTATTTAGCCGGCAGCTTTTTTCTGTGGTTGCACGATTTTCGTGTCTGCTGAAGCAAACAGAAGTTAAAAGCCGCAAAGTGAGGTTATGAATTCTGCTAACGTCACTCGCTACAACCATATTCCGGAACAACCGATTTTTGTTCTTTTAATTTTTGTGCGCTTTAGCTATCTTGTATAGCTATTATGACTATGCACTCTATAAAGTTTTGAACATGTATTTTAATTTTACATAGTTAAACAGCGCATTAGTTAATTACAGGGTATAATATAGTAGAGTTTTAATAACTAGTTCACTTAAAATTTTATTTTAAAGCTTAATTACAGGGCATCGGCATGTTGTTTATTCCTAATCTGCATATTTGTGCCAGCAATGATATTAATAAAACTGAGCATATTGGCTTTGTGAGAGAAAAACTCAAAATTTGAATTATTTTAGACTTATGTATGTATACTCATTGGATTATGACTTTTGATTATACAAGAAAGTCAGGATAGTCAGGAATAACCATGTTGTATATACATATGTATGTAATTTCTAAAGAGAGAATTGAAATCTTTAATAAATACCTGTGATATGACAAATTGGAGCTTACAATATTTCTTTCTCAAATTTTGATTAACTCACATAATCTGGCAAAATACTATACTAATACTACTTATACTATACTATGAAAATAATTAGTAATTATTTATAAAATCTTTAAGCACGAACTTTGATTAGTTTTCAAAACTAATCCTTGTTTATTGTTTATTTTATGTAGTTAGCAGACATATCTAGAAATTCTAGCTACATCGCAAAGTAACAATAATCTATTAATAATTGCACTTAAATTTAGAATATTATAATATAAAGTGAACTCGATTCGAAAATAAAATCCCTCAGTTATTTTGCGAACGAGCATTACACAGTCGATCATGTTCGATTGCATCGTTCGAATTCGTCTTCTCTTATTTGTATTTTTTTTCTTTTGTATCCAACAGCGCACATGAAAGCACTGTCACCAAGAGAAACGAGCACCCACGCCTCTAAACAGAAACACATTCACACACACGCACACACACACTCACACTCACACACACATAAACGTGCAGACACATGAGAGCGCGTATTTCGCATAGTCATAAATAAAGTCCATTTGCATTGCTGTTTTTGGATGGTTTTGATATCTGCAATGCTGTCCACTGGATGATGCCTGTTGCCTGCTATTGTGGTTGTCGTTGCTATACCCTAAGTCCATTTAATGGGTATAATGGGTTTGAGTAATTCTCTATGTGTTGTATATGGTTCGTTAGAGTATTTTCATACAAATCACTAAAGTTTAAGTATATTAGGCTGAAAAAACTAAATTAATCGAGTTCAAAAATAAATAAGAATGGATCTTTAAAATATTGTAGGTATTCATATATATACATATGTATATAGGTATATACATTTTTATTTTAATTTGTTATACCCTGAACCCATTGAAAATGGGAATTCAGGGTATAATATTTTTGTGAAAATGTATGTAACAGGCAGAAGGAGACGTCGCAGACCCCATAAAGTATATATATTCTTGATCAGCACAAAAAAATAAGTTGATATAGCCCTGTCCGTCTGTCCGTCCGTCCGTCCGTATGAACGTCGAGATTTCGGAAACTACAAAAGCTAGAGAGCTGAAGTTTTACATGAATACTCGTATCTTAGTTACGCAGTACAAGTTTATTTTGTTTTTTAGATAACTCATCCCATTCCTTAATTATCGATTAAAAATCGAAAATTCGTTTACGTTTTTTAGGTTTTTTGAGCATAACTTCTACACCGTTTTAGCTAGAGACTTCAAATTTGTATATTTAGATAGATATTATGGATACGCAGATTTTGTAATTCAGATTTTAGATGCCACGCCCCCTTCGCCCGCAATTTGAAATAAACGCATTTCAACTACTAGAGACTTGTAATTTGGCAAATGGAAAAATTTGAATGCTATTAATATATTCTGAAAGTTTCATGAAGATAGTCCATCTAGAAATGGAGTTATAAGCGTTCAAAGTACAGCCCATCCCACCCCAACCGTCGGCAGCAACTGCGCGGTTTGCAGAGTGCGCGCTATACGTGCGTAAAGAAGAAGAATATCAATTTTTTGCAGGGTTCAGGGTATCTCGTAGTCGAGCCGTCTCGACTAGAGCCTTCTTACTTGTTTTATTTTTATTTATTATTATTTTTTTTCTTAAACAACTTTCTTTTTTCAGACAGCTCAAAATTCGATTCCCAATGAGGAATGGATAATTAATATTTAGTGTGATATCCATATCTTTGAGAGCCTCACTGAGACGCTTAGGGTATATTTTAGTCAGGCAATGTCATATCGAACGGGTTTCTAGGTTATTGTTCTTGCTCGTTGCCATTGTTTATGTACGTGAATTGCACAGCCCTTTGACGGTCGAATAGTGAACGTGTGTGAGTGAGTGTGTATTTGAGTGTGTGTGAGTGTGTGTAAGTGTGTGTGAGTGTGTGCCTCCTGTTTGTTCTGTCGGACGCAAACGTCTCTCTGTCCCGTCTATCAGTCAACTGGCAGACATTTTGGCAGTTTGACAAACATTTTGCTGCCTGCTCCCAGATAGAAAGGCACTTCCCAGATGGATAAACCCAGATGCCTTGACTCACTTGCCTTTTAAATACCCCATCTGCGTGTAGGTGTGTGTGTGTGTGTGTGTGTGTGCATGTGTGTTTGTGATAAGTATGTATGTGAAAGTAAGAGTAAGAGTAAGAGTAAATCTACCCAGTTTCATGACGCGAACAACATCTCAACCCACAAAAGGCGCAAACATATGAAAGTTAAATACTGAAACAAAGTTTGTCACATTGTCATTGGCATTGTTGTTGGTTGTTTTGCTATTGTTGGTGGTCTTGTTGTTGGTGTTAGTGCTGTAGCTTATTATAATGCCCTTCACAGTTGTGGTTTTGTTTGAAAAGCCGCAAGCTGATTGTGCACAAGTCCGAGTACTGTCATATACATTTGTTAACATGCTCACACACATGGATATATGCATAACTATATACATATATTTATATAATATAATGTATCATGCATGCATATAGAGGCACACATAAATATATATACATATATCCAGAGTAGAACTGGTTTTACCTAAACTCTGCTGCAGTTGGCAGAGCATTTGCAATCCCAAAAAGTATGCTACACTTTTTCCACCAGAAAGTCAAGCCAAGACTGTGTGCGGTATTGTGTCGTAGTGGCAAACTGTGTCACACACATTTACATATAAGAATGCAGTGGATAATTGGGTCGAGCAACCTTAAATAAATATATCTGAATGGAATCGTTTAGTTTCATTTTAAAGCATTCACAAATTGAGTGAAAGTTTATTGATGTGTTTCCATTTAGTCTTTTGATGCTCTTTACTTGTGACACTTGTTCGTATGCGATCTCGCTCTCCCCTCTCTCTCTTTCTCTCTCTCTCTCTCTCTCTCATATACGTATGTATATGTCTGCCTCTGACTCTTGATCTATCTGTCACAAACTCTCTCTCTATCTCTCTCTCTATCTCAGCTACTCTTTACGTATCTATATGTCTATCTCTCGCTCTTGATCTATCTATCCCTCTCGCTCTCCTTCTTGCTCTCCCTCTCGCTCTCTCTTTCCTTCACTCTCTTCCTCTGTCTCACACGCCTTCTCATTCACTCCATCTCTCTCTTCCTCACTCTCTTTCGTTGCTCTGTGACTCTCCTAACTTGTCACTTTCTATTTTTCTTTCTTTAGTTTATATATATTTATATATATATATATATATATATATATATATATATATATATATATATATATATATCCAGCAACGATACAGTTTGGCCACACAATGATAAATTCCTTCCATCACATGCCGTCCACTTCCCACACCTTCAGCAACGCCGCTGTCATCTCATGTGCTTATAAAATAATTTCAATACATGCCATAGAAATGAAATAAATTTATATAAAGGCAAGGCGCTGGCTACGAAGGGGACGAGTCCTAACCATTATATACGCTATTGAAAAGTTTTGCAACACGCTGCCCTCTCTCAGTCTCCTACTCCCTCTCTGTCTCCCTCTCGGCTCTCGCCATAGCTATACATTTACCACTTGCTGCTAAACCATGCGCAATACCTTTATCAAAGATTTCAGAATTGAGATTTGAGATTTGAGATTCGCATCTCCTGCAGCTGCGTCGGTTTTCAATGTTTAGTGCTCGCTTCAAAAGCTGGCCAAAAGTTATGCGCCTCAAAAAACATATTCGCCAGCAACTTTTGAGCCCGTTGCGGTGCACCGCCCAGCTACCCAGGCAACGGCATTTAGGCCAAATATACATGAATAAGTTTAAACAACGAAATCCGCCTCGGCTTGCATTTGAGAGGAAAAAAGTCAAAAGGGAGGAGCCAAGCAACAAATCGAAAGTTCTACAAAATTAATGTAAGCTGAACTCAAGGTAAACGTTTCATTAATATATAATACATATACTCAATACACATACATACAAGCATGCATATACATGCATGTATATACGTATATATTTAGCCTTTTATAACAGCTGTCCTTTGCACGATATTTGAATCTGTTTAGCTGTGGGCCGAGCACAGCATTCAGAGCATGCCTTGGCTCAAAGCCTTCGATTTTGTATTTGCATTAATATTCAATCAATTAGAAATTCCTCCCAAATGTACATTAATATTGTTCAAATTTTAGTAAGTGAATTGCGGTATTACATTTGCAATACGTGCTTCAAATTATAATGAATTAATGCAATCAACACTTGATTCATGCTCGCTTCCTCCAACCACCCACCTCCCACCTCCCACAATTGAATACATTAAACATGCAAAGTGCAGCTTACTACACAACTGCATGGTGAATACCTTTTGTTTTCTATTATATCTTTGTGAATATGCAGATATTCATAGACTCTTTGACCAGGCGATTACTTTGAATATCATTCATTGTCCCTTTCTCTTTCTGTCTCTCTGTCTCTCTGTTTCTATCTGTCTGCACCTCTGCCTCGGGTCCTTATCTACTTCAATATTTATCTATCTCACTTTCTCTATCTCCCTTTCTATCTCTCCCTGACTCTCTAATGTGTCTCACTTTTATCATCCCTCTCTCTTCCTTCATTGTGTCTCTCTTTCACACTCTTACCTTCAATCGTTTCTATCGTTCTACTTATATCTCTCTGTCTCTATCCTGTTCTCTCTCTCTCTTTCTCTTTCTCTCATTCGTTTTCCTCTTCTTTTCTGCCTCTCTACCTATATCTCTCCCAATTCTCGTTCCTTAATTCATACCTTTACATATCTCGCTATTACCTTAGTTCCAATTAAGTTAATCTTTTCCGGTTATTCCTCTCTTTCTCTCTCTCTCTCACTCTCTCTGTCTCTCTCTGTCTCTCTCTGTCTCTCATACTCTCTCTATCTCTCTCTCTGTCTCTCATACTCTCTCTATCTCTCTTTCTCCCTTTTCCAAAGCTAAATCTTTTTATTTTATTCTATGTTTGTCTATCTTTCTCTCTCTCTCTCTTCCTCTCTCTCTCACACTTTCTCGCTGTTCTGTTCTCCGTCTCTTCATGAGTCTATCTTAGTTACTTGCCTCATTTGTATACATATGTGTTTTTACGATTCCATTTGCAATTAGTTCATAGATGCGTGTTTCATGGTTCATTTGTGGGAAAAATTAGATATTAATACCAAATCCACACACGTTCAAACAAATACACACACACACACATACAGACACATAGCCAGACACAAATACCATACATGCTCCTGACATTTAGTGGATTTTTCTTGAATACCCATTGATAGAGCCTTATACAGAGTTTGCTCGAAGAAACAGTCACAGTATGCAGTTATTATTATTACAAAGTATTTATAGATATATATATATATATATATATATATATATATGTATATATATAGCTGGACAGTCCAGTTGAGTCGAATCGTTTAATAATGAAAGGGTTTTCAAATCGATAAATATCGATTTATGAATTATGGTTATTTGAAAAGAGAAGAAAAGAACGACTTCAAGTTTATCATATGATTTTTATAGAAACTAATCATAGGGTATAGAACATTTCGACTACTTCCATTGCCAATTGTTGCTTGTTTTTTCTTGTGTTGGCTCGTGTCTGGCTGGCATCGGGTGACGCTTGATTTGCATATGTATTGATGCTGGTATTGCCATAGCATTTGCATTTATGCATGTAACCCACCAGCTGAAACACTCGCAGATTCAGTGGTATCGGAGCCAGAGCTAGAGCTAGAGCCGGAGTTGGATTTGGATTTGGAGTCGGCGTGCGGTTGGTGGCGTGCGGCGTAACCGCGCATTTGCACATTTTACGGTCATGTTTATGGGGCACCAGTTAATCGATTATGCATGGCCTGAGTGAACAATGCCGGAAATGTGCAAATGCTCAAATGCAGCGCATCCGCTGCCAGTCAGCAGCTTTTAGCTGCTGCCATTGCCTCTCACTTGGGTGCATGCCTCACTGGCCCCCTCACACTCACACTGTCTCTCTGTCTCTGTCTGTGTGTCTGTGTGTCTGTCTGTCTGTATGTGTGTGTGTGGGGTGTGGGCATGGGCGCCTGCTTTGCATTTGACTTTGATTTACCGCCAGTTGCGCATAGGTGTGAATTACGGAAATTATTAGCCCAATGGAAAATGAACTATTAGAGCAGGAAATCGTCTATAAGTGAGGTTAACAACGAGAGGTTAACACCGACGCAGATGCTCTGCAAATATATTCGCTTATCTCATCTATTGATGCTGACAATTTGTGGAATTCAAAATTGTTTAAAAAAAATGTTCGATTTCAACCTCATTCACTTGCACTTAATTAGAGCTTTTACTCACAAGTGAATTTCATTTTTAAATAAATTTAAAATATTTATAATATACAAGAAATATATCCCAGTCGAATATAGTGCTCAGGTTTTTATAATTAAAATATTTTAAAATATATTTTACTGTAAATAATCTAAATTAATAATAAATATATATTTATTATTTTAATCTACATTTTATTAAATTTGTGTTAATCCCCACATTAATAATATATCAAATCAGTTTATTTAAATTATTTTAAAATATTTATTTACTCAAAGCTTACACATATAAATATATATATTTAAATATATATATTTTTATTTGAATCTATCTTTTTAAAAATATTTATAATAAACTCTAAAACTATTCAGATCATCCTCGACATAATAATAAATCATTAAAATTGTTTTCAAATATTTATCTACTCAAAGCTTACATCCATCATCTTTTACCTACATCCAGCTGTAGAATAACTGCAATGAAGTTCATCCATTCGACTCTCTAACTACTCCAACTATTCGCATTTATCTCAGCGACTTTAAGAGTTGTAGACATAAAGCTCGTAAAATAAGTGAACTTACGCACAAATGAAATAAATTTCATATTTTAGATAGACAACTCATCTGAAATCCTCATCCCTGCCTCCTCCATTGCTGCTCCTCTAGCATGGACCGCCCCGCGTCCGCGCCATTTGGACAAGAGTTTGGCAATCCTGCAGCAAAATACATATTGTAGTAGATGCCATAAATATTTCATAGCGCGCATTACAACAGTTCATATTCAGTTTTGATTTCAATTTCGCAGCAATACGTGTATATTTTATGTTGACTTTCAAATTTACCTGCCAGGTAAGGTGGGCGGGTGGTGGAATGGCTTGGCATGGCATGGCTTACATAGCGTCTACATGTCGCTTCAGACAGGACTACACAAGTCTATGCATGCTTATCCTTAAAGTTTGTCACAGTTAAATAACAATAAATGTCACACAAAACGCCATAAGCGCCTCCCCCATCCACATCCCCACCCACATCCCCACCCACATCCACATCCACATACACATCCACACCCATACCATACACGCACGCACACACATGTTGACACACACGCACACTAACTGATAGCTGCCGACAACGAGACGAACATAAAAGGCAAAAGTTGCCTCTACACCAGAAAACTCGCATAAAAGTTTCCCTTCTTTGGCTCTCGGAGCTGAATGCTCGACTGTGGATCCTGGATCCTGCTGCCTGCTGCCTGCTGCCTGATGGCTGGCGGCTGGCGACTGCTGACTGGCGACTAGCAACTGGCTCCTGGTTTTTGGCTGTCGATGGGCTCGCTGTCAGCTTCACCTTGACAACGTTGTCGTATTTTCATTTCAGCGTTTTTTTTTTGTTTTTTTTTTTTTTCGCACACTTCAAAATGTGCTTATCGACTATGTCATGAATGATGTGCTCAAAAGCAACTTAGATATAGATATAACACATATTCTTGAATAATTGCTTTTTATAAAATATATATTGAACAAAATTAATAATAAATAATTATAATAAAGAATATATCCGTGGTCTTTAATTTTTTTATTTTTGTCTTCTTTATTGTTAAATTCATGTCATCTAAATGTATTGATATTATAAATATATTAGTATTAGTATTATTATTATTATTATTATTATTATTATTATTATTATTATTATTATTATTATTATTATTATTATTATTATTATTATTATTATTATTATTATTATTATTATTATTATTATTATTATTATTATTATTATTATTATCATTATTATTATTATTATTATTATTATTACTATTATTATTATTATTATTATTATTATTATTATTACTAATGTTATTTTTATTATTAATCTCATTTATTATCATAGATACATATCTTCATTATTATTCTCATTATTAAGGTAACCTTTATTAGTATTATTCTGATAAGTTTAATGATAACTTACGTAATATTAATATTATTTATTGCCCAGATATAACTAATCATGATATATGTAAGTAATGATCATTATGAATCAGTTATACAGAGATAGCTAAGCAATAACAAAAGTGTGACTCTTTTAGCATCCAAGCTAATATCAATATATATGCCGAAGACATGTAACCCAATCGTAATTCAAATCTAAAGACTCAAATGTTGCATATATCTTTAACTCTTTCAAGTTCATTAGATAGCGAATAGAATTTAAGCCATTTGTACTATTTTTTAGGGTATACGAACTTCGTTACTCTATATCCCTATTCGTTTTTTTGCTCCCTTGCTGCCTCAGTGTAAGCCTCTGAATGAGGCACGTCATAACTTTGCCATAAAAACAGCTGACAACTCCAACGCAAGGATATAAAGATGCCATCATTCCCAGTCAGCAGCCGTGGCCCATTTCTCCTTCCATCTGTGTGCGTGTGTGCATATGTGTGCGTGTGTGTATATCTGCTAGTTATTTCAGTGGCTTAATGTGCTAAACAACTGCGTAGCGAAAGGACAAAGGAATTGAACATGCGCCAAATTTAAGTACTTCGCCAAGTCAGAGAATCAAATAGCCTGTCAGCTACATAAATAGTTTGCTATCCTTAATGCCTATTACTTTTCTAGTTTATTGGGTTTCGTTTGCATTTAACCCCAAACTGTATACCCTGTAGCTAGGCGATGTATTTATTGGGTACGATTAGCTAGAGAATATGGCAATTTACCTATTGAAATACAGTATAGATTTACAACGTTTTTTCATTAGCGATTGGAAAGCAAACTAATCTGATTATGATAAACTATTAAACATAGACTTTAATTGAGAGTCTTGACATCTCTTGTAGAAACAAAAGTACAGAGTATTTACAAGTCGATCAATTTGTTAAGCTTCCATTTCATTGCTTCATTCATTTAAATTTGAGGTAAAGCCATATGAACGCCATAGGAACTAGTAGCTACACACAATATATGTGCAAGCATTACTTAAGCCATGCCACATTGACACACACACACGCACACGAACAGACATTGTTTACACCCTGACTCCACTGAAAATATGAGTTTAGGGTATAATGTGTTCGTGCAAATGTAAGTGACAGACAGAAGTTGAAAGAAGGAAGGCATATATATTCCTGGTCAGGACAACGAGCTGAGTCTACGTCGCTGCTCACTTGAAGTGGTTCTTTTCAAGGAACACGCCGATTTGAATTTGAAATAATCAACTATGTCGAAGAATAGTTTCATGTCTGCAAGATTTTATTTATAAATTAAATAAAGTTTTAAACAGTTTTCCATTATTTGATCCATCTGAATATACCATATAGCATAGACTTCAATGAACTTTATCCATTTCTTTGTTATCACTAATCAGTGATAATTTTGTTTATTCAAGTGGAATACTGAGGGTATCTCGTAGTCGGCCCACGACCGACACTTACTGGTTTTGTTATGCATGTGTGGGCATGCATACAGGGAAATCAAGTCAAGAGCAACAAGATGTTGGCATTGGCTTATATAACATGAGCGCCTGGTAAGACAATATGTATCTGCGCCAAGAACAATACGAGTCGCACAGTGGGCACAGCAGGAGGGAATAAGGTGATTTGTGTCAATCAGATTGCCAGTAAATCATTGGCAACAGTTATCAATGATCAATCAATCATGTGGTCAAGCAGGCAATTGCTCAGAAAATTATGTCATTAATCAACCAGTTGGATTCAGTTGATATCAGCCGGTCAATCATCAGCAAAGTACTCTATCAAATGATGAACTAGTGAATATCACTGAGTCAATCAATTAATCAGATTATTCGTTACTCGTTGCTCATCAAACAGTAAATTTCTCAAGAGCCTGATTAGCCAATCATTAGTCAACCACTCAATCAGGTGATAAAGTGCCAATCTCCCTAACAATCAGTCAATCACTCAATCCTTCACGCTGTCAATTAGCCATTCAATCAATCAATCAGCTTATTCGTTACCAGTTGATCATCAAACAGTTAATCTCTCAAGCAATTTATTAGTCAATCATTAATTAAACACTCAATCAAGCGATGATTTAGTCAATCACTTAACAAATCAGTCAATCAATCATTCACTCAATCAGCCAGTCAAAGAATTAATCAGCTTATTCGTTACTCTTTGCCCATCAAACAGTAAATCAAGTAACTTATTAGTCAATCATTGGTCATTAATCAATCATTCACTTGGTCAATCAATCAGCCAATCAATCAGTCAGCTTATTCGTTACTTCTTGACAATCAATCAGTGTATCTATCAATCACACAAATCTCAATCATCAGTCAACAGCTCAATCAATCAATCAATCTCACAGATCTCTCTATGCATATGCGACACAGTAGCTGCGCAAACGTCGTAGGGAAACTCTTTGCGTAAACTGTCAGTGGGAAGTTGCCTTTGTGCTGCCGTCATAGAAGCAGGAGACTTGTTAGGGAATAAATAAATAAATAGTGAAGCTGAGCGTCAGTTGTTTATACATATATACACACACATAGTTTTAAAATTTTGGATCACTTTACGATTCACAAACGAACAAACACATACACAAACTTCCGTTCTTCTTCTGTAGCTACAAATTCAATAAGGGGAAGGTAAGGAAGCGCATTCGCAGTTGCAGTTGAATGATGAGCGACTCACAGCGTCAGGTCAAAATGGTGGCCGAGCAGGCATTGGCCAGTCTGGTGGAGCGTGCCAAGCGCCTACAGTTGACCAGTGTCTCCAGCCTGCAGCTGAACACTGCTGGCGAGGAGCAACGGCCACAGCCGAAGGAGGATGAGCCTGAGCCGATTGCACCCGTTGCTGTTGGCGGTCATGTCAAGAAGTTGGTGAAGAGCCTGACTGGTGCCGGGTCGATGACACAGCGATCGCTGACTGCCACAGCTAGGAAGCAGCGCAAGATGGATGCGGAGCCGTCGCCACCGCCACCTCCGTCGCCACGCGAACTGGGCGTGATAGCCGAGCTGAGGGATGAGTATTATCAGACTGATCAGCTGCTCGATCAAATGCTCGCTGATGCCAACAGTCTCAATCGGGACATGATCTGCTGTTCGCAACATCAGCGCGATCTCTCGCTAGTGCACCAAATCGAAATGGAGACCACGACTCGTTCGCTGGACTCCCTGTTTGGGGCACTCAGCGAGGACCTGGGACGCAACGATCTGCGCGAGGTCATGCAACGATGCAGCATCGCCCTCGAACGTGCCAAGCAGCGCATGAAATGCAACCAGCTGATCAACGAGCAGTCCGACTCCAACTCCAATACCAACTCTGACTCCAACTTGAACAATTCCAATGACAGCGATTACCAAGACTCTAGCTCCAGTGACGACTTCAGCAATACCAAAAATATCACAACATTTGAAGTTATCACCATGGCCCCAACAGTGAGGGCCGGCGAGCAGGAGACGCTGCTGATCATGCCGCTTGAGCCGCTTGGTCCGCAGCGAGAACCATCGTCAGGGGACTGCAACAGAGCCGCGTTGCTGGCCAAGCGCGCCTAGCGCTGACGCCCAATACAATTTGGCATATCACCAAGCATAGGTTTATATATAGATTTACTACTAATATATTCGAATTGTCACTAATAATAAATTCTCGTTGCACCGTAGATAAAAAAAGTAATTTTAACCAGATTCTAATATCCATTCCCATCCCCATTCCCATCCCCATTTGCATCTGCATCTCAATTCCAGCTGTTGACTGATACAGATGCCAGTGGCAAACTTTTCTTGTTAAGCTCATCAACTGGATGGAGATGTGCATCACAACCCTTCTGCATCCATCTATACTCCAACCCCGACACCGATCCCGACCTCACTCCCAACCCCCTTTCTACTGCTCCTTTCATCATCAGCATCATCATCTGGCAAACAGTTTGAGCTGCGGCCTGGTCTCCAATTTGCAAACTCTACTTCTCCACTTCCACTTCTACTCCCACTCTGACTCTGACTCTGACTCTGACTCTCACGCCAACTGGCACTGGCACTGCCGCTGCCGCTCTGCCGTTGCCGCTCTGCCTTTCAGCTTTACGTCTCTCGCTCCGGCTCATAACTAATTACCGCCTCCATCACATCGCATCGCCGCATTGCCAGCATCTCGAAACTTTTAAATTGAGTTGCGTGTCATAGTCAAAAAGTTTGCACACTTTCCGCTAACGCCCCTTCACCCTTCAAACATACAGTTCCCCTTGTCATTCCCCCCCCCCCCGCCATCCCCTCCTCATTGATGCTCTTCAAACTGAATACGTGATATCGCTGTATGCCACAATAAATCAACTTTGTCAAATTACATATATATACATATATTTTATATACATAATATATATATATATATATATATCTATATATATATATATATATATATATATATATATATATATATATATATATATAGTATATATGTCCTTATACACCCACAATTACACACACACACACACACACACACACTTGTTAGTGTGCGTGCGCGTGTGTGAACCGTAGCGTGAACACATTCAAATAAACTAATGATTCCCAACTTTTTATATTATGTATGCTAAAAAAAAAAACAAGTAAATGTACTATAATCAAGGATGAACGACTAAGACATACCCTAAAACCTGCACAGAGCCGGAACTAGAATCATTTGAAGTACGCTTATCTCTCATTATTTGTGGAATCGAAAATCCGCAGCTTTCATTCAGATACAATAAACGATTTTTATCGATAGCAAGGAAATTGGAAGAGTTATTTGGAGAGAAACTAATTTTTTCTCAAATATTTAAAATTTCAAGATCATGTCGAACTAGGCATATTCGACCATATGAACGCAACGATCTCGAAATTTTTTATACATATATTATTATCATGATTCTCATCACGCCTCCATATCTCAGTTTACATCCACTTACCCGGCAAGCAATCCACCCTGAATTCCCATATAATTTCAATGAATCCACGGCATACTAATTCATAAAAGGGTCCCGTAAAGCTGCTAGCGGTTTCCTCTATACCCGACCAACTAGTTAAATAAAAAACTCGAAACGTTTTTATGTTTTGCTTATTGTTGATGCGTTGCATCATATACGAACTTTTAATTGGCATTTTCCCTTGCAAATTCAATCGTAAACAAATATATTAAATTATAAACATGGACAAAAATACGAAATAAACTTACGCAACGCAACATAAGGTAACGCAACGTATTTTTAGTCAAGTCACGAATGAGGTACAAAAAGCTTGATTTAAAAGTTTTGATTGAATCATTTCATATTTGATTTGAAACGAATGAAATTTTCTAAAAAAAACCATGTAAGTTAATGATTTACATGATGTAAGAAGAACATTGTAGGCGGGCACAACAGGTTATATAAAACCTCTTCCAAAGTAACACAAACTTAATGAAGCATAAATATTTAGTCAAGGGAGGTCAATTGTTAATCTATCTATAGAAGTCGGTAATCCTAACTCCAAAAGTGTTGAAGATTTATGTAGTTTCTAGCCCATTTATAATGCCTCAAATGGTAGTAGTAAATTTATATAGTCCATTTATTTATTTATTTATACTTTTTTCTTATTTTCAAAAAAGTTGCAACTAGACACTTAGAATGTAGAATATTTAATTGATGAGTAATTAATGCTGCCCGCGAAATATGCTCTATATTTAAAAAAAAATATAAATAAATGATTTAATTTAATTTAATAAATAAAGTATATATTAAAGGTTAATGTAAACTTAAATAAATATAGAAAATGAAGAAGAAAATGTAAATTAAAATAATTATGTAAATTAATAAATAAAATATAAAATAAAAAATGTAAATTTTAATAATAATAAAATATGAATTAAATAATTTGTGGTTTAGAAGGAAATTCATTTAAATTTTAAATAATTAGAAAATATAGATTAAAATAATAATGTAAATTAATAAAAAAGTAATAATGTTAATTGTTCCAAAATATTTAAATTAAATATAAATCAAAAATAACTAACTCTATATAAATTTAGGTTTCCCATCCCTCAAAAATGAGTAAAAAAATCTTATCAGATATGTTTGGTCTTGCTCATAAATATTTCTTCTAAATTTCAGCCGTATGGACACCAAGAAATGTTTTACACAAAATAAATATACTCCTGTCATTTTATAAAGAATTATAAATATGAAAAATTTGTAAATATAAATGATTTTTGTTAAACAGATAAACTTTTCATGGCAAAGAGAACTTATTTAACGATGTAAGTAATCTATATATATTAAAATATCGCTGTTTAAATTTTTGGTAGGTATATGAATGTCATCTGAACTGAACAGGGAAAATGTAATAATACAACGTTTGTAACCTTATATTTAATATAATACTTAAGGCATACATACATACATAAAGATTCTTGAAATATAATATATATTATATAATATATATAATATTTTTTGTATGATTTTCATAAAAAATACATAGGCAGGCAAATAGTTATTTAACTATATATGCATATGATTCAACATGTTTTATTTATTATAAGCTACCATAGATCGAAAATGAATTTTTTTTAATACAGAGAAAATCGCCAGATCAATTTGTTTTCAGCTTCGCTGGTGAAATGCTATCGTCGTTACGCTTTGCCAGTGCCAGAGTCCAACAAATGATCCAAAGGGGCAAGAAGACAGTGCAAATGGCAAAATAAAGCCAATTGCCATAAATCTGAAAGAGACAGAGAGAACAAATATGAATCAGCTATAGGAGAAAGTGACGCCGTCACTCGTACTCACCACCGAATCGGTGAGCGCAAAGGTCACCGCATCCATGGTAGCGGAGATGGCGCGCAGCAACAGCTGTTGGAATGTCAGTTCGGGAAATTGAGAGAAACTCAGGATCAGGACGATGGTGTAGATGACCACTAGCGGGTTTAGCAGCAAAGTCCACAGACGCGTCAGGGCGCGCAATGTGCTATTTATTTTGTTAGTATTGAGGGCCACGACCATGGGAACCGATAGCACCGCCACAAAGAAGCCCAGCGAGAAGTTGAGAAGTCCAACGACAATCAAAGCACAGCCATAGATGAGAAGCATGCTGATGTGCAACAGCTCCAGACCGCCAGGTGGCAGCACCACAATGAACGGCAGCACAAACCCAATCAGATTGAGTGAGAGCAGTATGGATCCAGTAAGCGGTCCAGCGCTTATGGATACCTCCATAAAATACTTCTGCAGCGGCAGCACATTGCCCAAGTAGCCGATGAACAGGGCCACAGCCAAATAGATTAGTACGAAGCCATATGGCATAGAGAGCTTCTTAAACTGTACGGCTAGCACAGCAGGATCGGTATTAGCTCCAACTGTGTCCTGCTGCGAGCTACGCTCTGTGGCATCCAGTGTGGACCAAGTGAGATACGCCTTGAGAAAGCTACAGGCGATGAGGGCCACTAAGGCTGGCATATAGTCGCCAATGGATATGTAACGATCGTTGTGCACAATCACATAGAAGAAGAAGCTCTGATGAAAGCGTTCCAGCAAATTGTTCAGACTGCGAGCAATGCCCTCGATTGCCTTAAGGAGCGGCACGGCGGATGAATTTGGATTGGGCTTGACATTGGAATTGGTAACACGCTTGGCAGCGGATATGGTCAGTGCATCGATGCGATAGCGATGGAAGAGTCCATGATTGCCATTGGGCACGCCCGACGACTGCGTCGACAGCATGGCCAGCATTTGGCGTAGGTTTTGTTCGTACGCGGACAAGTTATTGCGACGCTTCTTACGAGGCGTCTGCTTATACCCCGAGGTGACGCCCTCGCGCGCCATGATGCGCTGCACCAAGTTGAACATGTCCAGATTGGGCAGCTTGCCATTCAAGCCCTCGATTTTAACATCAATATAGTCTGCAAACATATTGATTAGTAATCATTGATTGCTCAAACTAATTGGAAACTAACCGATTTCCAAATCCTGCACTTCGATGTTCAAAGCTGCTTGCAACGAGCCGGCGCGTGCTGGTAGGTTTCCAGCCAACAGATACGAATTGCTAGCGTCTAATTGTTTATCGCCATCGTGGTAGGCCTCCAACCAGGCCTGCATGCCAAGCTGCTCCTGCTCGGTGACCAGAAATATCAAATCCTTGGCCCAGTAATTTTTTCCTGCCAAAAGATGACGGAGCTAAGCCAAAAATCTAGTCCAGCTGTGACAACTATGCTACTTACGTCTGGCAAACTCAGCAAATGCCAGCAGTATTGGCACGCTGGGTGTTATGTCGACATGCACTGAGCTCGGTGAACGGTACGGCGCCGAGAAGACTATGCCCTCAGTAGAGCCGATGCGCGGCGCACGCAATATGCCATAGATGTTCTTGCCGTGAAATTCCTTGCCGCCACCGAACGGATAGCGCAGTGTATAGTTATGCGTGTGTGTCTCCAAGCCAAACTCATTTAACTTGGCCAGAATCCAGGCGTGCGGCGTTGTGGACTGATGGTCCTTGCGTTCACGCTGCAGCTCCTCTAGCATTTGGATGGCGAGGCGATTGGCATCTATACGTATCTCAGGATACACCAATCCTACAATTATAATTAAATATAAAATACCAACAATAATAGCCAGTTGTACACGCACCTGGTGATAGGGCATTCTCTGATAAGTAAGTTCCATGATTGAATTCCGGTAAGGCGAGGCACAAAAACCAGACCACGCCCGCTATGTAGAAGGCATAGCATAGCTTGCGCATATGCTTTGCCAAATTGTCCACCAGCTTGTTATGTGTTGATAATGACGGATCCGATAGAAGACCCATGTTTACAGGCACTTGCTTCCATAAACCAATAAGCAATCAAAATTTAGCCGGCACAGCTAGGGCTGAGTTATGCTGTCGTTAGTCAAGTCAAATCGTAACTAGGGCTGCCTAATTCTGTTGCTTTGCAATCGATAGTTGCGTTTGGTATTTTAATTGGAGATGAAGTAATTTCGAGACTTTCGATAATTTTTAAATTCGAAATCGGAAATATAACAGGATATACGCGTTTCAGTTGTTCTTACAAGTATTTTCTACATCTACTAAGCAACTATGATGTATATATTTGTACACATAGAAGATATAAAAACAAAATAAACTGAAAAAAAGAGAACTAATTACTAATTACTAAGAAGCTCAAATATCTGTTGACATTTTTGAGTGTCTAAAAAATAATGTATCTCACTCACTTATGAGAAAGAATTTAGAGAATATGAAGACCATTTACAAAGACTCTCTTTGAGACATCGCACACTTACAGAACAGTATTGTGGTAGCGTTAATAGTATTGCTCCACGAACACAAGGCACTCAACCGAAAACAAAAACGAACAAAAAGAACGAAGACTCTTCCTCAGAGTGAGAGCGAATTAGTATGATTTTCGTTTTTTCGGTTAATTTCGTAAACAGAGCGTGAAGGTACAACCGTGTTTTGAAAAATGTGGACTATCGTTTACTGTTAAACAGTAAAAATACAATTCATAATCGATAAAAAGTATTTCGACTGTAGTATTTATGGCGCAATGAGTGTCATTTTTTCTATGTAGTCTCCGGTTGAAAATAAAAAATACTAAAATTCTAAAAAGTTAATCATTAATTAGTATACTAGATGGCTTAATTATTACGGGTTGACTATGAGGACTCACAACATTTGTTAACTGTTTTATGAATTTTGTGGGTCCAGTAACATTGAAATAATTCTTAACACTCTTAAGAAACGTGCTGTATTGAGATATTATTACTAAATACTTCCAGTTAAGCACGAAACGTTTCAAGTAAGATATACATATTAAAACAAGTGTTATTTTCGTTAAAAATAAAACAAGTTTAAAAAAATCTGTTCATTTTCAATTATAATGTTCGTTTCTAACAGAACCTTAAACGATAAATCGCTTAATATTCTGTTGTCTCCTTCTCCTCAAACGATATATCGATAGCATTAACAACAAAGCCCTGGGTAAAAGTACCCATCCCTGTACGAAATACACAAAGCAAAAGTGAAAAAAGCATACAAAAATAATAAAAGTTCAATCAAAATCTGAACTTTTGTGTCGCACAGTTAAATTAATATTACGAGGCGTAATTAGAATATATTGAGTGCCGCAGATAAATCGAAATTACAAATTGCAATCAACGCACCAGATATAAATATCACAGCAGCCATTCAAAATGGCCACCAGCGAGATTTCTAGCTCCAATGAGCGGCACTACTACGCCAAGCTGGAGGCCATAAAGGATATACGGGACAAAACTCTAGCCCTGGAGAAGCTCAAGGTGCGAATCATTAAGGAGGTGAAGCTAAGCGATGACGAGGAGAAATGCCTTGACGAATATCGGAAGGAAATGGAACATCTGCTGGAGGAGAAGATGTCGCATGTGGAGGAGCTACGTCAGATACACGCAGACATCAATGACATGGAGAACATCATCAAGCAGACGAAAGAGAATCAAACACGCTCCTTCGACATGGCCAATCGTGTGTACGAAGAATACCTTGCTCTCAAATATCAAATCGACCACATGCGGCGCGACTATCTGGGTCTCAGTCCACTCCGAGACCTGCACGAGGAGGAGGGTAGTCCCATATCAAAGGATCGCTTTCAGACAAACTTCCTCAAGGTCGCCGCTCAATCGGCGGCCGTGGCAGCGGCCGCAGCCGCAGCGGCCGCTGTCACACAGCCCACATCTCTGGCGCGACCCCATGCACGGCATCCGTTGATGGCGGAGGCCACTGTGACAGCATTGCCGCCGAATGCAGGCGGCGCCGGTGGGGGCGGTGGCTCCGCGGTGCCCAGCGGCGGCGGTGGTGGGCCGGGGCATGCGTTTATGCCACCCGCTCCGCCCGGAGCACCAGGCAGCGCTGGCGCTGCCGCAGCTGCAGCCGTGGCCGCAGCTCGCCTGGGCAAGAGCGACTTTTCGGCACCGCCGCCGCCGCCGCCGACCACAAACCGGCTGCAACAGTCACCATCGATTGGCATCGGGCATCATCCATCGTTTCGCTCCGACTTCAACGTGAACCTGAGGCAACAGCCGCCCCCCATGAAGTCCTGCTTATCCTGTCACCAGCAAATACATCGCAATGCACCCATCTGTCCGCTCTGCAAGGCCAAGTCGCGCTCACGAAATCCCAAGAAGCCCAAAAAGAAAAATAACTAATCACCACCAATGCTCCCCTATCAATTGTATTTTATCTATTCCACCAACGGTGGACTTTTTACTAATTTTAACATTTTCTATTTTTTTTTTTTTTAATTTTAATTTGTATTTGTGTATGTGGTTTTAACATATGTGTGTACTTATTTATTAACCCAGCGATGCCTAACAGCCGCTCATTGAAAGTATTACATTTTTCTCATAACCATTTGCTTGTAAGCAAGCTGCTATAAACAAAACAAAAGTATTCTCAGATTCTGTCAACTATGCTAGTTTTGCATATTATTTATAAGTTGTATTTCTATGTGTAGACATTCTACCAATTAAGCGAAAACAATTATCGTGTCAAACTAAACCTAATTACTTTTTTTTATACGTGTAAGCATTCAATATAGTGAGTGAATAAACAAAATTTTTCGAATATCGTTTTGCCTGTATGAAAGTTGTCTTATTTGCAGTATGTGACCAAGTGATCGTGGCAATAGTTTTGACATTCCAGTCACATTTTTCGATTGTGTTAGCAATCGAATGTTTCACAATTATCGAAGTGCTGTAAAATACTTTTTTATTTAGTTCTAATGTTTGCTGAAAAAGCAAGTATTTTTATTTTTACATATGCTGTTTAATATTGAAGGTGAGTTAACTAATCGTAGAGCTAGAATATTTATTTATATATATTATATTATAATAAGATATCAAATATCTTTGTACATAGATTCCGCCAAAGAAAGACATTGATGAAATTTCCAAAGAAAATATTAAGTTAATTTCGGTATCAGTTTTATTATCAGCTCAAAATTGTTTATGGCAAAATCTTTTTTATTGCATTTTGAATGTCATCTATTGTATTTGTTGCGCACCCACAACATTTTGTCCTTTAGCAACACTGTTTGTTGCCAGGTTGCCAGATCGCTGCACGCTCAAAATCGAAATCGAGATCTGGCTTAAAAGAAATTACCGACAAGAACGCAACAGACTTAACTGTGGACCGAGAAAAGTGGCACATGCGAAAAACGCAACGAACCCGGAGCAACAAGCAATAAGATACAAAGTAAAGGCAACAGCTCGCAGTTTTTTTTTTTTAAATTTTGTTTATTTTATTTTCTGTTATTATTAACCGTGTAAGTTAAAACGAAGCGTTAAGAACTAATAAGATTTGAACGCATCAGTGCGGCTGGCTATAACTGTTTCCACTACCTGTTTGCTCTCGCTGTTGTTTTTGTTGTTGCAGCTGCGTGCACAGAATTTGTGAAAAGAGAAAGTTTGAATTGGCTCTCGACTCGATTCGAGCTGACTCGCCTTGTTAACTGCTTTTTGTGTGACTGCAGTGAGAGATCTCGCTCTCTGGGTAACTAAACGAAGAAAACAAGTGAATAAGGAATCAATCCATAAAGTTCAAGCAGGTAAGAATTGAGTTTTGTATTCAGTTCACAAGAATCCACTCCATTTAATCACAGTGAGAATCCTACAGAAAATGGGCCTAAAGAAAGCTGTCATGCATAACAACAACAACAACAACAACAACAACAAAATTAATAGCAATGAGAATGGCAAGATCCCAGCTGCGTCTGGTCTTGAGTCGATCGTAGATTCTAGCCCCTCGCCACCAGCTTCTGCAAAGGCCAATGGGCACACCAAGCAATATGCAGAGCAGAACGTCCTGCCCAAGAAGAAATCCGTTATCGTCGCCTACATACTGTGGCTGTTCGGCGGCATCTTTGGATTGCATCATTTGTATTTGCATCGCGATCGTCAGGCGTTCCTCTGGTGGTGCTCGCTGGGCGGTTACATGGGCATCGGCTGGCTGAGTGAGATATTTCTCATACCGGAATATGTGCGCGACGCTAACGAGGATCCGAAATTCCTGAAGGTGTTCATTGCCAAGATACAGGCCTATCCGCGCCCGCCCTACTCCTCCAAGCGCTTTATGGGTCAGATCATGTTTGGCTATCTCTTTGGCCAGCTGTTCAGCTCGGCCATACCGCAAAATGTCACCGCTGGTATTGACTTTACATGGCTGCACTGGTTCATACCGCTTTTCGTGTCGTTGGGCGTCTGGACCGTTGGCAATGTTGGGCGCGAGTGCGGCATTTGGTGGCCGTGTTTTGCTGGCGCTTTCGTGGCCTATTTGGCACGGTTTTACATCTACGACGAGACCTATTCGCTGCTCCTGTCGGCTCTTGTCTCTGCCGGAATCTTTGATGGCTTCCTGAAGCAATGGCGCCGTACTCCACCGCGCAGGCGCAGCACCGGGCAACGCACCGTCCAGCTGGGCGCTGCCATTTGCATTTATTTTGCCATGTGGGGCTCCGTGGTGGTCTTCAATGGCACCATTACCGACGACGACGGCGGCGAAGTGCCCATCTATGAGGCAATGCAGAATTTCCTGGCCTCCGCTTGGTGGACCGATCTGAAGCAGGCCCTATACGACACCTATTCCTACGGGCAGCATCATGGCTGGTACGAGACGTGGCGCGAGGTCTTCGAGAGCATGGACGTGGACGGGGAGCGCAATGCGTACAAGGTGCTGGGCGTGAGTGCCACGGCCTCGCAGGCTGACATTACGGCTGCCTATCGCAAACTCTCCAAGGAGAACCATCCCGACAAGGTCAAGGACGAGGCACTGCGTGCGGCTGCCCATCAGCGCTTCATTGAGATCCAGCAGGCGTATAGCGTCCTCAGCAAAATCAAGAACAGCCGTCGTCGCAAGAACAACAAGTACAACGGAGACGATGCGATTAAGCTATAATTCCAGATGTGTCTAATCTTAGTTAAAGTCTGTTAAAATTTAAGGCGTTTCCCCCCTTCTCCCTCGTCCTCCTTCCTTCAATAACAATAAAGTATTTATTTTGTAATATTAACTCATAGAATAATCTAAGCCATAGATCTAGACGAGCCCATGCAGCAGCGAGGGTACTTCGTGCAGCGATATCTTACAGCCTGACTAATTGCGACGTGACGTGACGACGAGGTTAAAGACGATTACAGCACGGCTCGCTTATAATTAGAAACGTTTCTTGGGTCTTGTAACTAATGCTACCCCTGCCACCCCTCCTCCAAGAGTATATTATCTGTAGTATATATATTTATATATGTATATCTTAAGTTAGCAACTTTTGAAACGGAAACATTTTGTATACATTTGCAAGTTACAAACAGAATCTGATATATGTATATATAGTAACATAGTCATACTGACAAAACAATATCATCTTTAAAGCCTATAAAGCTGAAATTGAAATATATACATATGTATGTACATATATTTATTATACATATTAATATTAATATTTATATTTATATTTATTTTTGAATTTATATTTATATTTATATTTATATTTATATTTATATTTATATTTATATTTATATTTATATTTATATTTATATTTATATTTATATTTATATTTATATTTATATTTATATTTATATTTATATTTATATTTATATTTATATTTATATTTATATTTATATTTATATTTATATTTATATTTATATTTATATTTATATTTATATTTATATTTATATTTATATTTATATTTATATTTATATTTATATTTATATTTATATTTATATTTATATTTATATTTATATTTATATTTATATTTATATTTATATTTATATTTATATTTATATTTATATTTATATTTATATTTATATTTATATTTATATTTATATTTATATTTATATTTATATTTATATTTATATTTATATTTATATTTATATTTATATTTATATTTATATTTATATTTATATTTATATTTATATTTATATTTATATTTATATTTATATTTATATTTATATTTATATTTATATTTATATTTATATTTATATTTATATTTATATTTATATTTATATTTATATTTATATTTATATTTATATTTATATTTATATTTATATTTATATTTATATTTATATTTATATTTGTATTTATATTTATATTTATATTTATATTTATATTTATATTTATATTTATATTTAGATTTCCACCTCGATTATTATAAATCATTCCATTTACTAGTGTCATCGATAATAATCGCTTTGCACCAAAAGATACTAAGGCCAAAGATTTAGTCTTTAGACTGCAAAGTCTGCGTTTTGCCTCTGATTATTATCGATAGAAAAAACAGCTAAATGCGCGTTTAGCGAGAGAGCTATGTTACTGATAATAATCGAGTTGAATTTTAATGGTTAGGCACTGAAACCCAAAAAAGAATTGGGGTCTTCTATCTTACAAATTCAAATCGATCGACTTATCGATTAAGTAAAGATTTGTCATCTTGCCTTCAAAGTCCAAATCGTGTTCAATCGATAATTAAAGTAGATGATGACTATCGATTATTATCCTCAACAGAAATTTTGTATTATTCATAATTAAAGGTCAGATGGCTCTAGCTCTTAACGTCCAAATCGATTATTATCGATAGCAGGAGCAACTGAGTTGTTTAGTTTAAACTCAAAATCTTTAATATAAAAGGCAAGCGAAACATTCAGAAAGTTCTTTTGGCCTAATGCAGCTTAAACGTATTTTTAAAAATTCGTGTTTTCAATTTTATGTAAAGTAAACAAGGTTTTTAAAATATTTATATTCATTTATTTATTTTTATATTTTACATAATATAATGAACTACTTATTGAACTAGGCAAAAAAAAAAAAAGAAAATTTTATGCATTATTTATATTTTTTTTGTATTTTTTTTTGTTTTTGTTTTTTTGTTTTTTTTTTTTTTGTATTTTTGTTTTTACATTTGATTATATTCGCGTAAAACTTTTAAATAAAACGAAAAAAAATATATATATTTTTTGTTGTATATTGTGTTTATGCAACATTATTAAAATAATAATAATTGCAATAGAAGGGATTTTTTTTTAGTTTCTGTTTTTCATAATTTGTTTCCAACACAAAATTAATAATTTGTTTCTCCTCAATTATATTTATATATATATATATGTAGATATATATGTGTATTTTAGTTTTTTGTTTCTCTTTTGTCTTTCATTTTGTTGCTTTTTTTTTAAAAAGAAAAATGTGTAAAAAAAAAAAAAAACAGGGAACAATAACTCGCTTAAATATAGTTTAAAACATAATACTGAGCAAAAAATGTATTTATCATTTCGCATGCTATATTTTTTGCTTATGCATTTATCAAATTTGTTTTAATCGCTTGCTTTCTATAATATATATATATATATATATATATATATATATATATATATATATATATATATATATATATTTTGTTGTTTTCTTTTTCGACTGCTTATAATTAATAATTATGTTTAACAATAGTTTTCGCGGCCAGTTTTTAGATTAGTTTAGAAATTTGACTATTTTGTGACTGTGTGCACTCGTGTCTGTGTGTGTGTGTGCGTTGTGAGTGTGGCTGATTATCACGTTTGTTTGTTGTTTGTTTGATTGTTTTCTTGTGGTTTTGTATATAAGCAAAAAGGTATTAAAAAAAAAAATTGTATACATATATATATTGATTTAATGCTAGTATTTAAAATAAAATAACAATTTAATAGGCATATTGACACACACATACTGTTGCAGCATGTGTTGTCAGTGTGCGTTGGTGCTTGTGTATGTGCATGTGTGTGTGCGGCTCTCTCTTTCTGTCTAACATTTAACTAACACACCGTTGCTTACTTGTTCTTCACACACGCTGAAAAGTTGAAGACGCCCTCTGTCGTCAATTGCTATAAGCTTGTCGACAGTCGATTTGCTGCCTAAATTTATTGCATATGTACAAACGAAACTTGTGCAGGACACACACACACGTACGCACACAGACACATTTATACATGAATATATGTACATATATATACATATATAGAGGCACTGGTGTGCGTATGCGCTTGTGCTAAGGCTGCTTGGATTTTTGTATTGAGTGGATTTGGGAAGGGGGAATGTACTAAGTACTACGACAACTACAACGACAAAGTGTCGACGGGCCGAAGAGATGTGTGCGTGCGCCTGCAGTTATGCAACAGTGTGTGTGTATGTGTGTTTGCGTGTATTTGAATCTATGTTTAACATTTTTGCACTCGTGTTTGATTAACAGAATTGCGCACTGTTAAGCGTTAACAGTTGGAGCTGTTGCAGCCGCAACGACGTCGTCGCCGTCAGCGAAAATAAACAAAAAGAACGTACAACAATTAACAAATGACGATTATTACAGGCGCGTGACTACAATATCTTCCTCGAGATCGTCCAGCTCATCATCGGTCTCCTCGACGGCGTCGCCGAAGCCAACATTGGCCTCGGCGGCAGCGGCAGCGGCTGCCGCAGCCGCAGCCTCCTTCTCCTTCTCGGCAGCCTCGATCTTCTCCTGCTTCTTGATCTTGCGTTGCTGCAGATAGGAAACGAAATTCGATTAGAATAATGTGTGGCCAAGCTTCATCCCAACTTACCTTCTTTCTGTACAGAATCTCCACAATGACATAGCCAATGCAGCCGAGCGTGAGGACAGCCAACAGAATATAGAGCTTCATGCGGGTGCAGAGCGTTGTGGCATAGGCATAGGCAATGACGAAGCCTGCCGACTCCCAGAGGCGATAGTTCGAGAAGGCGGCCTCCTTGTTTCGCCTGAAGAGCAGGCCATAGAGACCGTTAATCTGCGTCTGCCAGACGGCGTCACCGACACCCCATAGGCCGGACATGGCATAGAAGATGAGTGGATTGTCGGGATTGGGCCGCCAGAAGAGCTCGACGGAGATGAGCGTGAAGTGGACGACGGCGCCCAACACAATGATGGGCAGGCGACCAATGTACTTCATCACAGAGCCAAAGAGTATGGAACAGAGAGCGTTGACCACGCCAAAGCAGATCATGACGAAGCCAATCTGGTGCACGCCCAGAGCGCACGCCACATAGGCCTGGGTGAAGTCGGCGCCAATGAAGGCCTGCTCCATGCCAATGAAGATGGTAATGGGTATGAGCAGCTGCAAATTGGGTTTCTTCATCTGACGGAACGTGGCCGACAGCAGCTGCAGGCCGGACAGCTCTGCCGCCGAATTGGAGCCCTTGCGTTTCTCACCGTAACGCTTCAGGGGATCCAGGAAAAAGGCAATGATGCAAACAGCGGCCACAATGCACGACAGATAGATCATAGAGATCTCGAAGATCTCGTTCTCTGGCGGACGCTCCAAATTGCCGTGGCCGCCGTTGCCGGTGGTGCAGAAGTTTGCACCGCAATACTGCAAATCCTCCTCACTGATTGTGGAATTGGCACTGCTGCTGCCACCATGTGCGCCGCTCGACAGAACTGCAATGTAAGAGAGAGAGAGAGAGAGAGAGAGAGAGAGAGAGAAAGATTAATTTAGATATCTTTAATCTTATATTCCACATTTGTCAACTTACCCAAGCTGGAGATGAGATTGCCCCAGAGCTCGGCAGATTGCCAGGCCAGGAAGAAGAAGCCAAAGAAGCGCACAATAATGGCATCGACAGCTTGTTCAGTTATCTTAGCATACACCTGCCCAACCTGTGTCAGATATGTGGCCTTGGACGCCCACATCGGCGCCGCCCCCATACCCACCAGAATGCCAGCCGGCACGAGGGTGTAGAAGCGCGGGAACAGCTGGAAGGCAATGTACGGCGCATAGCAGAGCATGCTGCAAACGAGCGTCCATTTAACCGTCAGCTTCCGAATGATCAGCGTGGGCAGGAAGATGCAAGAGACAACCAGCGCCGCATAAATGGCACTGAGCGACACTGTGCCAAGACCATCCTTCGAGTTGATCGAGGATTGCAGATTGGCCGTGCCCTAAATAAACAGAAGAAGAAGCAAAAAAAAAAAAACAACACAATATTAGCTAGATCTGATTTGGTTGATCATGGTTCATTTGTGCTCACCTGAAACGCAGTAAACTGCACCATAAAGGCAATCGAGATGATTGAGATATTCTTTAAAATGCGCCATTTCTCGCCCGGATTCAGCACAACTTTCTCTCGCAGCGAGGCGGTGTCTGGCTCGAAACCAGCTTTTGGCTAAAAATAATACCAAAAACATAAAAAGAAACAAAAACGAAAAATGAAAACAAACACAGCGAAAAGATAAGCTTTATTCAATTAGTGGAACTGGCCAGCGGATGGGCCAAGAGAAGGGTAGCTAGAGTGGTACTGAGAGAGAGAGAGAGAGGGGGGGGGGGGGTGGGAGGAGTTGTTGGTGTTTCTTGATGCTGCGAATGGTAAAGTTCGAAAAGGAATGCATTCTAGATGAACTAGATAAGCTACATATATACTTACTAACTAACTAACAAACTAACTAGTTAGTATTGCAAAATTGGTGATTTTATTAATTATTTTACTTTTAATCATTTTAAATATTTGCATTTTCCTAAAGATCAATTAGTTTCATTGTATTATTTAAGCTATTCTAAAGTTATCTCTAATAATATATATTTATTATGCATACTAACTAAGTAATTAGTTCGTTTTGCATGCTAATTTACATTTGAAATTTTTGCTGTGAAATATATTTATTTCTTTTTAGATTTTTTTTGTATATTTATCTTATTTGTTCTCATCTAATAATAATGTTTCCTACAAATCAATTTGTTCTTACTCCATAATATATAATCTCCTGACATATATACTATATATAGTAATTAACTAGTTAATATTACCTACTAATTTGTATTTTCGATTTTTCAGCAACATTTATGATTTTTTCATCACTTAAAATTGTTTTTTTCCCCTAAGGATCAATAAGTTTTAATGTCTTATTATCGCATCTTATTTCTTATACTACAGGCATATATTTATATATACTAATTAACTAGTTAGTATTGTAATTAATTTGTATGATTGATTAATAAGCCACATTTTTTATTAAAAAAAAAGTATATATATAAACAAATAAAAATTTGTTTACCTTTATTTTAAAGAGACTTTTTTCCTTAGGATCAATTATCTTTAATCTCTTAATTTCTTCTATTAACTAACCAATATTTTATACTGATTTTCATAATTAATCTTTAAGCCAATATTTTTTCTATATATTTAAACAAATTTATTTTTTATTTCTTTGCACTTAAAATTGTTTGTTTCCTTCTTTCGTTCTTAAGATCAATTAGTTTTAAAGCTAATCTCTGGTTATCTCTTCTTCTTCTTCTTCTTTATTCCTGGAACATGATCTCATGTGAATCGTTTATCATTTCTAATTGTTTTCTTGGAATTTGATTAATTTGTAGACAAACATTTTGCATTGAGCTCTTGGAATTGCCAACCAAACAAATATATATATATATATATATATGTATATATAGTATTTATTTAGATAATTTGTATAGGGTATTTTTGTTTTGTACTAGATTTACAGAGTATTTTTACTGCAGTTTGCTTTGCTGCGTTCATTCATTATTTATGTATGTGTTGGCGCGTTGACGTTTTTAGTTTCTAAAATGAAATGCGTGAATGCGCGCGTTTTGCTCGCGTTTCGTGTGCGTTTTGTGCGCGTTTGTTGCGCGCCTTACATTGCGCATGCGCAACGCGGCCTTTAAATGGTCATAAAAAATGCGCAAGGCACCTGCCAGATAACTAACTGGGCACGGTCGTAGAACTGGCCCAAAATATCTCCATCTATATAATAGTATATCTAAAAATATATCGAAATTGTGATTTTGCATGCGCTGCCGCAACCGCTCAGAAGGTTACAGCGCGCTCGCGGCGCGGCGGGGGCGATTTTTAGCGTTAACGCAATTTACGTAAATTTTGTATTTTGTTTTTGTATATATTTTACATTAGGTTTTTCTTTCTTTTTTTTTTTTTTTTTTGGTTTTGGGGAGGCACAAAACTGTAATTGGCATTTAACGGAGCCGTTGGCGGCGTTGGGTCCACGTCCCCTGGCCAATTAGGTGGCTAACAACAACAAGCGGCGTTATGCAAGCATGAATCGATTACTGTTTTGTTGTTGTTGTTTTGTTTTTTGTTTTACAACAATATCGTATGTAAGTAGTTTAAATATTATCGCATAAGACGACTCCCTTGGTTCACACGCAGCTTGAGGAGCGCGTGTCGCGGGTGGGCGGCGGCGGGCGGGGGCCTTAGCTCTTGTTAGAGAAGTGAAGGTGGGCTGAATCTCGTTTTGTTTGTATGCAAATCACTGGGCAGCCATTAAACCAAACACACACACAAAAAAAAAAAGAAAAAAAGAAAAAACAATATATACAAAAATTCCCCGACCTTATCAATAAAAAAAAAAAAAAATCACAAAAAATATCTAAAATGTCTTTTTATTTTTTGTTAATGCATTATAATAGAGTGTGTAATGCGTGCAGCTGTAACTGCGCTTGTTAGAGCTACTATTATTATTATTATTTTAAATCTTAAGCATGTGTCCTCTGTATGTGTGTGTGACTTTTCGTTAGCATTAACGAAACAAAATTGCATTTAATTAGGTACTAAAACGCAAAAAAAAGTACAACACAAACAAGTTTTTGGCGACCAACACACAAATATAAAAAAAAATAAAATAAAATAAAATAAAAATAAATAAGAAAAAAAAAACAACTACAGCAACAACAGCGCGTGGCCACGTCAATGCGGCCCAGACGAATGCAATTGGCAAAATATTACTCATACGCCGCAGGTGTCACTGGCTGAGTGGACATTGAACAGATTACACTCAAATAAATAGCATTGTAAAGTGCTACGAAATATGCATAGAATGAGAGGGAGTGGGAGAGAGAGATAGTGACTGTAAGAGGGAGAAGAAGAATGAGAATTCGACGAGAATACACATATATATCATATATATATAATACATTTAGAGACAGAGAGGAAGAGAGAGAGAGAGAGAGAGAGAGAGAAAAAGAGTACATATTACAAGTACTTAAATATATATGTATTTACATACATATGAGCATATTTACAAAATATTTTCAAAATATGATAACATTTATCATAGCTATCTTAACTAGTTAAAAAAAAAAGCTCAGCGCGAGTAGTCGACACTTTTTTACAGGGCATCTGCTAGTCGCACATTTGAAATTATAATTAAAAACACTTTTTGAAAACACTTCTAATTGCATTTGCAATTGAATTAGATTTTATGAAAATTTGCAAATTAGAAAATAGAAATAAAACGCATTTAGCATAGCATAAATAACGAGTTAAATGAATGTGCTATAAATAAAAACTGGTCGACAGTTAATTCGCTCTAACTGTAAACGGCGGCGTTGCCGTCAACGTCGCTTGATCTTTGCATGTGCGGCGGCGGCGATGGCGCGTGTAAAACAGCTGACGTGTGTAACTGCCGGCAGGTGGCGCTGCTGAAGATTTGCTTACAAAAAACGGTAGACAGAGAGAGTGAGAGAGAGAAAGAGAGAGAGAGAGAGAGAGAGAGAGAGAGAGACAGAGGGACAAACGAGCTAATATCAAAATCTATACAGACAGCCAACTATGCAGCATGATAATAATATTTATTAATTCAATTTGAATTCAAATCTGAAGCGAGCTGCGGCCAGCGCAATAACAATAATCGTGAGGCAAGTGCGAAACATGCATAAAAATACCATACGATAAATGACAAAGAGAGCAAAGAAACAGCAAAATCTCTGAGGCAGGCAGCTAGGGAAACCAGTTACATATGTATGTATGTACATGCCTGCCACTGGCCCGAGCGCCTTGTGGCAGTGAGAAGCGCGTAGAGCGGCGCACAGCGGCGCACGAGATTTGCGTTGTTTTATTTTTAAACTCGGCACGTTTCGTGTTTGCTTTTTGGCTTTCAGCTCTGTGCGTCTGTCGCCCCTCGCTATATATGCATACATATATACATTTATACATGTATATGAATATATATAAACATATATTTCTTTTTTACATTGACTTGACTTGACTTTACATAAATTTGTATTTGTTATTGAGCTTTGGTTATTTGCTGCCTGATTCTCTGGTTTCTTAACGTGGCCGAGCAAAACGGGTTTACCATGGAGCGTTCTCACTGCGACCCGAACTGGCTGCGGGCTATTGGGCACATTGGATGCTGTCTGTGGCTATGGGTGGTGCGGCCACACGATTACAATTATAAATGAGCAATATTTATTATTGTGAAACCAATTGTGCAATAAGATTGGATTTTATATGGTACACTCAGACAGACAGATCTAGGCTCTTTCAATTAGGACAGATCTCACACTTTGCATATACATATGCATAAATCTATATATGTATGTATATATAGAGTGATCGAGCATGCGTATTCGTATTCATGTTTGTCTTTGGCTCTTGAGCGCTTTCTGCTGCTGTCACATTTCTTTTTGGCCCGCTGGCTCGTTTTCGCGTGGGCCTCAGCGCTGTCTCTGTTTCTGAGTTTCTTGAGGTGAAATTTATTTTATGTGCTTTTAGGTAGGAGTGCCCACTTCACTCCAGCGCCCCCATAGCTGCCTGCCCGCCCGCCTTTAGCCAAGCACCAGCAGCATCATCATTCATAATCATCAACATCCCGTGATCATCTCACGCACACAGAGATCCATGTGTATATGTGAGCATGTGAGAGGTGAGCTGCTTTTGAATACTTCCTTCTTTATTATATATCTTTTTTATTAATATTATTTTTTTTTTGCTGTTTGTTTTCTGTTTTTTTTTTTTTTATTATTTTTGGGGCACATCATAAATTAGTGTGACGCGTGTCATTATAAAACATGATTTCTTGGCGAAGGCAAACACAGTCATTAGCCAGCAGATATAATGTAATATAATAGACAATCTAATATATATATATATATATATATATATATATATATATATATATATATATATATATATATATAATATAACTGATAATAATAATAATAGATAATCTAATATGTATATATAATCCCTGCCTGACTGAAGTTAACAATAATCGCTATTCTATTCTAACTAGGAATTTATTATAACAATGCTGTTCTATATATGAGCCAGTCTTACAGCACATTTTTACGAAACTCGATTTTTATTACATTCCATACATATATATTTATTCATATATATATACATATGAATAGGATTATATTGTAATCTTTGTTGCAAACTTGTTTCGTGCTCAACCACCGCTGTGCATTTGATACTTACATGATATATATACGTATATATATATACATCTATATCTCAACAATCTCGCGGCTATAAACAATAGGTCAAGAAATGCATTTGCTTCAAATCAGTTAACTACTTCTCGTTCTATCTAATGCGAAAGGTTTCACGTTTTCAGACTTATTTCCATAAGTTTTTTTTTCGCATTGCGTACATTGACTTTTGTGAAGGCCTGTGAGCCGGATATGTAATGTTCAGCCTCATTATCTATATCGCCTGTCAGACAAGATTAGCATTATATTAAGATCACATATTTTTATTTGACTTTGAACTGACTATGTGCTATGGATGTTAAGTTTATCAGTTCTAAATAGTTATACAAATTCAATATACTACTATAACTATCTATATAATCTATAGAATCTATGTATCTATCAATAAAAGGAGATCATATTTACTACTACTTATTTTTATTATATATATTTATCTATATTATAATAATTTATTTATGTGATAATAATCCCTATCATATATATATATATATATATATATATATATATATATATATATATTCATATCATATTTACTTTTATCATGTCTATCTATCTATTTAACTATCCATATCATATTTATGATAGATGAACTTATATCGAATGATGCAATCCTTATTATTTATATCAATACCATACATTTTCTATTCCATATCTATATTTTATCTATCTGCATCATATCTAAAAATATTATTTCTTTCCCATACCATGACCATCTATATCATAATTATCCTTGTCAAATTATATCTATATTTATTTTTATTATATCTATATATTTAAACTTTAATTCCTTTTTAATTTGCTCTATACTATAGATACATTCTTATATTAACCTAAATTGATCTCTCTGATCTTAGCTTATTTTCTAGCAAAAATATGGTTCACGTTGAGCTTTTTGGGGATTCGGAACTAATTGGTATACTTAAGAGAGGATAATGTATATTCCAAATAGATTTCTAGGCATTCCTTTTTAGACTCTATCCAATCGCAAAATCAATTGAGCATTGACATGCTTAGTACTCACCTTGACGGGCTCATCGTTCTCGAAGCCAGCGTTAGTAAAACCAGTCATCTTGGCTGGCTTTGTCTTTCTCTGAGTACTACGATTTGGTTCAGTTGCCGGTGTGTGAGAGAGCGAGAGAGAGAGAGTGTGTGTGTGGGTGTGAGAGAGAGTCCGAGTTAATGATAGAGAGACCGAGATGGAGTTGTTGCTAATCAATTAGGCGGCTTAGATATATGCTGTAATGAGAAAAATAAGAGAACAAGATGTTTAATAGAAGCCATTAGACAATTATAAAGCGATTTGCGAGACAAAGTCAAAAACCAAAACGGGCAAAAAAGATCACGTGTTGCAGATAGACATATACAGGTATATATATATACATATATGTATATGTATATAAATAAATATACTTATATATATATATATGTATATATATGATTATTATTTCAATTGAAAACGTATTAGAAGCAACCATTGAGATGGGCAATAATAAGTCAAGCACGAGCTGTTATATAGGTAGAGGGCCATATGAACCGATATACATATTTGTATATAGATATATTTATATAGAGGTACACATATATATATATATATATATATATGAAATAAGTGCGCCATGGCATGTGTAATACTATAGGCACAACAATGACAATAACAATAACAATAACAATAATAATATTATTTATTATTAGCAACACAAACGAGAGACATTAGCAGGCAGATTTTTTCATTATTGAAATTGTGGCCATAATTGTTGGCGTTGTTGTTGTTGCTGCTGGGATTTTCGTAGACAAATGATATAATTTGATTGGATTGAATTTATTTTGTTTCGGGCTCATAGTTGCTTTTTTTTTTATGAATAGACTGTCAAGTGTGACGACCAGCTGAATGAGTCTGTGTGCGAAGTATATTATATTTCAGTTAATTTTCGGTTTCAATTTTCAGCATTCGTTGATCTTAGATGACTGATTCGTTTTGTGGAATTAATAAAGATTCTATTTGCTTGGATTTCATTTGATTTGAGGCATATTCGAATTAATTTATAGGTCAGCTATGGGCCGTTCAATTAAGCTCTGATGCGATCGGGCAGGTGTTTAGCCTGACCATGAAATGGCATTAATTACTATTAAATTTTGATAGCATCTGTAACTAATATGTAATTATGGCATTAGGCCAGACATTGATCATTGGCATTAGAACAATCACATGCTGGCTTGCACATGCTTTTAATGAGCTACTAATATGCCCGAACCCGGAACTAAGTGACCATGGAGGACCGCTAATTAAAATCAATTATTTGCATACGTGATGCATATAGCGGCTCCATTGTGTGTTCCAGCACACAGCTCCCATTATAAGTGGATTTGAATAGATGCGTATGTGTACACCTATATATACATATATACATATATAAATATATATATTCGTATTCCCATAATCTGTCTAGCATTTTGCCATTGTTCTGCTACTGTTGTAATTAGCTGCTGATCGCGCCAGTTCAAGTTCATGTTTCCTGTTCGCTGTTTTTTGTGTATGAGATATCAAAATACAAATGTATGTATAGAGCAGGCGAACAGGCGAACAGGTGGACAAGTGGACAGGTGGGCAGGTAGACATCAATTAATTGCATATTAGTATAGCCGCATACACAATTATTCACAGGTACAAAGCATAAGGCTTCGCTTGTCGCTTCAATGAAGCGATAAGCAGCGAGCTAAACACTTTTATGGCGCGTCTATAAAAAACGACTGTGAAGAAGATGACATAGATATTCTTAAAACAAAATAACAACTAATAAAATATAAAAATAAAAAAGAAATAAGAAAGAATGAAAAAAAAGGAGATGATGATGAAGACGAAGAAAACATATTGCCGAAATTAACATAAAAATGCTCCAACTTATGGCTTTTAATAAGATGAGGCGCGCCGCTGCCGCCGCTTTATAATTTGTTAACAAAAAATTAATATTTATGTATGCAAAAAACGCAAAAAGTAGACGCAAAAGAAGAGGAAGAGCCCGAGACAGCTCCGAGCTCCAACTCATAGAATCAGCGACAAGCTTTGCGTTGCCTTTGTTTTTTTGGGGCCAATTTTGTGAGTGAATCTGGTACAGGTAAATTTGTAAATTTGTAAATTTTGTAAATTTGTAAATTTTGTAAATTTATAAATTTTGTAAATGTGTAAATTTGTAAATTTGTGAATTTATAAATTTGTAAGTTTTTGCTTAAAGCATACAAGTTTTTTGTGCTTTCTGTCTCTGCCCATTTGAGATGAGCCTAAAAAAAATAATGTTAACTCATTACATATTTAAACAATAGTGCTATACTGAATTAACTTTAATGCGTTAATGCGCTAACAGCATGCAACACTGTTAATAAAGATAGCGAGAGATTTGCATGCAACTGACGACATTGTAACATAATGTTAACTCACTACATTGTAACGACATAATGCTATACTGATTTAACATTAATGTTAACCCCTAACGGCATGCAACACTGTTAATAAAGCCACTCAATTGTTGGCTCGCTAATAGCATGCTGTTCAAAGCCATGACTTATCAGAAATATATATTCACTAACAGCATGCAACACTGTTAATGAAGTTATATGAATGTTAACTCGCCAGTAACATACTTTTAAATCAAATTGAATAATTAACTGATTTGAATGTTGCTTTAATAACAGCATGCAACACTGTTAATTAAGTTACATGAATGTTAAGTGCAACCCGAACATGCGCCTAACAGCAATAATATTTTTAACTGACTTAACGTGACTGTTAATTAGCTGACAATAGGCAACACTATTAATGTTAGGCTGAATTCACACGAATGCTAACTCGATAACATTGCATTCCACTGACACTGCATGCTGTTAAAGCCAATGTTAGACCTTCAGCTCAGATCACAATGATTAGTGAGCTGAGCTTTGGATTGGACTGGATTGCAGTGACAGTTATTGGTAGTTGGTAGAACTCCGCTTTCGCTTTGTAAATGTCAACTTAGCTGTATCTGTAATGTTGTTTACAGAATTTATAAAATGTGCTGAAAATTGCACACCGTGATTCCCGGGCCAGATGCAGGCTCAAGTACTGTTAGCTAGCTGTGGAATAGGTATTAAACTATTAAAAATTATTATACGGCATCTCTGTGTGTGGCTGGGTGGGGATGTGGGTGTGTGCTCCCGCTGGATACAATTACCGATTCCAAGGAGCTGGATTAGGTCTGGGATTGGGCCTAGGGCCGGGATTGGGACTGAGGTTACTTTTATTATTATTCATTACATGCTAACTCTCGTTATTGTAATACTATTTTTGCTAACATGCACTTAACAGAGCCTCTGTCTCTCAGGTGCGAGCATGTGCTCAATGCTTATGGGCCAAGTTAACGAAACTTTTAACATTTTGTGTGCTTACGGCGCAATAAACGTGCACGGCTATCGGCCAGAGCCGGTGTTCAAAAAAACCGCGTGCGAAAATAAAATAAAGAATATGAAATCAAATGGAAACGGGCTATTAATAATAAAAATAATAATAATACATGCTACAACAACATCAACAATAACAATAGCAACAACAACAACAGAAAGAACTCGCTACTGCCGCTACGGCTGCAACAAAAACCACTCAGACAAACAGCAGCCACCATCGATGATTATAATAATGATACTGATGACGGCAATAATGATGATGATGTTGCTGTTGACGTCAGTATTGTTAGCGGAATTGACGGAAATCTCAAAGCTCGTAAGCGCCACTAGCTCTACCTGTTTAGGTTATGCTCTAAGCCAGCGTTTAACGGCAAAGATGGGGAATTTTTCAATATACCCAGTAAAGTGGTAGAGGAAGGGGCATGATAGAAGACAGTATGCGAGAGAGCGAGAGAGAGATAGATAGATAGATAGAGAGAGAGAGAGAGAGAGAGAGAAAGAACAAGAGAGAGATTTATAGGCAGAATGAGACACAGAGAGGGAGTTATTGAGAGAGATGGATGGAAATGAAGAAAGGATTTCAAGTATAAATGGGTATGATAGATCACAGAGGATCAAGAGAGATGAGAGACGGAATGATAGAAATAAATAGAAGAAGAAATAGATTTGTTTGATAATTATAAAGTGAAAGAACATAGCAAATTAGAATAGAGAAGAGTAAAATGGGGGAGAGAAAGAGAGCGAAAGATATAGCAAGAGAGACAAAAAAGCGCCAATAATATCTAGTGTCTAAACTACATATAAATACTAGAGAACACAGAAGATTGAAAAAGAATTGAGAAGTACAGAGAGCAGTTCTAATACCCTAGATTAGGTATTACTACATGTGGATGTGAGGGAACAGCAAAGGTCAGAAAGAGAGAGATAGAGAAGAATATCTGTCAGCATATCAGTCACTATATCTATTTCAAAGTTTCTAAACTCTTGAGAGTTGTAGATAGAAGCCTATGCATAACATAGTTGAGAGGTAAGTTGAGGTAAGGTAATATCAGGTAACGTTTACTGGTGACAGGGTATCTATTAGTCACATTCCTGATTTTGGCTGTGTTTGATCGTGGCGCACGTGTTGGGCTAGGCACACTTTATACTGTGTGTGCATGAATGCTGTGCGATTGATATTGTAATTTCTGGTATTTAATTGCGGCTTTTGCGGTTGCCGGCCTTTTGGTATTTTTTTTTTGTTTTTGCTTTTCTTTTCTTTTCGAGTCGCCTAGCTTGGGGCGCACGCGTAGATCACATTGCAGTTGGCTGCTGGCTAATTATACAGTGAACCGCACAATGGGGTAAACAGGGAATTTGTATTGCAAAAGCAAACAGTCGAGTGGATGTCTGTGTGTGTGTGTGTGTCTGTGTGTGTGGGTGTGTGTGTGTGGGTGTGTATGAGTCGGTGTATGTGTGTGTCTGGGCATAACAATTGAATTGAGCCGCTGCCAAAAATGGGACAATTATGGGCCATTTTCTTCATTTGTGTCTGCTTGATTTTTTTTCTCTCTTTTTTTTATTTTATTTGTTTCTGTTTCTTTTTTTAATTGTAATCTATTTTGTTTTATTATAGCTGCTGCGTGTGGGGCAATATAATTTTTTGTTACTGTTTTTTCTATTTTTATTTTTTATTAATTTTAAATGTATTTTTCTTTTGGCCAGACACGCGCCACTCGCACACCCCACCACATACATACTTTAACGGCATTATTATTTATAATATATAGTATACAAATTATTATTCTAAGTATGCGACGTTTCTGAATTATTGAGTTGCCTGCCTTAGATTGCTACACTTTTGTTGTTGTTGTTTCGATTGTTGATTTGTTTTGAATAAATGTAGCCACTTTACAATTTGTCTTTTAGCCATTTTCGTGTGCGCGAGCATTCACATTGCCCAATTACATGAAACCCATGAAAATAGACAAATGAATGAAATGACCAAACAGTGCTGACCAAAATAGTTGGCAAGCCCAGAAAACAAAATTAAAATAGATAAATACAATAAATAAAATTAAAATTGATTGAAGTAATAATAAAAGCAAAATATTAATTTTTAAATAAAATATAATAATAAAGTTAATAATTCTGTTGCTTTTATACACTATTATAAAAATCAGTAACAAATTCATCTATTTGCGTGGCGTATTACTAGTTTGGCCATCACTGTATTTATGCAGAAATTTGAAAATATGCAAAGAGACAGAAAAACATTGAACGGTCCGCAGCGAGTGTGTGTAATCTGCATTATCCGTGTGTGCGCACACACACACAATACAGATTGGGCCTTAAGTGGCCATGCTTTGGCTTTGGCTTTGGCATGTGCCACACATAAATGCACAAACGAACACACCGAGCAAAAGAGACTAATCAAAATATAGCAGAAAGAGCGTTGAAAAAGCAAAAGTTTTTATTAGCTGTCGTGTTGTTGTTGCTGCTGCTGCTGCTGTTATTGTTGTTCCTTTTTGTTTTGTTCACTGCCAAAACGAGGCTGCTCTGCTGACGCTGCCTTTGCCCTTTTACAATAACAATGTGCAGTGAGCGCGCACTCTAACAGGCCTTTCGAGAAAAAACGGTAAAAAAAAAAAAAAAAATAACTGAGCGCTCAATGAAGATGAAATATACTGGAAGCAGCATCAAAGCAAGGACTGCGAATTGTGCACGCATCCTGAATGCTCTTCTTTTGCAATCGATTGAGATTGGGAGTTTTAAAGTTGATTGATATGTATTTAACTTCGTTGCATTTAAATGTTTTTTTTTCATAGTAGAGTATAATTCTTGAAGTTTTGAGTAGTGCAAAATTAATTAGAATTTCGAGTTGAAATCGGTTCGACTTAAAACTGGTTTAGCAACCTTGATCGTTATGCATTTGTTTTGCAATAGTTGTGAATAGAGCATGAGAATCGCAATGCAATAAAAAAAAACTTTGCTCTTTCACTTTTGATTTTTAACAATTTGTAACTTCAACTATGTAATGTCGACTTGAAGAGTAATCAGCATTCGTTGTTGCTGCCTTAGTTACACTGCAGGTATTTGCCATGCATTAAATGTTGTTCGCTTTGCTCAGTTTCTTTTTTTTGGCTCTTTAACGTACATTCATTTAATGTTGTTTGCTTGTTTTGGTTTTTTCTTTTCCTTTTCGTTTGTTTTTCAATTTATTTTTGGGTTTTCTGTTTACTTTGTTTTATTTTGCAGTCTTGAGTTTTGGGCTTTGCTTTGCTGTGATCTAGTTGGTTTGCATTTTGAATTTGGCGCGCAAGACGCGAACTGTTTTGCAACAGTTATATTGTATATATTGAACTGTTATAACTTGTGTTATATATTGTCGTAAACACACTCACACTAACACAGGAAAAAAAGAATGTTTGTGCCAGCTGCTCCTGTTGTTGCTCCTGTTTTGACCGGGATTCGGCTTCGGGTTGCTGACGCTGGCCAAGTGTCTGCCTGGCTGACTGCCTCACACTACAATGCCAAGAAACTGCGACAACGTGCGAATTTTAAACGAAAAACACTTTCTAGCTAATTGGAGTGATTAGTGGCGGGCGTCGCAGTCGACGCTGCTGCTGCTGCTGCTGCTGCTATTGCAGTAGTTGTTGCTGTTAGCGTAAACGTAAGCGTACGGTCCAAGAGCGCCCCAAGAGTTAAATGGACAAGGTTATCTATCTATTGTTAGCTGGAAGCGTGAACAGTTAACTGTAAATAATCAAACCGTCGTGAGGAGGGTGGAGGTATTACTAGGGTTTGCGGCTAGGAGTCATAGCAGAAACACAGAAAGCACTCAAGAGATTACGAAGAGCATCGGCGTTTCCCCAACACTAGTCTAGAACAGACGAAACTTCAGTTTAGACTTGTAGCTCGAATGAAAAAAAATTAAATTTGTTGGGCGTGTGCCGGCCCTTATATGTCAGTACACCGAACGATATCTCAGTGAACTTTTGAATTTTACTTTCATTTGAGAGAAAATTTATTAGTTTGAATAGGAAAGAAACTATTTTAAATTTTCATTGAGCAAGACCTTGGTAGATCTATGAGAATGCAGAAACATCTTGCATGGTCGAAAAGGATGCGACAGAATCTTGTAATTAAAGTCAAATCAAGTAAAGTTATTTGCAATAGAAATTGGCCAATAAGGAATCTCATTACAGGTGGAAATTTTGTCGAGTGTATATATAGTATATATGGTATACTAGGGTCCGGCTACTCAGGCATTCAGTGGTTCCACATGCCGATAAGATTGTCGTCCGGCAAGACCGTCAAGACCGTCAAGAACGTAAGTATCTAATGGCTATTTATTGTCACTGGACGGTCGTGCAGTTGACAGTCATAAATTCTAATTAATAAGCACAGGCGCACGGCGAACCCATAAACAAATCTGAAACCTATCCAAAATATACACAAATATAATATATATTAGTGTGCGTGTGTGCATAAGGGGAAGAAAATTAGACATATGGTTAGCACTTGGCAGTAAAGTTGAAAGCGTCAACAGCTCATCTAGTAGAGGGGCAGGTGGGGGAGGTGGCAGGGGGTCGTTGCGAGGTAGAGCCTTATCGAATCTATCGCCCCGTGGCCAGTTATTAGCGCGTGATTATGCGCTGTGATTTGCCGCAAATCATAAATATTGTGATTAAACGCTGATTGGGCCCAAATTGTTTAGAAAGCAAATGTAATTTGCTAATGATACGATGCCAGTTTGGCATTTAGGCGTTAATCGCATGACTAAATGTGGGGCGAGCCGATGCCTCAATGGCGAATGATTGCAGTCTACCTGCAGGTGGTGGCAACCCTGCTGGGCTGCCATGATTGCCCAACGCTCATTACTCAGTCTGTGAGTCGATCGACAAACATGCGCCCATTTGTGTCAATAAAGCGAGAATTCAGTTGAGCCGCATCGAGTCGCGTCGACTTTGAAGGGTAGCGCACTTAACATCTGTATGGGCTTTCGAGTGCTCCAAAGTTGTGGCTGCCAGAAGTGCCGGAGGGCAACAACCCTGAAGAGGCAAGCTGTGAGGCAAGCGCATTTGCCACTTAACTGGGCTGTCAATTGGACGGCCAGGTGACCCAGTTAGCCAAATTGATTGAGAAGGCTTCTTCTGCTGCGCCAGTGCTGCCAATGTTTGAAGTGATCTGGCAGCACTATTTCATATATTGCGTATACGTAATATTTGCTCAATATAGGATATATTTAAGTTCATCATGCCGGAAGAGCTTAAAGTAATTTAATTTAACTATTATCATTTTAGTAATAATAATTAGCAAATATTCAATTTAATTCAGAGTTTTCAAAAACTCAAACAATTGTTTTTTTTTTATTATTTTTATTATTATTAATTTTGATCAAATCGAATAGAATTTTTGCTGGCATTTGCATTGTGTTCTAATTATACGGCTATCGCTTATCGTTGCGGAAATGCTATGGAGTGTCATAATTATGAATTATAGCTACGCCGATTAGTACTATTAATCAAATAATTGCTGTAATCAACTCAAGATTGACTTACTAATGAAGCGCAACGACCCAATGCCTGACTCACTCTCGCTCTCTCCCTCTCTATGGATGTGAACTTGAACCCTATACATATATATATATATATATAAATTTCTGATATTGTCAAGTCAAGAGTGAGTGTTAACTGTAAATGAGCGTCTATAAATAGCGCCGGGGCTGGGGCTGGGGCTGGGGCTGGGGCAGGGGCAGGGCAGCTGTTGCCAGCTGTTAAATGGCAAGTGAATGGCTTGGCTTAAACGATCCGAATCGTATCAGATATATGACAGTATTTTTAGTTATACACATATATTTATATATTGGCTATATATATTGAGTTAATTTCCAGTTATTTATAGCGTCGATCATAATCAAATTTCCAAAAATCTTTATATCAAGTGCCGCAATTTTTATTTATTTATTTATTTTTTTTTTTCAAATTCTTATTTGCCAGTCACGTGTCTAGCTGCCTCTCTTTCCCATTCCCTCTCTCTCTCTCTCTCTCTCCCGCACTCGCACACTCTCTCTAAGTGAGACTTGGGTACTGGTTTTGCTGTCCAGGTATTTGACTATTTTTAGCCAACATTTTTAGCTGCTGATTTCATTTCATTAAGCGCGCTACTTGAAAATTCGTATGCGTTCTCTGCCCGCTGTTATTTGCTATGGCAAATATTTTGAATTCAATTTTTAGTTTTTTTTTTCTAATTAAATTCACAACGACATCAAAAACGTAGACCTAAACAGGCTAAACAGCTAAACGAACTCCAAATGCTCTATTATAATATTTCTGGAAAGTACTCTGGAGCAAGCAGTTCGTGTGAGTTGCCAATAGAAGAGATTTTGGCAATTGTTCAAGTAGACGATCATATAGATATATATTATATTATATTATATTATATTATTATTATATTATTTTTATGGTGTAAGCTCTGTTGACTTTTTAACAAATTATAGTATTCAACCAACTGACGGCGCATTCAAATAAGTATCAAAGTCGACTGCAATCAATAAATTGTTTAAATTACGTATACGTAATTTTTGCACTTTTTATTTTAAATCGTTGATTATACAATAACTGGAACTGCTTACAAAGTTGCAGGCGGTACTATATGCACTTTTGCAAAGATAATTGAGCTATATATGTCATATATATGTATATATGTAAATATATGTATATATTATTTTAGTTTAAAATATCTAATTAAAGAAATGCAAAAAAAAAAAAATGTTTTTAATTTCAAGTCAAGATTATTTGTTTTGTTATATGCAATTTATATATGATACATATATATAACTAGATATTTTCAAATATATATTTTAGCAGCTCTCTCCTTTCTCTCCCTCTCTCTCACTCTATTGTCAAACCCTTTGGCTTTATCTATCTAGCTGACCCTTAGTCATGTTTGACAGCGAATCGTTAACTTTATTTGGCTTATCATCAGGTCTAGTTGTTAAGGGGAATTGGTTGTTGTCCAAAAGATAAGCGGCTCACGATTTACAGTTGACTTTTGAGCTAATCTTTATAGCAGGTGAATCAATCAATTTAAATTTGATTAAGCTGTGATTTTTGTGTGCGCGGGCAATAAAACTTAACACACAATATATATGACTGGGGATTACACAGGTGTGTGTGTGTGTGTGTGTGTGAGTGTGTTTAGTTTATGGCTTGATAGTCACGCGAAGCACTCGAAGCATGTGGCCCAAAGAATGAGTACGGCAAAAGCGCAGACCCAATGATTGGGTTTTGGAAAAGCCGAGAGCTATTCGCATGCGTCCGCTGACAAATAATAGTACATGTACAAATATATATATATATATATATATATATATATATATATGTATATATCATATATAAATTAATCTGAAATCATGTATTTACTGGCATTACATATATATATATAATATATTGTTTATTATTAATACGATTATTGTGTGCACAGTTGCGTGTTAATTTTTCTGTAATTTGCGCCCAAAGTTTGTTGTTTTAGTTTTTCCATTTTGTTATGTTTTTTTTTTGTATTTAATTTTTTTTTTGTATTTTTTGTCATTTGTTAACACAATGCATATGGCTCAGATCCAAAGAGTCGCTCCCAGCAGCCAATTCTCAGCGTAGTTAAACTATTATTAGAGCTTTAGTAGTTGTTGTTTTTATTATTATTATTATTATTATTATTATTATTATTATTATTATTATTATTATTATTATTATTATTATTATTATTATTATTATTATTATTATTATTATTATCATTATTGTTGTTGTTGTCTAGCAAGTTCACAAACTTTTGCCCCAAAACCCCCCCCCCCCCATATCCCTTGCAGTTCGATGGCCATTGGCCAAATGTATTTATGGCACAAATTGTCGCCTTTATAGTCAATGAGCCCCAAAAAAAAAAAAAAAAGCACCATAATTAGCCGCAAGCTAAAGCCAACTGCAAATTAATGTTTATAATTACAGCAACAACAATAACAAAATAATATAAAATGTATATATAAATGATATTATTGTCAAATTTTTGAATTGTTATTGCTCAGGTTCAATAAACTCTTTTTATTTTCTTAGCTTAAATTTGGAATTTTTTGAAAATTTTATCTTTTTTTCAATCTATTTTTTAACTTTTATTTTATGTGAATTTGAAAGCTTTGTGCTTGCTGCTTAATTTACTACACTTGCACTTGTGAAACTGTATAAAATTGTGTCTAGTTCAATGCTCAAATAATATTATATATATGTATATATATACATGTATGTGTGTGTGTGTGTGTGTGTTTGTTAGCCCAATGACTTTTATCAACAAGGCATCAAAATAAATACTAGAACAGAATTGTTTTTTTGGTTTTGTTGGGTTTGGGTTTGGCGTGACGCCAGGCGAGAGGACAGCGCCGCGCTCTGCTTAGGGCAAGTGCATTGCGCATACGCTCTGTGGGCCCACAAGGAAACATGACAACAAACGAGAGAGGGTGCAATGTTGGGAAAGAAGGAAACAAATGTAAAACAACGTTCGCACATGCCACAAACCTCAATTATATGTATATATACATAATGTATATATATATATGTATACTATATTTATATATATATATATATATATATAGTATATAGCTATGCACATCACACATACGCACCGTTTGGCTAGCTGCTAGCTGCTGTGGTCAGTCAGTCGTTGCTGAGTTGAGATGCGTCTTGGCCAACTGCTTTCCACAGCGCAAACTGAACGAATGAATTTTGTTTTTGTTGCAGTTTTTCGCATTCTAGTCTAACTGACTGTCCCACTGTCTCTCTAGCAATGTCGCTCAATGCGCCACTGTCTCTGTCTCTATATATATATGTGTGTGTGTGTGTTTGTGTGTGTGCTTGTTTTTGTACTACTGCCAGACAGCGACTGCGACCGCCATCGCGGCCGAGACCGAGACCGAGACCTTCGTCGCCGATTAGAATGCAATTAGTGGCAACATCAACAGCAGCAACAACAATAAATATTATTAACAAAACTTCACAAAGTTCTAAACAAACACGAAACATTGCAATGAGCTTTAATTTCAATTTCAATTTCAAATTCAATTCAATTTCAATTTATTTGAGCTACAAATTCGATGCGAATCAATTTGTTTTTAATTTTCCTTTTCTTTTTATTATTATTATTATTTGTTTTTTTTTTTTTTTTTTTAATAGTTGCCTTTTTTATTGCTTCCGGCATTTTCTTATTTGTGTTTCTTTTTTTTTTTCTGTTTGCTTCTAGGTTTTTTTTTTATTATATATACATTTTTATGATCAGCTAGCTTAATTTGAAGAACAAGCGTAAGTATAGTTGCTTATATAGCATATTATTTATGAGAGCAATAAAAGAGAAGAGCCAGAGAGAGAGAGAGAGAGAGAGACAGAGAGTGCGTGAGAGATGGAGAATAAAAAACAGCCTTAAAATGATTATTTTAGCCTCCGTTTTCTTTGCTTAGCCCAGTTTATTTTATTTTTTTTTTAGTCTCTGTACATAATATATTTTATTTTATTTTATTTAATTTTTCTTGGCTTTTTCGCTCATCCGTCGATTAGTCGCGCCAAGGTTTACGCTTTATTTGAGTTTCAGCTTGGCCAAAAGAAAAAAAAAAAACAGAAAAAAAAGGAAACAAAAAAAAAAAACACAAAAAGGTGGCATATATCTGTCTCTGGGCTTACTGAATGTTTGCGCAGTTGTAGATTCAGAAAGATTCTTTGGCATTGGCCATGTTCGCGCTGATAAGTGCTCTCGACAGTTGGCTCTGATTGTGGGGCTGGGCTTAGCTAACAATGCTGATGTGTGTGTGTCTATTTATATACTCATATGTATGTCTATATAATATCTACATACATGATCTCAGAGCGCACTTGCGAACTGCCTTGTCATATGGCCACCTGTTGCCTATCCGGGATTTGGCAATTTCAAGCTCTTTTTACGTCTTACGCTTTGCTTTTTTGTTGTTATTGCCTTTTGCTCATATTTCTTCTCATTGCAAATTAATCAAATTTGAAATACCTTTTGTTACAGCGCGTTCTTAAGTCGTTTATTATTGCTGGTCATTAAGCGTTCGCTCAGGCTTTAATTTCGATTGCGCTACGTTTCATGTGGCGGCTTCAGTTGACTTTTATGATTACTTTTCAGCTTTTCTGCCCTCTCATTGGCGTCTCATTTGTTAAGAAACTGTCAATTCCGAATGATGCTAATGAGCTAGCCCAACAAACGACTCCGACACAGCCGCACAGGTGCTAACTACAGCCCTGTTATGTGGCGGGCGGGAAAAGCCCAATTCGATTGAGCCCACGCTTCAGATAAGATTCGATTGTTGCTCTAAAAAATCGACAGCCATTCAAAATGGGTTCATAATAATAACAGACGTTTGTATATGGATATCTATGTATGCGTATATAATATATTACCCATACCAAATGTATGCCATGGATAAAATTTCGGATAACGAATTGAGGCTGAGGCTGTCGGCAATTGGGAATCTGCGTAGTTAGAGCTAAGTCTGTTGAGCGAATTATGTTAAGGGAAGTTTGCTAAAGAGCGTATGTTAACTGTAATGCTGAAACTGAGGCGTAGCTTGAACTGAGTCTGTTAAGCGAACTATGTTAAAGAGCACATACTAAAGAGCATATGTTAAGTCTGCACTGTTGAAGCTGAGGTTGTTAGCAAATGGGAATCAGCGTAGCTGGAGCTAAGTCTATTAAGCGAATTAATTATGCGTATGTTACGTCTGTAATGCTTAAGCTGAGTCTGTCAGAACATGACAAACTGCGTAGCTAGAGCTGAGTCTGTAAAGCGAACTATGTTAAGGGAGTGCATGTTAAAGAGCGTATGTTAAGACTGTACTGTCAGCAAATGGTAAGCTGCGTAGCTTGCGATGAGTCTGTTAAGTAAATTATGTAAACGAAGCGCACGTACTGCTGAAAAGAACTAGGTGAAGTTATGGTATGTTAAGGTTATGATATGTTAAGCCCATACTGTTGAAGCTGAAGCTGTCAGCAAATGGGAAGCTGCATAGCTGGAGCTAAGTCTGTTAAGCAAACTATATTAAGTTAGCGCATGTTAAAGAGCATATACTAAATCTGTACTGCCAACGCTATGAATAGCTGTATAGCTTAAGCTTAATCTGTTAAGCTAACTATATTAAAGGTTGTCATGTTAAGGATCGTCTATTAACTCTTTTCAGGTATTTATATCCAATAGCTAACAATCTCACTATTTTCCTTTCCAATTGAAATGAATGAAAATAGAAATCGGATGCCAAATTTAATTTGAATGTCAGGCGGAAAGACAAGTAGTTGACTCATCAGCTGCGTGACTGCTTGAGATTCATTCACACTGGTTATCATTTGAATAAATAGCTAAATATTGTGCTGGGGAAGGCACTAGATGTTTGTCGTCTGCCACCGACACTGACTAGGGGATTGGCAATTGTTATGAAATGCGAACTGCGCGTGTTATCAGACTCCGATTTCTACTCAGTCTGGGTGCAAAGTGATCTTGGTTTTTGCAGTCTCAGACGTGGCACCATCTTCGGCCAGTCATGCGGCCTTGGGGACCAAACGGCGTCTTATCGCCGACGGCGGCGGCGGCGGCGGGGGCAATTATTTGGCCATAAATAACAATAAAAGTTTGGCCCGCAAATGCGGCTAGCTCTTATCATAAACATCATCAAGCAGGTACATCAACAGCATTATCATGCAGCGTCACAGTGCTGACTGCTACAGCAGACAGCAGCAGCTGCTCCATCTACCTCGCACTCTCTCGCTCTCTCGCTCTCTCTCTCTCTCTCTCTCTCTCTCTCTCTCTCTCTCTCTCTCTCTGTCTGTCTAGTTGAGGTGAAAGCCGTGACCCTAAGAAAGAGAGCATACAGACATACACACACTCACATATGCCGCTCAGCTGTGGAAAATTACCAAGCTCGACGGTTTTCCGAGCGCCTTGAATTCCATTCTAAGGTCGCGTTCGCCTTCGCGTTCGCATTTCATGTTAATTTCGTTTACAAAGAAAACAAAATGAAAAGGAAAAAAACAGAAAAACCAAAAAACAATAATATAACAAATATGCTATAAGTAAATTAAAACAAGTTTTCGATCAGGGCTGCTGCTGTGCAGCGTATCTTTTGCCGTTTGTTTGTTGCTTGTTTGTTTTTGTTTTGTTGTTGTTGTTGTTGTTGTTGTTTGTTGTTGTTTGTTGTTGTTTGTTGCTTATGCAATCTGAGCTCGGAGAGTCCCGAAAAGCCAGCAGCTGCAGTATTAGTGTACACTAGTCAACACAATAGCAATTACTTTTGGTATTTAATGTTTGCCATAAAGCGTTGCAGGTTGCATGCACTGAGAGAAATTGGAGAAGTGAAATGTTATTTCGTACATATGTTAACTATATGTAAAGCAAAATGTGATTCATTTAAGATATGTAAATATATATGTATATTTGTATAAATATATATATATCTATGTATATATAGATATTTCATGTTTGCGTTATAGGTTGCATGCACTGAGAGAAATTTGAAGTATGAAATGTCATTTTGTACTTATGTTAACTATATGTAAGGACAAATTTGATTCATTTAAGATATAGATATTCAGATATATCTATATACATATAGGTATATAGGTTGCATACACTGTGAGAAATGAATGTTCATTTATTCAGTAAATTTTGTAATTATCTAAACTCAAGTCTGATTCTCTTAAGAAATCTATTCAGTTTGCATTCACTCAACTTACTAAACTCCTTTAATATACTTTGACAATCAACCCCACATTTTCTTGCAGTGTACAATTTAAATTGAACTACTCTAAGCTATATTTCAATACACTTGTTCGTGTCAGACTGATAAGTTTAAATGATTTGAACGGCAATTGACAGGCTCAAGTGTTGCCCGTTGAAATGCTGAAGTGTCGCAACTTAAGGCTAAAACCTTTTAAATATTTTTAGCCAACAACTCATCATAGTTATATTTATAAACATTTCCTTCTTCTAGATTATTTTTATTGTTGTTTTCCTTGTTAGCTCTGCCGCTTCATGTTTGACATGCAAATTAACTGCCTGTCAGACATAATACGATTTCATTGATTTCTTGTTTTCTTTTTCTTCTTCTTCTTCTTCTGTCTTCTGCTTCTTTCTCTCTGTGATTTTTTCCATGTCAGAGATATGCACGACGTCGCTCGATCAGGGCATATCAATTGGCAACATGCGCCCTCTAATTAGGTGATAACATGCTCGCTGCTCAAAGGTACACAAAAACTCTGTTTAGTTGTTGTTACTTCTTCTGCTGCTTGGCTGATTGATTGAGTGACTGCCTGACTGACGGCCTGGCTGGCTGCAAGTGCGCATAAATTATTTGCAAATTATATTATCGGGCATGTCCAAATATTTGTACGCTTGTTTGGCACCTGCCGTACCAAAGCGGCGCTGCTGATGCTGGCGCTGGCGCACATGGCGTATGAGTAATAAAGTCAATCTGCCAACCGCTGCTCGTCAGCATTGTGCAAACGATCGCTACGATAACAAGCCCAGCAAAATATCATTATCATCAGCCACAGCAACAACAGCAACAGCAACACGTCATCGTCATCAGCGACAAACAGTGCAAAGGAGTCGAGTTGTCAAGAAATTGCGCAAAATGTGCACAACAAATTAATAACAACAAAAGGCAAAAGGCAAAAGGCAAAAGGCAAACAACAATTACAACAGCAACAAAGGGCGAAAGTTATTTTTATGTGCATTAAGCATTAACAATATAAAAAAAGAAATAAGTGCACCAAAAGGAATTTCAATTATATGCATTTATTTATAACAGCTATAATATGTAAATATGTATATGTATATACATAAATCTGATTTAGTTATATATGCATTAATTAAAACACACACACACACACACATTGAAAAATTGAAATGTTCGCGAATTTGTCAAGAAAGTGCCAAGCAGCTGCGTCTTAATGCCAGGCTAAAGGATACCCTGGACAGACATATTTGTGGATTAGCTAAATAACCAAAAGACTTGCATTTAGCACAGTTATAAACTGTTATACAGCACAGCATGTTAACTTATTCAATGTTACAGTATAACACTGTAAAATACTTTCCTTTAATGGTTATAGATTCACTGTTATATAACACTGCTGCTGTATAACAGTATTAAATTAACTGTTTGACATCTCTTCAGACTCCTGTAATTTGACTAAAAGAGTTTTGAATTAACAATACTAAAATGAATATGCGATCTCTGAACTGTTATACAACTTTGCTGTTATATATTACATTTGCATTATAAACTCGCCTCAACTGAGCTATATAGACTCCTTTCTCCTTCAACAACACTGCATACGATCTTTTTTTTATCAGCTGTTTTACAGCACTGTCATCTGTAAGTGATTTATTCCTTATTTGCTTGAGCTGTACACAATTTGAATGAATGTAAAATTGATAAATGACAAAAATAAGAAAAACAGGTATATTTAACTAGTTAACAATAGAGGAAAAAATAAAACAAATTATTTATATGCTTCAATTTTCATTGTCAGCTGAAAATGAAGTTTGGGAAAAATGTCAGCTAAAAATTTATTTGGACATTGCATAGGCAAGTAGTATTTGATAGATTCGAATATCTGAAAGTTCTACACCTGATAAAATTTTGAATTAAAAATCATATTTAAAATAAATATATTATATATTTCTTTCATATGAATATTTTGTATTTAGATATTTTTCATATATTCTAAATGAGCTCAATTACTTCCTATATGGATCTTTATACTGTATTTTCATTATATTTAATATGTAATATTTTGTATATATAAATATCTTATTTTTTTATGAGCTTTATATATATTATATTTATTGTTACAAAATTGTTTACAGTTGTACAATAATTGTTAACTTATTTAATGCAGTGCGCAGTGCGAATGTTATTCTCGACGCGTCGCATCGCGTCGCTGCCGACGTCGCAGCTGCTATAAATAATTAAAAAGTTTGCGCTCTCGTCAAATAGTTTTGTTTGCCCCGCTGCTGTTTGTATCTTCGTGTGAGTATCTCAAACTGTCAGCAAGTATCTGCAGCTAAGTGTGCGTATGTGTGTGTGTTTGTGTGTGTGTGTGTGTGTATCTCTATGTGCGTGTGTGTTTGACCATTTTGCGGAAGTGCATTGATTTTCCACTCAAGTAGGCACTTGACTCGAACTGTCGGCATTTGCAATCGCAATCGCCGTAGAAATAATTTTCTCACCTTTTAGACGCTCTCCAAAAAATGCAAATTAGTTTTTTTTCCCTCTACTTTTGTTGTTATTTTTGCTGTTGCAGTTGTAACTAACATTTAATTAGAACTTTGTGTGTGCTTGTTTTTTTTTGTTTGTTGTTCATTTTTGCATTTTGTTTAGGTGATTTGTTATCGTCAGAGTATTTATGTAAATTGTCTTGGAAGTGAACAATTTACATCGGCGGAAATCCGCTCGAAACTTCACAAACTTAAAAACACACACAAAAGATTAAATGTTTAGCCGAAGCTTATAGAAGCTGATATAGCTTATAAATACAGGATTCAGTTAAAGTCAGGGTCAGGGATATCAATATATGTATGTCTTTATATGCATATATTTAAAAATAAATTTCTAGGAATTTAATTCATATAGAGAACAGAAACATCTAGAAAAGTTCTAGACGGCTGTGCTCGACTAGAAGATACGCCGATTGAACAATTTTTAATTAAATAAAGTCTATATGAAATTAAATGGAAAACTTGAATACTTCGAATAGACTGATGTAACAGGCAAACTTCAATAACTGATTGAAATGTGAAATAATTATTCATTACTTGAGCGAAATATATAGTTATAATATGTAAATATATATATTCATATTTCTTTGAATTGATCGAAAGCTAATCGTGACCAGGGAGAATCTATATATTTTTGGCAGTATTGTCTAGATCGATTCTGCTTATATATATATATATTAAGTTGGAAGTCTCAAGTTCTTGTAGGTTCTAAGATCGAAGTCTGCTTTCACATAGATATTTTATCATGAATTCTTAGTTCTTAGGATATATGAAGCAAAGGACTCTTATATAACATTTAATTTAATCATTCATCTTAGATAAAGTTAAATGTAATATATATTAAAAGTCCTTAGACTTCTACAGTTATTCTCTTATACTCTACAGTATAAGATAATGCGAATGCGCTTTAGACTCTTGTGCTTTATGCTGCTTGAAGCGCATCTTTGGACTAATCGAAAACCAAAACTTAAACTCAAACTCAAACAGAGACTGAAACTAAAACTGAAACTGAAATTAAAACTGGAACGTCGTCAGCAGTGAAAGTTTTCTATGCTGATTTTTGTGTGGTTTTTGTATATTTGTATTTTTTATATATATATTTTTTTTTTGTATTTGTTTTTTGATTTTGTTTTGGAGTTGGGCTCTGTTTTTTGTGTGGCTACATCTGGCCTCAGCTCGGGCATTGATAAACTGCGCATGTGCGTCGAGCGCTTAAATAACCAAGCGACAGCTCATGCAGTCGCGCATGCCAACGATCAGGCGGCGGCGGACATATCCATAAGATTGGGATTCAGATTCGCATTCACATTCACATTCGCATTCGCATTCGTATTCGAATTCGAATTCGCAGCTCTGCCATTCGCGCGTCAGCTGGCCGCATTTGGGCAATGGGCTATAGATTCGCGCGACTTGGCTGCTTGTTAATGGCTAAAGTGATTAAATTCGCTATTATTATTACTATTATGATGGCTATTATTATTATTGTTATTATTACTATTATTATGAATATTGTTTAGTTTTGCGCTTGATTTAACGATTGCCAAATGCGGCGTCTTTGTGTCTAAGCCCAGCTGTCAATTAAACGCCTCTCGCTTGATTGACAGCGTGCCCCACATATATATATATATATATATATATATATATATATATATAGCATATATATATATATATATACATTTATACTTTTGTATATATGTATATATATCTACCCTTTTTTATACCCTCTTAAGTTTTGGACATTTAAATTTGCATGCGCTTAGGCAATACTTTTTTTTTTTTTTTTAATCTTTATATATATAAACAGAGATATATACACATATATATATATATATATTTTTTTTTTTTTTTTTCTCTATTTTAGTTAATGGTTTTTGTGTTGTTTATGACTTGCACTGCACTCACAGACGCCTGGGCCCGCCCTGCCCCCATTGTCCCCTTGCCCAGGCCCTTGGTGCGGGCGGGGTGGTTTGGCTTTCATTAGAACTGTTTGATCATATACTTCGACTACCACTACGACTTCGACGTCGACTGCGACGGCGACGGCGACTGCAACTGCAACTGCAACTGCAACTACAACGGCGGCTTCGACAGTGAGACGCGTTATTTATGGTTTCTGTTACTGAAACACACTATGCAATAATTGTTTGTTTTTGTTTATTTGTGCTCTGTGGCCGACTGTCCCCCTTTTGCCTTGTCGCCGAATGCCCAGCGACTCTTATACCGCCATCTTATACAGCCTCCACTCGAATTTGAGCTATTTATGTTATGGCCACAGCAGAGCAAACTCTTATACCAGCATGTTAGTTCTGTCTGCTATTTATGCTAAAGCTAAAATCGTAATGTAATTACATTTACAGTTCACAACTTACCTCTTATACGTATGCGAGAGCGCCAGCCAGTGTCTCTATGCCTCTGTGTGTGTGTGCGTGCGAGTGCGCGAAAAGCTCAAACAGGATGCGCCGCTTCACGCAGAAAAAAAAATACAGTTACACTTCCGTCTTTAATTTGTATTTGGGAATTATGTTGTTGTTGTTGTTTTATAAGAGTTTTTTTCTGGTACTTTGAAAAGTGTATTTTTGTACTTGCAGCCGAAGTGTTACGTAATCTTTGTTGCTCTTCGAAATTAGTTTTTTTTTTTGTATTTTGCGGCGTACGAATCGGGGAAAAATTGTTCTTAATTTATAGGAAGCGCTGCTCGGTTGGCGGGGGCGAATAGTTTACATTTCCGTTTAATTTTTCCAAATGTTAAATTAAAAAAAAAAAAAAACCCAAAAATTTGTTTAGTTTGTGTCGATTGCGCAGGACGAGTGCGCAGTTTTTTTTTTAAGTTGTCTTCAAATTGTTCAAAAGTTTTTCTTTTATAAAAACTGAAGAAACCGAAAAAAAAAATTGATTTTTATGTGATAATCTATTTGAAATTATTGTTTATTTTAATTTTTTTGGATATATCACAGACACAGAATTAAGCTTTTAAATTATGTTTTTTTTTTTTAGTTATTTGTTGATTATTCTTTTTGTATGCTACTATTTTATTTTATTTTAGTTTTTTTTTTTGGTAACAAAAAACACGACCAACTCGAAAACGCACTAAAACGGTATTAAAAGCCGAGACTAAATTTTACTTTGCAAGTAATTTACAATGGGACTTGAAGCGGCGCGCAAGCCGAGCGTCGGGCAGAGCGACACGATGACGAGCCGAGCGCGACACGAGCGAGACACGAGAGAGTGAAGCCGATGAAGCGATGCTTATCGGTATGGAGTTCACTTCACTTTTGCACTTGTCGCTGCCCTGCGAGGGTGTTGGGGCTGGGGAGAGCCGTTGCTGCTGCTGCTGTTGCTGCTGCCGCTGCTGCGTTGGATATTTGCGTTTTGGCAGAGATGCGGCCAGATAACTGACACTGACAACGGGCCCGAAAAAAAAAAAAAATAACAGCTGCTCGTTATCGCAGATCGTCGTTCACTATTCGTGTGTGGAGCTTGTTGTGTTTGAAGCGTGGAGCGTGGAGCGTGTGTTGTGGAGCGACGGCAGCTGTTGTTGGCGTTCGGCTTGGGAATGATGTTGGCTTAAAGCCAGTCGCTACGTAATATACGCTCAGATCCTGTTTACACGCCGTCAACGTTGACGTCGACGGCGGCGTCAGCAGCTGTTTGCGCCCAAATCACCGAGCGTGCGCGCGCGTGAGAGAGAGAGAGAGAGAGAGAGAGCACGTCATAAGTGGGAGAGCGCAAATAAAACGAAGCTGCAGCTTCACAGCAATCGCAAGCTTTTTGATTTCGGCTCTATTCGTGCGCCGTCTGTGTGCGGGTGAGCGCGCTGCGTCGCTGCTGCCGTTGGCGTTGGCGTTGGCGTTGGCGCAGACTGCGCAGCATCGTTGCCTGCCGCTTCGAACTCGCTTCAAACTTGCTCGATGCCGTTGGCGTTTCTTGCCTGGCTTGACTGTGGCTCCCTTAACGCTCGCCGTTGCGGACAGCGAATGGACAGCGGAGCTGCAGCCATTCAGCCAATCGCACAATCGGCGCTTTTCAACTTTCATTAGAAATTGATACTGAGCGTCGCTCAGCCACGCCTACTTGAGTGTGCGAGCATGAGTGAGTGTGTGTGTGTGTGTGTGTGTGTGAGAGAGTGTGCTCCTTGGTCGACTCTCGATCTTCGTCTAGGTCTCGGTCTCGGTCGCAGCGTCGCGGCTGTCCATTAGCATCTCTTATAATGCAATAATTGCTAATAATTGCTGTTAATGAAAAATGATTTGCATGCCGTGATTGATAAATCGCTCCTCCCTCTCGCACACACTCGCACTCACATTCGCTCTCTCCCTCTCACACTTCCCGTCTGCCTCTCCCACTCTCATTTGCTACTGTTTAATGCGCTGGCATCCCGTTTTGTGTGTCACTGTCAGAGCCTGCGTCAATTGCTGAATGCTGTCCGAAAGGCAAACGAAGCGAGAAAACAAAAGCGGCAGCTGCGCAGTAGCCGCGCAGTAGCTGCGCAGTAGCTGTCGCCAAACAAGCATATACCCAGGCAATAACAACAGTAACAGCAACAACAATAACAACAATAGCAAGACAAAAAAAAAGTGGCCATTTTTCTCGTATCAGTTTGAAATTTATTAATTATTTATTTATTTGTTTGCCTAAATGAAACGACGTCGCCGCCGAAAGTCGTCTCGCTTTTCGTCATCTTTTGCCATCGCCGTCATCGGCAAACGTCACGAGATTATACAAATGTGTATATATAGATATCTCTACATACATATGTACATACATACATATATGTATGCAGACAGGCAAACAGATATCTATTGCCGTTTATCTATAATATCTCATCTATGAATGTGCTTCGCATTGTCTAATTTTTTTTTTTTTTGCCGTTTGGCAACTTATTTGGGTTTCATTAATTGCCTCTGAAATATCACTCTTATACGAGCGGACTACGGCAGCAACTTATAAACACATGCACACATAAATACATACATACATGGCTAGCTGTATATGTATATGTATTTATATAGATTGTTTATAATTTCTATTTCCCTTTTCTTTTGCCTGTTTGTTGTTTCTGTTTGTCTGAGTGCATGCCCCGAATTTGCATACAAACTCTTATACTGCAAGCATATGTTATGCTAAATGCGCTCTCAGCTCTTCCGATTTGTCTTTATACATATAGCTGCTACGCATTTCGTGTCCTTTAAAATTAATTTTAGCCTCAAAAACACTTTTCATTTTATTTTAATAATTTGCTTTCGTTTACGTGACACTGGGCACATTTCCCCACGTCTTATACAAATTATAGTTATGCTACATATTATTCTAGATTTTTCTATACATTTGATATTATTATTGATATTTTAGTTTCACTTTTCTTAATTATTTTCTGCTAAGAATTGTTATAATTTATGAGTATAACAGTTACTGTTGACCTTGCTCAGTGGCAAGTCTTATACCAAGTCAAATTTATGTTAATTACTGTAGCTTAACGTAAGTCCATCTTATACTATTAACGTGTTTATATTAGAATTCGATAGTTATATTCCTTAAAGTTGTGTATCAAGTCATGTTATAATATTTTTACTCCAGACTTATAAACATTTTGTTCAATTATAATCTTATATTTCTTTATTTCTTTCATATTGTCTTCTAATGGTCTTGTAAAAACCCAAATCTCATATCCATGTATTACATACAATCTTATACTCACTTTTTATTGGAGTTTGATTAATATTGTTGAACTCTTATAAAAACAATTGCTTCAGTCCACCGTCCACCAGCCAATTTATTTCATTTTTGATTCTGACTAAGACTTTTCATATGTATCTTCTAATACGATTACTCATTCATGTACTCTCTTTATACTTTTCCAAGAAATTCATCTTCAACCAATTGTCATTTTATTGTCTAATTAGCTTCAGCTGACGTCTTTTTAAGGTCTGATAATAGTCTTAAAAAAAGCTACAACTTACACATCTATGTAATATAAACTAATGTCAACATGCCCCACGCAGTAACTGCTACAGTCTTATACTGTGTGCTTTTATGGGAGTCTGATTATGTCTTCTAATTAGTTTTACATTTGTCATGTTGTTTACTGCAAGGGATTGAAGCACCCACAATTGCTTCCTATATAGATATATGCATATATTCGCATATTTGTCCACTATAATTTGCTCTGGGTGTTGGCGCGGCGCGAACGAGTCTATTAATTGTTAATTTATTTAGAAGACAGTTGGCGCGATTCAATTTGCGAACGTTCTCTGCCAATTAGAGTGCACAGAATCTGCACAAATCTGCCAAAAGCCGCACCGGGGTCCAGTCTACGCCGGAGTAAACACGGTTCAAGCAGCACGTGACGTAGTTGGAAGTGCTTCCATCCCGTCCGAGTCGAAGGCGGATGGCAGACAAGGGGAGGGGCTGCAGTAAAGTAATGTTCGCTGCAATTATCATTCAAGCTATATCGTTGACTATATGCATATAGATCGACAGCAGTAGCAGCTGTGTCAGCGTCAGTGTCGGCGTCTGCGTCTGCGTCTGCGCCGGCGTCGGCGTCAGCGTCAGCTTCAACTCTGACGTCATTAATTGGATGAAGCTGGACACGTGTGACACGTGTCAAATCGTATTCATTGCATAATAATTACAATAGACAAACATAGAAAAGTATATATATCTATGTATATATAATGTGTATGTATAATAGCGAGAGATATTCAGATATTCAGTTTACAATTTAAATATAATTATGATATGCGCTGAGCTGAATGTCATATTCCAGCTGGCTAAGAACGACTTGTACGGCTCCGCTATTTATCTATATATTGGGTATATATCTAACAGATATAAAAAAAACAGAAACACACATACACACATATATATAAATATATATATGTGTATATATATATATTCATATCTGTGAGCCAGAACAAAATGCAAATCATTTTTACGAGTGCCGCAATTGCTCGTAAATTTTTGCTTCTTAGAAATGTGTAGGCAACAGGGCAAAGCCCAGTTGAACGCACTGCAGATACCCTAACAATTTACAATTAATTAAGATGCTTTATTGTAATTCCTAATAGACAGTTAACGATTTAAAGTTCGTAAGTAATACATCCTATTCATTCTTAATCAATTTTGCTGGACACAACTATTTTTTTAGAATTTATTTTATTTGAATATGTATCTTATTTGAATCTTTTTAGAATTAAAACAAATTCCAATTTATTTTTATATATATTTTTTTTTATTTATCATATGACTTTCAAGATTTGCTAAATTATTCAAATTTATTTTAGATATCAATAGAGTTTTATCAAGAGTTTTACCTATCAAAGTTCAGCATTTATTTTGGGTCATATATTTTGCATTGCATACATTTATGCGAACTTCAGCTCAGAGAACTGAAGTTGAATGTGTATATGGAATGTGCATAAGTCGTGTATAAGTTATAGTATAAGAGTACAAGTACAAATTTCGAATGCAAATATCGCATAAAGCTGAGCTCCAATTTGTACCGTTTATAGGGTGCAACTAATGCTAATAATTTATTAGCATTAGTTATATTACTAACTAATAATATAACTATCATAACGATAATGATAATGATAATGATTATGATATGATAATGCTAATGATAATGAACCCGTTTAATGGATCAGTTAGGGCTGCTTTATACACCATTAGCGAGGTATTAACTCTGATAAGTAAGTCGCATTGTATTTGTTATTGCTGTTTAATATAGACTACAAAATGTTCTGTTACCTGGATTTCCTCTCATTTCTAAAACAGGAGTTTTCTCTTTCTATGTTTTCCATTTAATCTATTTTCAATTCAGTAGTCGTAAGGCATTAAGGTCTCTCTTTTACCGCCGTAATACCTTTTCTTCCAATTGACACAGACTCTTTCAATCATCACATTTGCTCTCTTATAGCCTCCACTTGGAGTCTATGGAAAGCTTTTGTCAGATTGTTTTTTCTTCAGTTTTATTCAGTCAATTCAGTAAAGAAGACATCTTTCATTACATTTCAAAGTAAATGAGGGCGAATTCGTTATATTTACTGCGAAAATGCAGCTGCCTTGGGCATTTTTCCTTATCTTACGTAGGCACTTCCGCAACTAACCACGGCTACAAAACGGAGAATAGAGAGCATTACTCTAGATCGACTGTAACTTTTGCTGTCTATTTTCCGTTCCCCTCATTTCATTTTTTCCCCTCACAGGAGGTTGTAGTTCTAGTATCATTCCTGACTCTATATTGCTGAAAATCCCATAACTTGAACTGATCAGCTGCTGACCCTGAGCGGTTCGCTGAAACTATCTTTAATAGTGATAGGATTGCATGTATTGCTTAAATGGGGAGTCTTTGTTTTCCGATAGTCATTTATCCCTCAAAGACCTCTTAGCTATCGTATTGCATGTAGAAGCTTATTAACTACTCTATTGCCTAGATAGTTCATTGTTCCTTGATGCCCTATCATCTCAGCGCTTAACTCTCTTTCTCTCTCTCTCTCTCTTTCTCTGTTTCTCATTTGCTTACTTTGAACATAGAAGTATTATCGTATTTTAGGTAGTTAGTCCTCAAATCTGAGAAGCCAAGCTGCGGGCTTTGTTGAGCTCGGATTATGACTTGTTTAACTCTCCCTAGAATTTCAGGTGCATATCCGATGCTCAAGATATCTTCAGGCGTTTCTTTCTTATTGTTGTAGCTGGTATTTTAAAAGTGATGAAGTCCACAACAATGATAATGATAATAATAACAATACATACAATGATGATTATCATTATTAATATTAATGAAAATGATAATAATGATAATAACCTACAGTTCAGCAAAAGCATTTGATTATGCAGGGTATAGCATAGTCGAGTACTTGAGTAGACTCTGCGTGTAGACAATGACAGGGTGACTGGCAGCATATAAACACTGCATAAATCATTGTTGTAGCAAATCCAACGATCTCGACAATGCGACAATATGGGTCAACTGCTATATAACCAACTGGCGCTATGCTCGCTGCTCGCTGCTCGCTGCTGGCCGCTCTGCTCTGCTGCAGTCGCAGTTGGCGTTGACGTTGACGAAGCGTCGTCGTCGTCGTCTGTTTACCTTAGCACCCAACTACCGCACTTGAATTTTTAATAACCTTTTCAAGTTCACTATGTGGGTGTATGAATATGTGTGTGTGTGTGTGTAGGTGTGTGTGTATGTGTGTGTGCGTGTATGTGTGCCTGATAGCTGTGCTGTCAACTTTAACGCGCTTTGGTGCCACTGGCTATCAGTCGGGCTCCGTTTACAAAGGGGTTAGCGGAGGGATCGGTCTATTGACTTAGCACCAGCTCTACATGCAAATGCGTGTTAGATATAAATACAGTTACATAGACATACTCCACACACACACACACATACATACATACATAGATACATACATACACACACACATACATACATACAAACATATATGTATGTCTTTTCATCTACACTTGGCGTCAATTAAAAATAAATATGAAAAGAAATATGTATTTCAACATCTGCTGCAACATTTTGCTGTTGTTCGATGATATGCTAAAGATGGAATAATAAAACTATTACTCCCGGGCATTACTGTTATTTGTGTTGCAACACACGCACTTATAATTAAATCAATTAATATGAACAGAACAGAGGCTACGGCCAAACTCATCCGCATCTGTCTCAACAATATAAACAAAAGCCAATTAACACTTGGCTCCGTCTCCCAGCTCTAGCCAGACTCCGGCCAGCGAATGCACGCCGGAAAATATTGGTTTGCGGCAGCTAAAACATTTCGCCATGAAAACTCTCAGAAAAGCTACGCAAAAGCAATATCGAAAGATATGACGAACCGAGATGATTCGAGATTGACAAAGAGCGAGAGAGAGAGAGAGAGAGAGGGAGAGAGAGAGAGAGAGGGTGAAATTCACGCCTCAGTCGCTATTATAAGCTAAGAGTCAAACTTGAGGCTAATTTATGTTAACTGATTGTCAAATTAAACATTTTATTAGATTTTGGGCCTTAATAACAATGATAATGATAATGAAAATCTTAATGATTATAATTCTAATGATACTTGGATAATGATAAGGTTAATGAGGATTGTAATACTTTTGATTACGATGCATACTATTGATAATGATTAGAACATTCATAGTCATATTAGTAATGATAAAAATAATGATAATTAAAAATAGATGATTATATTGATAATAAAAAACATAATGATCATTCTAATGATAATGACAATGATAATGTTAAAACTATTGAGGAGAACTATGAATTCTAATTAAATAATGATAATGATAATGATAATTATTAACAACTATATTGATAATACTTTCAATTATAATGACAATGATCACAACAATGTTAGTAAAGAGATCAAATATTATTATTAATAACAATGATTATAGCAATCAGCACAATAACAGTGAGAGTGAATCATAATGATGATAGAAAATTAGCATTTTAATAAAAAGTTATCGATGATAATATTAATAATGCAAATGTTAGCATTCATGAATTCGATTATAATATTTGAAACAGAAATTCGAATTCATTGACTTGGAAAGTCAATTAATTTGCATGGTTTACTTCTCTTCTTGTTCTCTTCTTCTCCTCTATTCTTATCTAAGAATCTGTGGCCCATTTAACACATCATTTGGTTAAATTTAGAGCTTTTAACTTGGAAACCGCTTGGACAGCCAGCCCTACCCATCGACTAAGCCAGCCAAGAAACGGTAAAAACAAATAAGTGTGGCAGTCTGGAGGTAGGTAGGGGAAATGGAAGGGGATCTATACTTAAAGCCGAACCAGGGGGCGGGTGTGGAGCAGGTTCGTATCGCGTTCAGTATTAGCAGCGGGACGAAGCGTCGGTCCGCTTTGAATCATTAGCCCGCTGAAGTAGAGCCATCAATCTTTCAATTGCTTTTGGCTTTGGCTTTGGTGTACCTATGACAAGCTTTGGATAGCGCTCCACAGCCAACCAACTGCCGCAACAGCAAAGCAGCAGCAGCAGCAGTAAAGCAGCAGCAGCAGCAGTAAAGCAGCAGCGGCTACAGCAGCGACGGCAGCTCCGGCGACGACGGCGACACCAACAAGCCCCCATTTGAAAAACCGGCAAGCGGCCGATGGCAGCGGCCATTAAACAGCTTGAAACCGCTTTGGGCCAGTTCAAACTAGAATCGCTGAACGGGCATCGGCGCAATAATCGTATTGTGGCTTGTCCATTGGATCTGAGCCAAAACTAACAGCCAAGTGCGATACGGGGCCGTTGGGCAGCGATCGCCAGCTTCATCATCGGCGCTGATATAAGCGTCTTGGCGAGTTGGCGGTGCCAAAGATCAGGCCGAAGCCAGCTCTTTGACAAAGAGCCACTTGGGCTGCAGCTAAAGGTGCATTAAGTCGACAGCGACACCGAAATTCATGTGCATTCAGACGCACCCAGTCAGCGCTATCGTTTCTTTTAAATGCTATACGATCGAAAGCAAAAAAAAAAAAAGATATGAAAAAACCGTAAAAGTAATAATGTTGCAAACGGGTGTAACCGACTGCGCAATGCTCGTTACTTAGGTCAATTATAACAAGGTTAACAATAAAAAATCATTTAATAATATTGCAAATGAATTTATTACGTATGTTAATTAAATATACTAGTATTATATCTATCATAATCATTATACTTAGCATTATCATTATCATTTTAAATGCACTTTCTTTTACTGCAGAAGGTGATTGAATTAACACACTGAATTGACGGCATTTGTTGATGAAGTTAAAGTATTAGCATTGGTATTAATATTAGTATTAGCATTAGCATTAATATTAGCATTAGCCTTCACCATAGCCTTAGCATTAATATTATATATATATTAATATTACCATTATCATTTTCATTATAATTACCATTAGCATGACTATTATGATTAGCATTAGTATTAGCATTACCATTAGTACTAGCATTAATAGTAGCATAAGCTTATGTATTAGCATGATCATGACCAGTGTTTGCACATCTATAACATGATCTATCTAACATTAGCATTGGCATGAGCATAAGCATTAACATGAATATTGGCATGATTATCATTAGTATTAACATATACTTTCTAAATAGCATTGTCATTAGCATTGGCATTTGCATATGCATTACCATTCATTTCAAGATCTATAATCTAATAGCATTAGCATTATTCTAAATTTGTATTTAGAATTCTTTAATCCTTATATACCCCATCCTTTTCTGCAAACAGAGTATCGCAATGTAAAGAGCAAAAAAAACATGGCTAATAATTTGTAACGATCTGCACTTGGCGTAACTCATACACAGCGTGCTTCGAATGGAGGCTAAAAGCCCGCGCTGTCTATAAATAAATCTTAAGCTGCATATGGCCTCTTTGGTACAGATTGGATCGGATTGGCTTGAATCGAATCGAATGGAACGCTTCGAGTCGCTGTGCATTTCGTGTTATTCAATTATTTCTCGGCAAATTGCAAATTCTGTTCGTGTGTTTATTGGCTGCTTACGATGGTCAAGGACGTGCATTAACCAGGCGGTCGATCAGCCTTACCTTACCAGTCGACACTTGCATTTTTGGCAGCAACTGACGGCGAGGTAAGGAAAACACCAAGATCTAGCTCAGTTCTAGTGACTAGACTAGCTTGACTGTCATATGCCCTGTAAGATGGCTAGAGCTAAGCAGCGAATTCGATATGATCAGGAATTGCATTAGCAATTCATTGATTTTTAAACTTGATATGATTGGGTAGTACCTCCTGGTACTACATTGACATTTTGGTTCAAGAAATTCGTTCAAATTTATGGAATCTGACATTGATTTACCCCAGCGAAGTTCATATGGTCAGCAGACTCTAAGGCATTCGTCCCTTTTTTAAACATGATATGATCAGGTAGTACCTCATTGTACTAGGTAAGCATTTAGATTCAAATATTTACATCAATTTGTTTGAATTTATGGAATCTAAAGCTCCTTGAGCAGCGACATTGATATGATCAGTAGATACTAATGCGTTCGGAACTTCTTTAAACTTGATATGATCAGCATGTACTAAGGCATATTGAGTCAAGTTTACAACAATTTGTTTGAATTCAACATTGGTTCCTATGCTTTCAATGTATCTGTCTTGCATTTCGCCTGTTTTATAGGGTATACAAACTTAATATATTGCATGTGTAAATTTGAAATATTTAAAAATTATATCTTGAACGTAGAGCAATAAAATAGCTTAAATAATTATTTTTTCAGTTATACCATATAATCTGAATAATTTCCATAATTTGACAAGATTGAAAGAGATCTCTGACTAGAAGCAGCTTCTTTTAGTTCACAATAAATATTGAATTATATCAATTACTTCATACTTACTCGTAGATAAATCGAAAATATCGATATATAACCCATATATCGATCTCATCGATCGATCAGATTTACAAGCAGATATCGATATGTTTAACCCATTTATCAATTTCAGACTCTTCTACATTATTGTCCGCTGAATATTGGGTATATTCCAGTCGATCATTGACGGCAGCATCACTTTTACTTGTTTAGACTATTTATTTCTTGCTTACATATTCGCATTGCTGGCGGTTTTTGCGGTTAGCCGTGTTGATATTGCAATTGGAAATGTATTTGAAACTGGTACGGAAACTGGAACAAGTCCATCTGTTCTGGCCAAATCACGTTTTTACTTTTACCCATGGATATTGAAGAAATTAGTTATCATTGGGCGAACGCATACTAGACATGAACCGCATATCTGTGACATTGACTCTGAACGCATGTGAAGCTTTAATAATGTTGGCTTCCTTTTTGTCTCACTGACAACGCATTGAGGCCAGGCCCAAAGGCTTTTCAGTTGCGCCTGGACTGGCTTGAACTGCGGCTCCAATGGCACGTGATTGCCCAGAATGAGCATCAATAAAATCAATTAAATCAACTGGGCCAGGTTTGAAAAGGCTCGCGCAATCGCAATCGCTGCGCAGCCAATAACAATCGCATTTTGGCTTTTTACGATTAAGCAAAACGAGCCACCAACGGCCTTGCACAAAAAAAAAAAAAAAAACAAAAAAAAAAAATCTTATTGTTGGCTCATAAAACGCGTCGCGTAAAACACAGTAAAAAATATCAAAAGAGCGAGAAAAAAAAACACAACTCGACAGGCGAATTGGAAACGAGCCGAACAAAAGATTGCGGGCAAGACGCGACATTCTTTTGGGTGTGGTGGATGGCTGTGGGGCCACTGGCCGCTGGGGGGACGGCAGAAGGCGGTGGTAGGCGGGAGGCTGTGCAAACATTGCGCATACGCCGCGTGCATCGATGCAGCAAACAAATCAGCTAATGCCCACAGCACGGCTGGCAATCACTTCAGACCTCTGTGGATCGGTGGTGCTGTGGTGCAGTGGTGCAGTGGTGCAGTGGTGCAGTGGCTCTGCGGTTCTGTGTCAGCAGGGCTTGCCGTCTTGACCACTCACTGCTTAACTTGGCTCACTTAATTCTTGCATAATTTGTGTGGCCATTCGCATTGAATGGAAGTCTATATACAATGGCAACAGCAAAGAGTCCAAGTTGAGCTGTTTATTATAATGATCCTCGCATTGATTTCTTTTCACATAAACGAGTCTTAAAGCGCTCCGCTGCAGGTACAACAGATAATTTAGTTGCTCATTAAGTTGGCAATGGCTTAAAAGAAAACATTTTTAAAACATTTTATTGGATTCTCATCAATTTTAAACACTCGTTTTGATAAAATATTTGCAGAGAGTTACAGTGATTGCCTAAAGTTAATGGAATTATAGATTTAATAATATTATAATAAAAATTGCCAAAGTTCTTAATGAATTGGAATTGTTCTATATGCATATATAGAGAATCTAATATATATATACTTATAGCTTTACCTTGAACTAATTTTATGATTTATTTCAATACATCGCATAATTTACTAGAGGAGCCAGCAAATTCGGTCTTCAAATGGAGGAAACATCATATTCTTCCATTGTCTATGCATTGTGAGATTCGATCATTCGGCAAGCAGTCCAGCCTTCCAGCTCATCCATTTATATAGTTATATTATAGGTAAAAGGTTTTTTTTTTCGTTGTAATTGTTAAACAAATACTTTTGATGACTGTTGAACGAGCCTTAAGCCTATCATTGAACCAGAAGCAGAAGCTGGGATTATTATTGCCTTATGATGATTGGGGCTTAATGCCAATTTATGTAAGGAACTGCAGAAAGCGTGACAGTAACCATAAAGTATTATATAGTCTTCATCAGGACAAAGAGCTGAGACGACATAGTCAAGACCGACAGGCCGTTTATCAGTCTGGTCGATTGCCCATACGACTGGTTTTTCCCGTCCATATGAATGCGGCGACATCCTAAACTCGAGCTATATAGGCAAAGCGCTCAAATTTTAAATCAGTATTCCTGTAAACAAACAAATATTTTTTATTTTTCGATATTTCATCACATTGCATAATAATCGATAAAAATCGATTAGTGGATTTCGATTGTTAAAGGTCGCTTTTAGGTTGATGATGATGAATACATGAATATTAAGGATATTTCAGAATTCAGAAAGTACCAAATTGAATAGAAAGTAAATAAAATAATAGAGAATAAAGACTCTATTAAAAAAAAAGTGCACCTAGAAGAAGAGTAATTTTAAAATCAATTGTAATTCCATACTAGGGTATCTCCTATTCCTAGCACTCCCGATCAAACCAATCTTACTTTTCATCATGAATACTGGCTAAAAAAACGTGTTGTAAACAAAGTGAACTTTCGCCAAGAGCCGAATGGGTGTTAATTGGCCTTACTAGGAATACTAGGAAACTTGGATGATGTTATTCATGCAAGTATTTCCCCAAGCCCTAATTGTAGTGTCTAAATTATCTCTGTAAATGCATAATATTTTCTAAGATCTATTAGATTCGATCGCTGGTGATTAGGCATCCCTTGCACACTGGTTCAAACTGGATTCGGTGTTCAGCTCGATCAGTCAAGTTTGGGAAGTACAATCGAAACCTGTAGCCCCTCCTCACAGACATATAGTATCATTTGATATTTGCAGTTAATGCAAAATATGCAATTTGCGAGATATTGAAGATCCCAGCTTGGTTAGGCGACTAACCGACTCGACTGGGAACCGGCACAGCAAGATTTCAAATGCTAAAGCCAATTAATTGTAAGATCAATAATACCGCCAACGGGCCGCAATAAAAGACTTGTACGGATAGGCAAACAATTAACTCAATTCAACTGTCGTATAGCCCGAATATGATGAGTACTTCTACTCAGAATAGCTCGGTTTCTCTATGGGCGACCTTCTCGGGAGTAAATAGCTAATGCCACACGCCAACAACTAGACAGCAGCAACAACAGCAACAACAGCAACTACAACAACAACAACAACAACAACAGCAACAACAACAACAACAACAACATTAAATTTACGTAGCTCTTTCTAAGCACACAATTCAACAGCAACAAGTTGGCAAATATTTTTTTCATTATTTACATATAATATTTGTTATTTGCGCAACGTTTCATCGTTTGTCGTTTTGACGTTGCGACGGTTCGTCGTTCCGTTGCTCAGTTTTCCCTTAGTTGGCCCAGACAATGGCGGGAAAATTAGCACAGGTGCTTCAAAAGGCGAGTTGTAGTCGTATAAAATGTGTATTAAACGGTAAGTACATGAAAAATATAAATACAAATATTATTGCAACAAATTAAACAGAAGACGTTGAGGCCATACGGCTCATCCCCTCATCCCCGCCCATCGACCATCGAGCATACCCGCCCACCGCCCTGTCTCTTACATACACTCCATACACTCTCTGAAAACCACACCAAAAACAATCCGCAATATTCACTTAATTATTTGCGCGCTTTGTTCAAATTGTTGTATTCCATTTCAATACCCAGCAGCCCAGTCACGACAACAGGCATATTGTTGCGGCGCCTTTTCATTGAGCTACTAATAATAGTATGTGATATTAAGTATAAGCTCTATCTCAGCAGGAACTTTGAGTTAATTAACCTTTTGATTATATATTGGTCTCTAATAGCATCTGAAGCAGCCTTCGCCAAGTGTCGAGTTGATGATTTTGGGCTGCGATTCTGCTTCGCATGCATAGTCGTGCGAGGTCTAAATGTGTGTGAGAGAGCTTGTATATGAATCTAATAAGAATAATTACATAAATGCTATTAAGTCAGTCGTAGTAATAACTGTAATAGTTGTAATGATACAAATTAAAGTTAGGAATTCAAAATTAAAAAAAGAAAAAATAAAAAATTTAACGAATAAATCAGTAAATAGATAATTAAATTCATAAATGAAAATTTATTTAAATGCATAAAAGAATAAAAATAAATAAAATAATACAAAATTAATCAATAAATAAATGATACAACATTTATAAGAAAAAAGATAATTTTAAAAATTTATTAATATTAAAATCAATGAAATAAAAAAAGCGAAAAAAAATAGATAATAGTTAATTATTAAATATATAATTCAATGAATAGATAAATAGATAAAAATAAATAATGAATAAATAATAACACAACATTTATAAGTAAATAGATAATTTAAAAAATAATTATTATAAAAATCAATGAAATCAAAGAAAATTGAATAGAGACAAATAAAAAGCAAATAGTAAATTATTAAATATTATAATTAAAAATATAATTTAATGAATACATTAATAAATTAAATAATTGATCAAATATTCAAATAAACAATAATTATTTTATATAAATATTTTTGTATAATTTATTTTTATTGTAGCATCGTCAGTTGGATCAGAAAATTAGTGAAATAAAATAATAATATTGACTGTAAAAAAAATAAGTAAATATTCATATTGGCTGGAATAATGGTTTATAAAAAAACGATAATAGATTATATGAAACTAATAATTTTAATCATTAATTAAGCTAAAATAAATTATTTTTTCTTTCGTTTCAAAACTGATAAAGTAAGCTATCTATAATTTTTTCATATTCTGATTAGTTTTTATATATTTATTATATGCTATATTTATTTATTTATTTTTACAATCTTTACAATCTTCTATTGAATGGTTCGATTTATGCCACAGAAATCTTATGAAGTAAGTTTTATATCATTAATTTTTCAAGCAATTCTCTTCTCTTTTAATGTACTATATGATTATTAATACTGCCTTTTAAATGCTTTTAAACACTAGTGAGAGCTGCATCCAAAGAAGTTCAATAATATATTTAAATACATTTTTAATCTCAACAAAGTTTTAAACAACTCGAAACTCTCATCAAATGTTGTAAAAATAAAACAAAATTGTTTCAAAAATAACATAAAGACAATGATTATTATTTTTCTTTAATTGACTGAGATGCACCTCAAGTTTCAAATTTATTTAGCAATCTGCCTTAATGTAGATTAAAGCAATATATATATATATATATATATATATATATATATATATATATATATATATATATATATATAAATGATCGTTGCGAAATTTAAAATTAATTAGAGTTTTTTGCGATATCTCGAGAATGATATTTGCGAACATCAGAAACATTTTACAGCTCGATTCAGCTTGGAATAAATCTCGTGAAATTCAACCTAACGGCGCATTCGAACAAAAGAAACAAAACTTTTCGAGCGGGTAGAAACGCGAAAAGAGAAATTTGCGTTTTGTTAGGGTATCTAAGTGAACGAATATATGCGTATAGAGAGCTATTTGCTTATTTTCGATGCGAGCTTTTATTGCTCGATCAGTTTGCACTTATTGTAAATTGCAATTAACAACATTTTGCAATAGGAAGCGCTAAGGCATTGCGTCTACTGTGAGAAACGTCCCTCTAATTGATAAATTCTACATTTGATTATGAGTGCCAATTGTGTCGAGAGATCCAGGTGAATTTCGCCAGCTCGAGCTCAAGCCCCGGCTAGACTTTGCATAGCCTTCCTTGTCGACGTCATCGACGCGTCGTGGATTTGCCCCTTGAGGCGAGCATTTTGTTTATTACTTGTATTATTATGATGTTGTTATTGTTGTTTCTATTTCTTTTTGTTATTGGTTATTTGGTTTTTGTTGTTGTTGATCTGTTTGTTTGTTTGCTGCCCGCCTATTTGCCGCTTGCATGTTTCAATTAATATCACATTGTATTCGTGCTCTATTAGAGGGCATTAGCGCTGGCACGCTAAGTGCTCGAGATGTGAACTGCCAATCCATATCCACATCGAGATCCATATCCATATCCATATCATCGATATCCATATTCGAATAAAAAATATATATTCACATTCAAGAGCTTCATTCACAGCCGCACACACAATATCCATGCCATTAGCACAGCCGGGCGGAATTGTTTAATTATCGTTAATCAATGGAAAGTCGCGTCTCGTCCAAAAACTTGGACTTTTGTGCCAATTGCGAAAGGCCTTAGCCGCGGGCATCATCAGCGCGCTCATCGAACCTGGGAGGCCTGTCCCACACAGACCAAACGAGTTCCAATAGATCACATACACACATCATATCATATCATATCATTTGATATAATATCTGTAAATTCTGCCGCCGTGACACATACCAATTCATCAAACTGCCCGCCCAAAATAAACGAAAAACAAATATATATATATATATATATATATATATATATATGTATATAAAAACGTTTCTTTGGATAAGTAGCGTGTTTTATGGCGCTATAAGCAGTTCACGATCGTTTCGAGATCGTACTGTCAATGGCTTTATGCTCTAAAAATTTTGGATCTTTCGAATCGTGGGGGTTTTTTGTTAGCTCAGTCTGTCTTTGCACACACACACTCCCTCTCTCCCTTTCTCTTTCTCTCTCTCTCTCTCTCTTTTTCCCACTTGCTCTCGTAGTCTGTTTCGGCTTCCTCTCCTCTCCCGTTGAAAGGCCAAAGAAAATAATGTCAAACCTAGCCCAAAGCTCTGCGTACGAGTATTGACAATATGACGCCAATGCACATAAGTAGTAAAAATTTTCAACGAATACGAGTTTTAAGTACACTTTTTAGCAAAACAGAATCGATGCGAACAGCTTTTTGATGTGGTTCCATTTGGGCTTAAATTTATGGCCCAGCACTGGCGCTAGCATTTCTCAATTCAATTTTGAGTTAACTCGTTCAGTTTAGTCGATATCTATAACTTTATTACGCACACCGAGTTGATTCTAGATGTCTCTGTCTGCTAATAAAAATTTTGTTTATTATGTTTGTTATTATTCTGAGCTTTCTGCTTAGTTAAGCCAGTTCTTAAGTGAGTCAGTCGCATTTTAGCAAATGTATTAAGCAAGGCCTGAGACGTATAGATCGATCTACATATTTTAGCTTACCATAGAAAAGCTTCAACAGTATAAAATGTATTTAATGTTCTTCCTGATCTATTTTTGCCCTGAATTCATTGAACTCAATCAATGTCATACTGCTGTGGCCCATCTAATAATTTTCGTTAACTCTAGTACAAGCATCGGGTACAGGCTAAAAAGCACCGCTTAGTATTTCCTTTTAAGAACTATTGAATTATGAAACATACGAACATATAAGTTAATATTACCCATGTATAATCCCCTAGTCAGACATTCTTGAGGAGAACGCATCAAATGGAGCTAATATGCTTCAGTTTATATTCGAGCGAGACAGAGTATAATCCTATTCCTACGAAATTATTCAGTATTTAATCAAATACGTTATTCCATTGACGTATATTTGTCTATTTATCTACTCGAGTCTACAACTCAGCGCGCCTATTCACTAGTGTAGTAATGAGGGAGCGCTTAAGTTATTTATTATCTCATCTAATTAACCCTTTCAATCTAATTTTAATTAGAATTTAGACAATTGTGTTAATTTGTTTTTCCCATTCTCACTTTTTGTGATCTTGTTCAGCTGATTCTTGGATGTTAGTCCTATCTGCGCAATCGTAGCTTCGCATCGTCCTTTCATGGACCTCTTCAGTTCTGCGAAATACAGTGACAGCTGACATCATTCAAGAGTTGTTTTACACAGATACGTAGATACATATTATATTATTATATTTATATTATTTAATTTAAAAATCAATTAAAGCTCCAAGAGAAGTCGAAATACTTCCAAGCAAAACAGCTGTCAGAAATTAAGTGAGCATTGAACTGCAAACAGGAGAAACATGTTGTCAACAAAAATCGACTATACGAAGCCCCGGAAATATATAAATAGATATATATTATATACATATCTACTGAGTACCAGATTATAGTACCATCTTTTCAATATTTCCTGTCCTGCCACTGGTAAAATTTAGCTTCAATTAAAGATAATTACAGCTAGAAGATATTTGTCAAATAGTATGCATGAATTATAAATAATTTATCTGTGAGATTCCTAGAGAAATTTCCTTTTTTTTTTTAATATTACTTATGCAGGAATTAAAGAAAAACAAGGTGAACAATTATAAAATAATTAAATAATTATAAATTAAATTCAAAAACTTACTCTGTGTATCTTAGGTGTGTATTCATATAAAATTAAAACACTTAATTAAATTAATTGGATTGAATAATTTATTTTTATATACATACATATAGATATATATACATATAGATGGTATATATTAAAAATCTAAAGAAAAATGTAGATTTGCGTCAATTCGACTGTTGATCCTGATTAGGTACATACATTTATATCTTATCTATCAATAATTGCTCCAATTGTATCTAAATTCTAATTTGTATTGTGTTAAAAATGTAGTAATATAAGCTCAAATGGGATCATTTCAGGGATTCATTTCAGGAAATTATCGATTATTGTTTCTTAATTATCATGTAATTCTTATGCACTTATTAAGCGTATTTAAAACTATTTCGCAATATGTAATCGACATGAGATGCTATTAATATACAAACGAGTCGAGTCAAGTCGAGTTGAGTCTGCCCGTCCGTCCGTCAGTCAAACTATTTCTATGATAATCAGATTCAGAGTTATTAAGTTAACGTTGTCAGTTGTGGGCTCCTATTTCAGTTGCAGTATGAAGATTGAAATATGTTGAGTCTATCGAGCGTATAATTAAATTATTGTAAATAACGTTAATATATAATTAATAATAATATTGTTATACTAGCATATATTTTCTATGTTGAATGAATCTTTATTTAGTTTAATAATAATTTTAATTTTATGTGAAAGATAATGCTTATAGAGATGCCTTGTGCTTAAGGTAATTTTTACAATGTTATACTCGTAGTTATATAAATATTTTTATATATATTTGTTTACATACATTTATATATCCATAAAATTTTATTCTTTTCTTAACAATTTATTTCCAATAAAATAAAAATTCATTAAAAAACTCTGCCTTTTTCCCATGAAACAAATACAAACATTTTCAAAAAATTATTATTATTTTTTGTGGTAAGTTTATTTATTTTTATTGTTTATTTGTTTTGCCTCTGTTGTTATTGCTACTGCTCTATGTGCGCAATGCAAAGTGTTCTGTAAATTTTCCTTGAAATTTAGCATAAAACTATAAAAATTAAAATTAATTAATGCAACAATATTATGACAATACGAATAGTAATATACATAATATATTTGAAAAAAAAAAGTGCCATAACCGTTTCATTCGCGTTGGGACCACGCCCCATTCATTGAGCATAGCTGCCACAGGGCAGACCTCCACTGACCACCCTCTCGCCCACCCAGCCACGGCGCCACGTGCACTTTTTCGCTCGCTTGAAAGCGAATAAAAGTTCAATGTTTGAATAAATTAAATGACGGACAGACAGACGGTCAGACGGACAGAACAGACGGGCTAACCATAATGATAATAATATGGGTGGAGGTAGCGGCATAGCTATGCAGTCAACAGCAACGACAACAGCAACAGCAACAGCAACGGCAACAGCAACAGCAACAGCAACAGCGACGACAACAGCAACAGCAACAGCAACAACTGACAGCAACATGAACAACAAAATGACCATTTTCAATAACACTCACGTAGCATCCGAGTCAATAAATTACAACAACAGCAACATTGAGTCCCATAATTGAAATCACTGCTGCCCATCACGTACAACAACAACTACAACAACAATTATTAACGGGAGCAACAATGCCCCACAAAGCAAACAATCAACAAACAAGGTGCCCAAGTCAGGTAGCCAACTAGCAACGCCCGGACACACAGAGGACAGCTAAGGCCCAGAGGCCAAAGCCCCAATGGAGCCCCGAAAACCAAAAAAAAAAACAACAACAACAGAAAAACCTGACCCCAACCGAGACCCAGTTTTGGGGCCTGCTGCTTGCCCGAGCAAAAAGTGTGTGAAGGCCAAGGACGCGATCCAGTTGCATGGACACCAATCGAGTCAGCTGAACAGGCCGAAGCAACGCTTGTTAACCCAACAAGACAGACAATTCAAAAGGTAACGCCAATAAATGTACGAGTTTTTACCTCATCTTGTGCAAACTCAACTTATAAAAGGAATACAATGCAAGAGATTGAGATCTTCGATTCCCATCCAAACCAAGTCCAGCTTATTTATCGTTTATTGTTGCCATTGGTATACGATATACTAAAGCTCAGTAGGTTAAGGCTGAGAGGATTTCTTTTATGAATAGAATTACTTTGAAAAGTCTCCAGCTGAAAGGATTTATTTTTACTTTAAAAAGTCTCACGTTAACAGGAAGCTTTATATTAAAAAAAAAAAAAAAAAAATAATTGATCAAGTTTTAAATACAGAATTTACTCATGATTAATGACTCTGAAATCATTAATAATGGGAAATTTGAGTAATTGAAGGCGCTAAGGAACATTTCTGAATATGTTTCAAAATCATCCCTAAGTCGAATTGGTTCAAGCCCGGAAATCTTTTCTTTTATTTAACATTCATTTAACATTTAGCTTTAAGCTATAAAAGAACTTAAAAAAAATAAGAGAAAACCTGTTTGAAAATCAGGTTCATGAACCGAACCAAATAGTAGAGCGAATCATTGACAATTTACCTTGTCAACAAAGTAGAAAGACTTCTCTTCTAGTAGGCAATGCCTGATAGTGTGATGCCCTGCAATGCTTCAAGATTTGTGCTAACAAAATTGTGAAATCATACACTCATACAGATGCATGAAAATACATGACCTTGACTTGTTAAGCTGGATATGGATGTTGATATGGAATGAATATTGAATAAGCTACTGTTAAATATTGAGGTACAGCGATCTAAACTGAACTGAGCATAGAATTTTAAATATAAGACGCTGCCCTATGGAGTGCAGTATAGCGATCTAAGCTGTACTTCACTGCAAAGAGCAACGCCTCTTATGTAAATTCGTATCTATCATTAACATTCTTACAAATAAGCATCCCTTTTCTATATTACCATTGCGTGTAAATGGAATAGGGACACAAGCTAATAAATCCATATACTCCCCATACTCTTGTCTTAAATTCCTCAATGCTATCCTTTAATCAACTTCAAAGCATGAAAAATATATACTTGTATAGTTTCAACTGTTACATGTACAAGCTCAAGCCCATCCAACCCATTTCTGCATACAGGGTATAATGAGTAATAAATAAGAATGCGTGTAGTATTTGTTAAATCGAAAATTGTGAGAAGCACGTGCTTTACTTATTAACGCACCTGCCACGAAACTCGATGCCAACGATGGATATATCATAGTCGGCGATCGTAAACAATTTCACGGCGGATTGAACAAATCAGCGCAATGACTCGCATTGCACAACAATAAACAATAATTATTGATTAAACAAATAACAATGCCGACATACAAAACAATTGTTTATGCAGTCGAATTCATTAATTCGTAAGCATTCCAAACACTTCGTCCCCCTCGTTAGCTCGTACTATCTTTTATACGCAAATAATATTTTGCCCCTTATCAATTGTAGTTATACTCATTCATAACGTGAAATGAGTATATTGGTTTTGTGCAATAGCTGAACTCTAAAAACTTGAAAAGTGAATTACTTTTGATCTCATCTATAGTTGACCCGAAAATTGACCTATCGAAAATACTCTGTAATTTCCACAGAGAGTCTAAGTTACATTAGTCAAGATTCCTGCTAAGCAATACCCAAAAATGATATATTTATGCCCACGATTTGTCAAAAAACTATATACATATATATATGCGTCTTGAGAGTGTGGAAAAGCAGAAACTACTATATTTTTCAATGTTTTACATTTGGGATTTCAAAAAGCAACAGTTCAGTTACTGTGGACACTTTCTCAACGTTACCAAACAAGATTTGGACCGTGAATGAGTATTATGCAGGCGGAAAAGCCCGACTGTAATATTCTAACTTGTTTTGTTATCTAAACATCATCTGAAATATAAAATGCCTGTATATTCGAAATTCTTTTTCAAGTCACGTCAAATGAGAATCTCGAAAAATCGCAAGCCAATGTAATTCGTATAAAATGCTATATCGAACTATCGCAATTCGAATAAGAATTGAAATGTATTGAATTTTTACGAATTAATGAATTCGATTTAATGGGACTTTCGACATTGCGCGGGACAACAGTCATCGAACAGAACAAAGCCGTCAACTTAGTGAGTGCCATAGCACTCCATCCATAGATGGATCTGATCATACACTACGAAAAAAACAATGTCTAGAGGAATTTCCTAGGGTCAGTGAGACATTAAGTTACGAGCCAGGCAGGCACTTCAAATACCAAACACACATACAATAACTTAACGTATAAATAAAGTGAATTTGTATTGATATTCAGCAGGCAAGAGAGGGCAAAAGAGAATGACTAATGCAAACATTTCATTTCATTGCATTTCACAAATTAGTTGAAAGCAAGGAATAACAATTTGCCTTATATTGAAGCTTAAATACTCTTACTTAATTTATGTACGAAAATATTATATTTTGATTTGATATGTTATGCTCATCATAGATATCATAAATCCACATTTTCCTCAAAGAGAGATCGAATATTTCATTTAATGAATTACACGATTCGTAGCATAGCTAATGTACCCTGTAGAATGTAAAATATTTCATTAGTAATTAATTGGGCAATTCCCGTTGAATAAGTGCATAGCTATCAGATGCATAACACCAGAAACCATATATGTAATACCAAGAATTGCTAGACTTTCCATACTATTTAAGTTGTTTATGAACATTGAGCTATTGAAATTGTTGGTGTAGGGTATAATTGTTTTATAACAGACAGAAAAAGGCGTGATCGAATCGATCAATTATAAACTCGTACACTCAATGGTAGAATGATGAGACGTTTGCCTTTCTATCCGTTGGTAATATCTGAAGCAATTGCAGTGGATGGCGTCAAAGTTGAATTCTTCAATCGATTATAACAGATATATTATAATTAGATTCAACTTTCTTTAGATTACAATAGATATTTCGATTGAAAAATATGTAAATCTTATGATTCCATTTAATCGATATTTATATAAGATTCGCTTTTTATAAATAAAACTTGAATCAAATTCATATTTATATGAATCTATATAGTTCGATTATAATGTATAGCTCAATAAAGTTGATGCAAACATGCAAATAGTCACTTAGGTGATCTATGCTATAATTCGATTAAAATAGTTCGGAGTAAAAGAATATATTTCTATAGAAATCGACATTTTAATGAAAATATATCTTTAGTTTAAAAACAATATTTCGATTTAAATCGATATTTCTATTAAGTTCGATGTTTGAATAAAAAATGGAAATATTATGATTAAAATCGACAAATGTCTTAGACTTTTAGAGCTATACTAAAATTGAATCACTCTTACTCATTCTTATTCTCAACTGCAATTGCAGTGCTATATATATTTATATATATATATATATATATATATATATATATATATATATATATATATATATATATATATATATATATATATATATATATATTTTGTATATAGTTGTCAGTAATTATTATTAAATATAATATTATGGCGAAATGAGAATTCCCTTAGCTATTGCACCATAAAAATATATAATAGATTTGGACATATCTCAGACCTATGTTCATGACATTTATCGGTGTAAAGGACTCGAATAAATATGTAAATATGCTACACTAGAAAATGTATATTTATATCAAAACATCAAATTGCAGAGGTAAATTAGAGGTATAGTCGAGAGTGCGCGAGGAGTGAATGGCCTCTGGAATTATCAAGCAATCAATGCTTGACAAAAGTTCTTTGACTCTTTAAAGTTTGAAGACAAGCAAATTAAACGATTCGCTCATGGAATTTGTTTGATATTTTCTTGATTATAACATTTGATCGCTTACGTATTTAAAGGCTTAGTAAAAACATGACTATTGATTGATATGATCAAAAAATACTTTGAAGATAATAAAATTGTTTTTCATTTATGAAACTTGCATTTGTATGGCTCAATCTAGTTCCTCAGATCGGTTCTGCAGAATGAACACTGATTTATCGCTGCAGAGAATCGAAGCGTGATATTGTTATGATACCCAATAGAACTAATACGTATTTAAATATAAATTATATAAATACGCTTATCATATATGCATTGTGATAGAGGTAAGCCCGGATTCAAGCAGATATTACAAGATCTAACCGGATCGCTAGCCAACTGGCATGCACTCGCGACCGTTGTGTTATTGTCACATACATATACATGCATATGTATCTCGATCTCGACCCGTGCATTGATCGTGCACAGTATCGATCGAAGTCTATACTGAGTGAAGGGTGAACTTAGATTCAGTTACTAGATCTAGAGACATGAACATTAAGAATTCCACAAGCCACAAGCTGCAAGTAATTATTAATGCGAAAGCTAAAAGCAAGACAATCACCTGCTGCGGCGGCTGCTGCTGCAGTCGGTTAGAAGGGGGTTTGAAATTGGAAATGGCATAGAAATGGAAAGCGCTGGGGCGCGACTATTGGGTAGTACACGGAATGCTTGGAATGGTCTACACAATGTAACAGGTTCGGTGCAGAATTGTGCGGCAAGGCCCCAAGGCCAGCGAGCAGCTCAACCGAACTGAACTGAAGTGAACTGAGCCGAGCTCAGGTGAGGCGAACTGAGCGGCGTTCTATTTGGAATCCACTTACAGGTGTCACTGGCATTTGGCTAGAAATGAATGTCTAACTAGCAAAAATGTATATACGTAAATACATATATACGCATATTTTGCCAATCAGGAACTTTGCGATTTGGTGTCAAGAAACTCGCAACCCTGAGTTCCGGCAAAACAATCAAGCAAATGAGCAAAAACCCATCCATGATCCGAGCAGCCGGTTCTACAAAATTCCAAAATTCTGCGCAATATGTTATATGTATGTTCATAAAGACTTCTTGCGAAATGACGTATGAACATTTATAATTTTAAGATACATCTGCCAGAGGGTTGCGACAAAACAAATCGGTCAGCGGGCAATCGACCGCCGACAACAGACAACAGACAACGGATACCGACTCGTACTCGAACTCGAACTCAAACTCGAACTCGAACTCGGAGTCGGAGTCGGAGTCGGACTCGGTCCGTGTGCACGTTTTTCGTCTCAAAGAAATAAAAACAAGCTAAAGATACACAATGAAATACATAAATAAATAAAACTTCCGCAATGGCAGCGCAATGAAATCCATGCTCGAGTCTCCAAATCTCCAATCTGTGATCTCTCATTGTCTCATCTTTGCATCTCTCCCCCCCTCTCTCTCTGTCCTGTTCTGTGTCGCCGCCAGCTGTGTTATCGTTCAGATGATTTGGCCAGGTTGGCCAGGTAATTTCGTCAACAGCATTTTGAACTTCAGCGCAGAGTTCGAAGAACTCCACAGCAAAACATAAACAATCAACAACAGAAAACAGAAAACAGACAACACATAAGAGACAAGCGAAAATGGCAAACAAAATGGCGACGGCTACTCGAAATTTTTGACTATTTTTTTCGAATTTGGTTTTCTGCGCTTTTTGTCTTGTTGTTTTTTTTTTTTTTTTTTTTTTTGCTTACGGCAATTAGAAGCGGTTCACGGGCCCAGCTTAAAGCCCATGTTGGCCAAGTCTGCCGACTGCACAGTGCCAACTGAACAACAACAACAACAACAGCACTCGATCACTGGTATTTTTAGTATGTGGCGTTGATTTACAAGGTGAACCGGTACAGAGCCAATACCAGTTCCAGTACAGAGCCCCAGACCGAGCCCGAGCCCGAGCCCGAGACGGAGCCCATGCCCAAGACAAGCAACAACAACAATAACACGACAACGGCAACAATTTGTTTCTTGTTGCGCTTTTTTTGTTTTTTTTTTTTTTTTTTTTGGCATAGTGTTTGGCTTTGGGGTTCCGCTCCATTTGCGTTGGCTAATTAATAAACTATTTGCAACACATTAAATCAACTGGGGGACCACCCATCAGAGTTCGGCAATCAATAATAGCTGAATTATTGCAAGGTATCTGGCAATCGGGTTTCGCTTCCACCCCCCCACCCGACCTTTTTTTGTTTTGTTTTTGTTTCTGTTAGCCACTTCAGCAAACTTTCCCAAATTCTGATAAGAGACAACAAGCAATAACAATATTATAACTATGTCATCATGTTTCTCAGATAGAGTAACATCTATTTTCAGCCAATACACCCTACGATCTAAGCACTTCTATCATCGCATACTTCGCACAATCATACAGAGTTTGGCCAGTGAGTCGAAAACTCGTTTTATATAGGCCCGAAACACAGTGTGAATTTTTTAGCCACAAAGAAACTAGCTTAATTTAATAATGCGTATATATATATATATAATGAGTAAATATCGTAAACAAATAGATCAAGTCTAAATCCGACCGAAATATAAGTATTCGGGCTGAACAAATTCTGAATAAGGTATATAATCGAGGAGTATAATTAAATAGTTCATTAGTTAGTAACTTAGATAATTTTATTTGTTTTTTTTATTTTTTTTATTATTTAGTTTTATATAATTTTAATAATAAACATTCCTAATGCCCTAAGCTCTCTCAGTACGCATTCAAATAATATCACTTGGTCAATCATATGATCTATATATATATATACTATCCTCTACGAGTAATTGTACTTGAAATGAATTTGATTATTTCCTGATTGCCACTCAAATTGTTTTTCAGCTTTTTATGCATGGCACAGCTGAAATTTTGTTTTGGGGTAGCGTATTTCTTGCTTCGATGCGATCTGAAGACATAAAATCAAGTTCTTGTCTTTTATTGTTTCTTATTTTGTTCGCTAATGACGTCTGTTTATTGCTGCACGGGTTGCTTGTGAGGCAGACTCGTGACTGCAAAAATGATATGAAATATAAAATAAAAAAAAATCTATATAAATATATATGTATATATTTATATGAGTATCTATCTATGTAGGTATAGAACAAAATGTCAAAGTAATTTTCCAATGCATTTTATGATTAATAAAGAAGTTAAAACTTTAAAGATATTTTGACCATTAATTTTCCGAGGCGAGGTCCTCCAAAGAGAATGACGATTAAAATTGACAATGTGGAATTGACGGCGAAATAAATGATGAAATAAACTAGCTAGAGTGTCTCAGTTCTCGATGGGGAAATACTCTCAGCTTTTGTAGTCTTGCCTCTGTACGTGTCTAATGCAAATATGTTGATATTTTTAAGATCAAAAAGTCTTTGGTTTTGGTCAAGTTTGAAAATAAAATGCACTTAAAAATAGACTAAGCTATTTATAATGAATAGTGGAATATATACATTTAATACCTTTATACTCGAATATTTCCTCAAATTTGTTAATAATACTTTATTGACTTGGAGGTATTTCAGATAACGAGCGATTCTTAGATAAATGATAAGAAAAACAAATTAATATGGATATATTAATATGTAATTGATTTGAATGAGCAATGAATAATGAATAATGAATACAAATTATGAGTATATATTCAAAGTCAATAAGTCGTTAAGATTTATGCCTTAGGTGGTATAGACTTAAATAAACATTTTGCGTGAATTATGAGTAATGACTAATGAATGGTGAATATTTTGATACTTATTATTGTAATATTATTGATATTATACTGAATTGATAAAATGAGTAGGTATTAATTTTTCCTTAGAAGCTAATAATGACCGATGAAAAATGAATAATAAATTGTGATTAATGTATAAAATTAGAGTAGGTATCATAACTAAACTGCTGGCTGATGATTAATTACTTATTACTAATAGCTAATGAATTATGTATTATGAATAATGAATAAATTTAGATTATGCTTCATAAAACGAATATCCTTTTAAGATATATCAGCTATCTATTCAGTCGAAGACTGACTTATGACTAATGACTAATGACTAATGACTTATGAATAATGACTAATGACTAATGACTAATGACTTATGAATAATAACTAATAACTAATAACTATTAACTTATAACTAATAACTAATAACTAATAACTAATAACTAATAACTAATAACTAATAACTAATAACTAATAACTAATAACTAATAACTAATAACTAATAACTAATAACTAATAACTAATAACTAATAACTAATAACTAATAACTAATAACTAATAACTAATAACTAATAACTAATAACTAATAACTAATAACTAATAACTAATAACTAATAACTAATAACTAATAACTAATAACTAATAACTAATAACTAATAACTAATAACTAATAACTAATAACTAATAACTAATAACTAATAACTAATAACTAATAACTAATAACTAATAACTAATAACTAATAACTAATAACTAATAACTATTAACTAATAACTAATAACTAATAACTAATAACTAATAACTAATAACTAATAACTAATAACTAATAACTAATAACTAATAACTAATAACTAATAACTAATAACTAATAACTAATAACTAATAACTAATAACTAATAACTAATAACTAATAACTAATAACTAATAACTAATAACTAATAACTAATAACTAATAACTAATAACTAATAACTAATAACTAATAACTAATAACTAATAACTAATAACTAATAACTAATAACTAATAACTAATAACTAATAACTAATAACTAATAACTAATAACTAATAACTAATAACTAATAACTAATAACTAATAACTAATAACTAATAACTAATAACTAATAACTAATAACTAATAACTAATAACTAATAACTAATAACTAATAACTAATAACTAATAACTAATAACTAATAACTAATAACTAATAACTAATAACTAATAACTAATAACTAATAACTAATAACTAATAACTAATAACTAATAACTAATAACTAATAACTAATAACTAATAACTAATAACTAATAACTAATAACTAATAACTAATAACTAATAACTAATAACTAATAACTAATAACTAATAACTAATAACTAATAACTAATAACTAATAACTAATAACTAATAACTAATAACTAATAACTAATAACTAATAACTAATAACTAATAACTAATAACTAATAACTAATAACTAATAACTAATAACTAATAACTAATAACTAATAACTAATAACTAATAACTAATAACTAATAACTAATAACTAATAACTAATAACTAATAACTAATAACTAATAACTAATAACTAATAACTAATAACTAATAACTAACTAATAACTAATAACTAATAACTAATAACTAATAACTAATAACTAATAACTAATAACTAATAACTAATAACTAATAACTAATAACTAATAACTAATAACTAATAACTAATAACTAATAACTAATAACTAATAACTAATAACTAATAACTATAACTAATAACTAATAACTAATAACTAATAACTAATAACTAATAACTAATAACTAATAACTAATAACTAATAACTAATAACTAATAACTAATAACTAATAACTAATAACTAATAACTAATAACTAATAACTAATAACTAATAACTAATAACTAATAACTAATAACTAATAACTAATAACTAATAACTAATAACTAATAACTAATAACTAATAACTAATAACTAATAACTAATAACTAATAACTAATAACTAATAACTAATAACTAATAACTAATAACTAATAACTAATAACTAATAACTAATAACTAATAACTAATAACTAATAACTAATAACTAATAACTAATAACTAATAACTAATAACTAATAACTAATAACTAATAACTAATAACTAATAACTAATAACTAATAACTAATAACTAATAACTAATAACTAATAACTAATAACTAATAACTAATAACTAATAACTAATAACTAATAACTAATAACTAATAACTAATAACTAATAACTAATAACTAATAACTAATAACTAATAACTAATAACTAATAACTAATAACTAATAACTATTAACTAATAACTAATAACTAATAACTAATAACTAATAACTAATAACTAATAACTAATAACTAATAACTAATAACTAATAACTAATAACTAATAACTAATAACTAATAACTAATAACTAATAACTAATAACTAATAACTAATAACTAATAACTAATAACTAATAACTAATAACTAATAACTAATAACTAATAACTAATAACTAATAACTAATAACTAATAACTAATAACTAATAACTAATAACTAATAACTAATAACTAATAACTAATAACTAATAACTAATAACTAATAACTAATAACTAATAACTAATAACTAATAACTAATAACTAATAACTAATAACTAATAACTAATAACTAATAACTAATAACTAATAACTAATAACTAATAACTAATAACTAATAACTAATAACTAATAACTAATAACTAATAACTAATAACTAATAACTAATAACTAATAACTAATAACTAATAACTAATAACTAATAACTAATAACTAATAACTAATAACTAATAACTAATAACTAATAACTAATAACTAATAACTAATAACTAATAACTAATAACTAATAACTAATAACTAATAACTAATAACTAATAACTAATAACTAATAACTAATAACTAATAACTAATAACTAATAACTAATAACTAATAACTAATAACTAATAACTAATAACTAATAACTAATAACTAATAACTAATAACTAATAACTAATAACTAATAACTAATAACTAATAACTAATAACTAATAACTAATAACTAATAACTAATAACTAATAACTAATAACTAATAACTAATAACTAATAACTAATAACTAATAACTAATAACTAATAACTAATAACTAATAACTAATAACTAATAACTAATAACTAATAACTAATAACTAATAACTAATAACTAATAACTAATAACTAATAACTAATAACTAATAACTAATAACTAATAACTAATAACTAATAACTAATAACTAATAACTAATAACTAATAACTAATAACTAATAACTAATAACTAATAACTAATAACTAATAACTAATAACTAATAACTAATAACTAATAACTAATAACTAATAACTAATAACTAATAACTAATAACTAATAACTAATAACTAATAACTAATAACTAATAACTAATAACTAATAACTAATAACTAATAACTAATAACTAATAACTAATAACTAATAACTAATAACTAATAACTAATAACTAATAACTAATAACTAATAACTAATAACTAATAACTAATAACTAATAACTAATAACTAATAGCTAATAACTAATAGTGAGTAATGACTATCGAATAATCCTCTGAGTATTCTCAAATCCTTTAGATAAGCATTTGATGTGTTTTGGACATAATCCATTTTTTTTTGTTTTCCCAATGACTAATGACTAATGTATAATAAATAAAAGTATAACAATAATGTCCGAAAAATTTCGCAATCAATGGCATCAAGTCAACAAATTTGCGAGGTGTCAAAACATATTTGTTTTATATACCACCATTGGGTTGGCGCAGTCATCTTTTAACGCAACTTCTTCATCATCCCCATCATGATCGCCATCATCATTATTATGACGATAGTCGATGATGAAGATTATGGGGTTGGAGGCGCTAAAAGCAAACGGACCGCAACAAAAAAACAGAAACAAAAAAAAGTCCCACAAATATGTCGCATTTGCCCAATTGATTAGCGCTACGTTTACGCGAACAGTGCGCCATAAAAGTTTGTATACACAGCAGCAAATTGATTTTACGATGTAGACTGACGAGCACTGCTAATTCAACTGGTTGGTACTGGTCCGATTGGGGATGGGGCACGGACACGCCGGACTCCAGCGAATTGATAGACTTCAGCCCGCCCTCGCGGTGTTTGCTAAACATTTTACGGCCTTTTCATTCCGCTGGCTTGTTTGCGCTCTTATGGATTTATCGCTAATTTGTGTGGGTGTCTGCTTTCCTGAGTTCATATAAATTGTATATATACATATGTATGGCTTTATCCATATTTACTTAACTTTTTTTTTGTTTGTCGATTTTGTTCATTGAAAAGTATTTTTTATATTTACGTGTGAAAAGTCGCGTAGTCGGCAAGCATTAGGCAGGTGGAAAGTTTTGAGCGCCATCCGTGCGCTTAATTAATATGCAATTAGAGTGTTAAGTAATTTGAATTTTCGCATTGGCGCACCAATTAATGCCCGGGTGCAATATTTGGCCACAATACAACTATATCGCTAAGTAAACTCAGCTGTTTGCCCGCACTGAGGTCAACAGCAAACGCTCTAAATATGCGAATCTCTGCTAATTTCTAGAAGATTTACAATCCAATAATCGAATAACAAGTCGAGGTGTTAATATCATAAACGATATCGAAAAAAAAAAAAACAAAATCAAAAGACCGTCCACATCAAACCAATAAATAAGGAAGATGTGTTTTATTTGATTTAATTTTTATGTTTTTTTATTGTCTATGTTGACTCTTTATGATTGTGCTTAAAGTCTATTTGGTTATTAGCTTGTTTGCCTATTTGTTAACCAATGCTATTTAGTTTTCTAGCTTGGAATTTATAATGCAAATTATGAATTGAATTAAGTAAGGAAGACAAATAAACAATTCTTAACAATATATTGAATCGTGTTGACTTTTCCACTAAACAAGATCAATTTCATTCAGAGCTCTCACTCCCTCTCTTTCTCTTTCTCTTTCTTTCTCTTTGTCTCTGTCTAATTAATAATTAAATATATATTCTCATTAATTGCGCCTGTGTTAGACAATTACCTTGTCGTCAGAGTTGGTTAGCGATCCACGACTTTGTTTCTGAAAGTGTCGCAAACAATAACATAACTCAAATAATTTGAATTGAATTTGAATTTGTCAAAAATTAATTAACCAAACGAGTTTCAAACATGTTTGTAATTAAATAAGAGTTTGCGAATAGTTATAAATATATATATATATATGGAAACCACCTTCACCTTCACCCCAGCGCCATTCCGTGACTCGGAATGACTCTGTCGAATGTTCTCAGCGCAATCGGCGATTATTCATGGGAGATCTGTGCATCAAAGAACTGCGATCTGCTCAAAATGAATTCGCTGATTATACATACATACATACATACATACATACATACATACATACATACATACATACATACATACATACATACATACATACGTACATAGAGTAGCTGCTCCACTGGAGTAACAGATATTATTGTATGTGTACTACGATATATTTTCGTAGATATTACAGAGCAGTTTTCTTAACTGCCTTTTCCTTTCTAGTCAGTAAGAATGTTACAGACTGCACAATACTTAGTTATCATACTGCTCAATTTGCGACTCGATTTCAAAATGCAAACTTATATATTATTATAAGTCTGGAATATACAATAATTAGGCCCGTCTATGCAGAAATACAGCATAGTTCAACATTGAAAGGCTTTGACTCTAAAACGAAGAAAAATACAAATTTGTTTTTCTTTTGATCATTCAAGCTCTTTAATATGCGTGCATATATAATATTTAGTCTGCGCTAGGAGATTGTTTTGAAAGATAAAGCATTTTCGTATATTTTTAGCATAATTATAAAATTTGAAATACATAAATAGATGAGGTCAACATTAACCCTCTAATAGCCAGTCTGACAATTAGCGGGTTCAGCAAAAATTAAAAAAGAATGAAATAAAAAATCAACAATAAAAAAAATAAATGTCTATAAAGAGGGATTCCCCCAAATTTCTGTAATACATACCAGCATACGTTTTTTGTTTTTATAGCCCATGGATTTAGCCAATTTCTATTCGCAGAAATTTAATTTTAAATTCAAATTGTTAATTAGCTAAAACGATTTTCGACAGCATACAAAAATCAGGCATTTGAGGGTTAACTAAACTATCAAATTTTTATTATTTAGCTCGAAGATTGAGATATGAGATATATAGAGTCTGGCATGATTTGCCACATTAACAATAGGCTTTGATATGTATGTATATATTTACTGCATTCTTCTAGAAGTGGGTCTAGCTATAAAAGTATATATTCCACATTAAAAATTTATAATATGTGCTTAAATGAGTCAAAACATATAGACTTTTCCCAATTTAGCACGTTTATGGTGAGCGTAACTGCTTGCTGTGTTTCAAACTGCTAGCTTCAATGGCAATTGATAAACAAGTAAGAGTTCTCTAATTGGGACTGCTCGACTAAGAGATCCTCTGTACTCTGCAACTGCGCAGTTGACTGCGCTTGGGCTGTATGGGCTGCTAGGGCTGTATGGCCTATATTATAAATCCTCTTATATTTATGCTGGTTTCATCAAACTTTCAGAGCGAGATAATATAATTGTGAGTATTTACCAAAGCACAAATCTCTAAATTTTAAATGTGTTTCTTTTTCGATTTGGGGTGAAGAAAATCTAATTCAAGCTTCTCGCTTTTGTGGTTCGAGAAATCTTGGTGTTCATACGGATGGGCAGATGGAAGTATGACAGACAGACATGCCGATATCGGTTCAGCTCGTCGCCTGATCAAGAATGTGTATACACATAGGTCTGCCACTCCCCATTGTGCCTGTTAGATACATTTTCACAAATTTTCCAACTTTACTTCGTAAAAATTTATAAAATTATAGGAAAATTCGATTGACCACATAATAGCTGAAAATTAAATAAATACTCCTCCTAACTACGAAATTAATGTTAATCTGTGAGGGAAAAAATTCGAATAATAATAATGATAGTAATGACAATAATATCAATGATAATATAAAATAACCTGTGAATATTCGAAATACTTTTCGTCAATGCTACAAATGGGAAACAATGCATAAAAATAAAAATAAAATAATATATAATTTGAAAAACCTCAGAAGTAATATGTAATTCATTATAATATTTAAAAATTTCTTCGCTAAGCATGCAGTAATTTTTGTTCTTTTCAAATAAGTTTTCTCAGCTCAACAGATTAGAAAATGCATTTATAGATCTAAAATCCATTCAGAATCAACTTTCACTTATTAGTCAGATATCTAAAATACCAATTTGTTAAACAGTGTTACGGATAGTGCACGAAATGCTGCGAGCATTTAAACTGCATTCAATAAATTAGGATAAATTATGTAGATATTTTATGGAAATATTCTCTGATTTCCGTTGGTCATTTAAGGCCTGAATACAGTTTTTAATAGAGCAATTTCGATTGGCGAGTTCTCACAGTGCATTTAAGCGATGATATCAATTATATAATTGTTGAGTTACAATAGTTATAATTAAGGCTTCCAATTAGTCAAAGACTATCGGAGCTGGGGGCAACCTTCATCTCGTTTCGGAAATTGTTGCATGCGCTCGCCGAGCTAATCTCGAACATTTATTGCATAAATTGAATGCAATTAATTGAAAATAGTTTAGGCTAATAATAAAGATATTTAGCTTCTTAGATGTAAGTCGCCCGCTCCGCCCACGCCTCCCTCCGCCTTGACGCTCTTCCGGGGAATGCAGCTAAGCGCGACGAAGTCTCGTGATTGACATACTTCAACTTACTGTTGAGAGCTGTGGGCATGTGGAATGGGAGAATGGGGAGTGGGGCCTGTGGGGCCTGTGGCTTGGGGGACCTGCTGAAGGAGTGAAAAATAACCTTGCATTTGCGTGTCATCTTGTGCAGTTAATTATTATATTTATTTAATTTATTTTGTTTTTGTTCCTGAACACTTTTCGTGCCTGCCGCATTTGTTTATTCATTTAATTAATTTAATTTGTATTTATTTAATGTTTACAGAACAACATACAAGCAGTTGGAAAATAATAATAAAATAAATATGCTGAAGAAGAAGCAGATGAATTGAATGAAACGCTTGGCTCGGGCTTTGTTTGCACTTTTCAGTTGCACTCGACTGTTTCCCCTTATTTGATTAAATGCTGTTCTTTATTTAATCAAATGAAATGAATTGAAAGTCGGCGCAGGAGTTGGCATCAGCAGGGGCTGCGCCAGCAGAGGGGGCCCATGACATCGCTTGACAGTGGGGTGCGACAACCTTTTTTTTTTGTTTTTCTTTTTTTTTTTTAATTTTTTTTATTTTTAATATTGTGAATTTGTTGTTGTTTATTCTTTTGAATTTTGTTTTGCATTGTTGTGTTTTGTTTTGTTACATTGCAGTAACTTCTTGACAATCTTGACAAATTAAAATGCAAGCAAACAGCAGCAACAGCAACAACAGCAATTGCACACGCTTCTCTATCACTCTCAGTGTGTGTGTGACATTTAACAGTGACATTCTATTTGCATTTCGTAACATTTATCTCTGTGCCAGTATGTGTGCTTAACAGTTATATAAATACAATAAATAAGGCGCCTAATTCATGCAATTTACGTGGCAGGGCCAACGCTACGTATGAGTGATATACAAAGGGGCTTGCAAAATTATCAACAAAAGGAAGTGCACTGGAAAAGCCCTCGCAACAGCAGAACAATGAAAAGCGCTTGGGAAAACAGTCAGCCCAATTACGTCAGCCCATTGTTGTTGCCAGCTCCAGCTGTCAAATTTATCCCTAGAGGGACAAGCTCCGGCCAGCTTACACGCAAGGTCTCCTGACCACTCTGAATGAATTTTAATCTCCTAAATTTGCAAATATTTCTAATTTGAGCTCTTAGAGCTGATGCTGTTAAACTAAGATGTATAATTGATTATTGAATGTATAAAATATACATTTATACATCTTAGTTTAACAGCATTAGCTCTGAGAGCTTAAATCAGAAATATTTGAATATTAGAAATATTTCTTGTATAATTTATTCACTCAGAGAAGAAGGTTATATTCTGTATGAACTCAATCCTTATGATCCCAGGGACTTAAAATTGGAATGATTTACTTGGGTCAGTCAGCTTAAGGTCCTAAATGTAGAGCTGATATATTTAGTTATTTTTGAACATCTCTATCAATAATCCACTTTATGGGCATAGAGTAACTAAAAATATTCTGAAACTTTAATATTTTTGAAGCGTAAGTCCCAAAATTTTGTAGACTCTTTTTAAGGAATTGCCAGAATTCAAATGTGGAGTTGTGACACATCCGTGTCTATATTTGCTCAAGTTTTGCCCCTTGAATGAGTATTATGCAGTCGATAGCACCCAACCTCAACGCGATTACTTATTTTTTTTTTTACTCAGTTAAATTTCTTAAAGTTTATTGTCTTAAATCTATAGAGCATTTAGTACTATATCTGAAGCATATATATACATTTTTTATATAGACTTTTTTATTTTGTATCCTACTTTTTCTACAACATTTCAAGTTCATCAGATGCCCCTGCGATCCAGAAGATGTAATCTTTTCATCGATCGCCTTATGTCATTTATGTTCATATTAGATGCGAACTCGTTTTTATGCATTGCTGGTGTATCCGCGCATCTAGAACTGTTTTATATTATTAATAATATATTATTAGAAATATTTTTCATCATATTGAATGAAGTTCAAGTAGTAACCCGTATATATATCACATTTAGTTAAGTTTAAGGAACTTTGGTAGGATTATGCAATTTGGAAATATGATTTATTGCACCAAGTGAAAAGGCTCTAGTCGAGCAGACCGACTGGCAAATACCCTATTGGCAAGCCACTCAAGCAAGCAAGCTTCCTTCAGTCTGTTTTCTGTTGAGTTTGCTCATTTCAAGAGATTGTTTTATGCTCACTCGTTTTAGATTTATTGCAGCAAAACTTAATAAGGTGCAGTTTATTATTTTCTATATATATATATATGTGTGTGTGTATTTTACATATATATGAATTTTATGTTATTGTATTTTTTAACCTCAGTCCGCAAATAACAGGTCACGACTAGTTTGAAGCACTTGCAAGTCGAGCGACTAGCAAATAAGTAGTTAATAAGTATTTATGATGTAAACACGGAGCAGCGGCTCACATGTGGCTCTATTATTAGTATTATATTATAATAGCAGCGGGTATACGAAACTATAGCTCTACTACACCGTGCGACTATAAAGACACATAAATGCCTGTAAGCTGTTTATATATTTGCGTTGCGATCAGTCCAGCGACTGGCCACAACATCCATCACACCTTTGCCACTTCGATCGATACGGACTCGGGCGCGGGTTTATATCAGCTGTGCAATCACATCGAACTTCATACAATGACAACCTTCCTGCCTCCAGATCCCCTGACCCTTGCCACAGCCCCACGATAGCCTACACTAGTCTGCATTTCAATTTGTTTACCCAGAAGTTTGGATTGCATTTATATTAAGGTCGTGAAGTGTACCTGGTACGTATACTAAACTTGTTTTCACGCGCTTAACTATCTTTGTATACATTATGTCCAATGTATATGCCATCAAATACCCTATAAGTAATAGTGAAATCGAAATCGAATCGAACTAATCACTTTGGAAGCCAACCACATTCCAGCCGGAATACTCTGAAGTGTATGGAATGATTATTCATACAAATCCAATGATATGGAATGGAATTATTAAATATCTAAGAACTAAACCAGCAATTCCCAGCAGTAAACGAATATACTCGTTTCAGCTTGTGAGCAAGTATCACAATTCAATTCATTCACAATTCAAGCCTTCATCTCTAAGGGTGTCATGTGGAGACAATAGGTATATCTAATAGGCGTTCATTATCCTATCATTAGAGAAAATTAAAAGATATTAGGAGGGTTCGATTAGACTATGTAAATTTTTAATTAAGTATAGATTGCGAAGACCTAAGATGTCACGTAAGCGAAACAGCCTCGTATTGTCCGTGTAGTAGATTTATTGATATTTACAATATAGGCGAAATTCTAAGTGCATATAGATTCTATTATTTGTTGGGACTTAGGTTTAATAGCCTTAACTATTTACTCAACTCATTTTTATCGTTGCGAAACACAGGCACCGCATCCCACACACTCGCCAAGCCATATATCCATGAATATATGACAGTTGAGTTATTGCTGCATCAAATAATGAATCTGAGATATATAAAAATAAAATATATAGAAGGAAGTGCTACTACAATGCATATAACGATTAGTTAAAGGTTTCTGTTTAGCTGATGATGAAACACATTTAATACATATATTATATACTACAGGGTATGTTATAGTCGTATTTTTTGCTCACTTATAAGAGTTTGGTTGGACAAACATTTCATTGTTTATGCATATTGAAGCAATGTTATGTTAATGCTTTGGCCGAGCTATAGGGTATGTTCTAGTCTATGACTTCTATGATGCCAAAGCTTAACATTTAGATATGTCGGTTTATAGTAGATTAACTGATGCAATAGGGAACAGAAGTGACAAATTAGTGTTTAGATTAAGGTGACTGCTGTAAACTCCTTTCCTTAGACTAGTAGTTACTCGTTCGTTGATCGAAACATCACATTTGTATAAATACTACATACGTACATTAAAATGAAATTCCGAGTTTACTGCAGTCACCTTATTCTGAACATTAATGTGCCTATTGCATAAATACATCTAATATGCAGCTGTGATCATAAAAATCGTAGCGCAACTGAATACTAAATTTTAAAATAATAAAATTTAGTAATAAAGACAACTGAAAAAAATGAGAACAATTTTAAATAATTATAAAGGTTAAAATAAATTAAAAATGAAAGCAATTTAAAAAGAGTATTTACATAATTAATTTTATAATTATTAAAATATTTTGTACTTAATTTAAATTAATTTCTGAATTTTTATTCTAGTTTTGTTTTTTATTTAATTTGTTTCATATATTTTTATTTAAATATCATTAATATTATTATTAATTTATTTTATTTTATTTTATTTTTTTATTACAGACATATGTTTGTGAATATATGCTTTAACAGGACTTGAGAAAATACACTTAGCAAAATATAATTATTCGTGATTATAGTAGTGGTTAAAAATAGTGACAAAATAATAAATAAATATATAATAAATATTTTTTTTAATTTATAATAAGTAGGCAGCTTCATATTTTTCAATGGGATAATAGACAGTTTCATTAAGCTTAAGTTTTATGTAGAATAGTACAACTATTTTCATAAATATGTTATGTACATGTATTTTATATACATATTTATAGATCAGAAGTGTGCTTTAAACTATAAACGTATATTATCTAATAAAGTGCTATAGCTATTGTCCACATGCAATACTTAAGTATCGATTAAAGTTTCCCGCCCACTAAAATGAACAGTGATCGATTATTATCGATTGTCACATTTCCACTTATTATATTGCATTCATTTGTTCGACAAATATTTAATCATGTTTATTATCATTATTGTACATTTTGTACTTTACAATTTCTCGCTATCGACGAATTAGATCTACATATGCATGAAGTACAGTCATTTGCTCAAGGCTACAAATACAGCTCATTTTCCGTCTTTTTCTGTGCTCTAGTTTATTTATACAAAACATTATCAGTGACATCAAGTCTTTCACAGTCTTAGCATATGATTTGCATATTTCACGCATGATCTTAATCCCAGCAAATATGTAGCTTAATTGGGGGATGCACTGTGACTGACTTTATATATTATTTGTATTACTTTAAGAATTATATAAATACTTAATACAAATAAAGATAAAATGGGGAGACATCTTGAATGATTCACTCAATCTGAACTGAACATTCCAGATCCTTTGCTAAACCAAGATCGATTCTTTACTCGACAAAGAACGATTTCATCTCAGGCTAACCTCTTTAGAGGCACCTCTCGGAACCTTGTAAACTTCAATGTAATGGCAATGCCCATGGTCATGGCCATGGCAATGGCCACCACGGCTGCCACGTGGATCTATTTTAGATAGTGGGCGAGGGAATCCGCAGAAGAGAATTAGTACGAGCTGCCGTAATAATATAGATGTCGTAAATTCTCTAGGTATTTGGTGGGCATCACGCGCCAACGGCTTGTGGAATGGGAACGAGAGAGATATAGAGACACCAAATGAGTTCAGTTACTGACTTTGAGCCATGGGCAAATAGCAACGTGGATTACGGGAGCTGAGCGTTCCATTTCGTTTCTCTGGGATTACGAATATGTACAATGGCCGCTTATCGCGCCCGCAGATGAGAGAACTTTGGCTGCAAATTACGCGGCATTTTATTTCGTGCCTGAACATGAAATCTTGTTTATTTGCATTTAATTTAGATATAAGTATAATACGGCCCCATTAAATCAGTGCAAACATCAAATGAGCTGCCAACGGGGAAGCCATCAACAAAATGGTGCATATCCACGGTCTATATATAGAGCTGATGTGTCCCATATAGAACTATAATTATGTATATACTATTTACACGAGCATTTGCCCTAATCCGAGCTGACGGTGCAATAGAGCGCCACACAAGTCGTCAGATTGCCGACACTGAAGTGCAGCACGGCCTTGACATTGCCCAGGATGTTCCAGGGGGGCATATTCTCCAGATGCATTCGATTGCTCATATTCTGAAAGGAATAAACGTGCTAAAAGTAAAGGAGAAACAGAAACAGAAACATATACATATATAATAGTGAGAGTTGATAAGTTAATGTAGGACATTAGCAGAGATCTAAAATATTATGTATTACTATTGCTATAAGAAATATTAATATATTCATATATATATGACGATATTCCTAACATTACAATGTAAGATTTTAAAGGCTCTATATATATACTATACACTTGGGATATCAAGAGCCTAGCCTAGAGCTACCTAAGACATTCGAATTCTACTGATATGACAACTTGTTTAAATAGATATAAAGTATAGATTATGTTATTTTATTATAATTATTATAGTCTATATCCTATATAATTATTTGGTATAATAAAACTGTTCTATATTTCAAAAAATGATCTTCGAAAATCACAAGAAAATATTTCCGACAAATATTTTTTGTATTTTCAAAGTATATTTTCCAACATATCTAGAAATCCTTAACTGATCCGAACATTTTATAAATAAAACTCGTCTGTAAAATTATTCTCATTCCATTCAAGGCTACTCCGTGATACGATCTAACCTTAATCTGAGTAATATTCAATTGCATAAACAGAAAAGTAGTTGACTTACTCCTTTTTTCGGTGGGCATAAGCGCTCGCTCCTGGGTACATGTTTTATGATATATAAGTGCCAGAGCTCGAATGGATCGAATAGAGCTTTGCAAAAGTCGTCCCGTTTGAGTGAAATAAATGTTTTCACCCAGCGGCCACGCTCTTGGCGTCGAATGTCCGCCACCAACTTGATGCGGCCCGGGGGCAGTTGGGCTTTGATCACGAAATCGCCGCTAATGTAGGATGTGTCGTCCACGAGGACACTGGTCAGACGGTTGTCCAGAAACTCACTCAAGGCTACATTGCCATGGTCCTCTTTCCTGTCGCAGGACTCCTGGAAGATGCGTTCATCGAGGAAGACATCGTAGGTGGCCAACTGCCAGTAAAACCAACTTTAACTCGATCATGGAACTCGTTTAGAGGTTCACTCACCTCAACTCGTAGCGGCAGCAGAGCTAGCAAACAGAGAATGCGGTGCAGCCGCTGCATTGTGCACATCGTGAGGCTGCAGCAGATGCAACTCATTTATAGCCCTTTTAGAAGCCGATGGCTAATTGGCCGGCAATTGCATTAGAATGCAACTGTGGCTATCGAAGCGTCTATCGGACTAATTGCCAAGCGCGCCAGAGCAATTAGCATTTAATTGCCACTGATTTCGATGGTGATTTCTATTTTGATTTCGATGTCAATTTCAGTTTCAATTTCAGTTTCAATTTCAGTTTCAATTTCAGTTTAAATTTTAATTCCAATTCCGATCCGAAACGCACTCAACATTTTATGGTCGTCTCACTTGGCACCCAAATAGATGTCCCGCGCTCGGCATGCCGGCGGCGTAGGCGCTAGCGAGGCCGTCCTGTACGGAAGTCGGCCCAATGCAAAACACATATATACATATGTTTATCTATATATATATATATATACATATATTGAGACCATGTCACGCATATCTCGAGCAAGTCGATCGATCCGTTTGCACCGTTTGCACATCACGCGTCTGCCGTGTGCGCCTGTGGGACTTGACCTTGACGGCCAGCGGCGTGAGCCAAAGCCGCATTGTGGGCCATGGCCCATTGCAAACAGTGTGCGCAGCGCTTTATTTTGGCCAAAAGCAAATAATGTGGGCCACACGCCCAGCCAGCCATAGCCCGATAGCGTCGAAGCGCGTGGCGCCGTCTGCTCGTTTCCTTCGCGCATAGTCATAGCCCATATATTATTATAGTTCGTATTTACTCAGCTCTTTTATTAGACGTTTACGACAAGCGCATCATTTATCTCGAAAGATCTTCTATCACACTCAAGCGACACAACAACCAAATCTCAAATTGTTTACTCTGCAATGGCTCATACCAATTGCCAACTCTTGGAATGCCCGACCAACAAGCTGGCACAAGACCAAATTATACCTTTCCAGAAATTTGCTTAGCTAAATTTTATTGCGGGCTTTATTATCTCAAGGTGATTCGAAAGCAAGAAGGAGTACTCTAGTCGGAATATACTCTATACCCTGAAGACTGTATAGAGTTATATATTTTAGTAATTCTCTATCTATATTCTATATCCAGCAGTATCAACAGCACATTCACACATATGCATATCAGTGTTGCCAATTTGGCTATTTTGCCGCCAGTGTTGGCGGGAAGAATTTTGAAATAGCGTCTAACAGGAATTATAACCAATACTGAATCATGAAATCATTTTGTTTATTATTTTTTACTGACAAAATCTCAATTTTGTATATATTCTAATCTATAGCTTCGAACGTGCTATAGCTTAAAAAAACGAGAGAGGCGTAGATGACAGATCCCTTACTGAAATAATGGAAGACCCCTAGATATACTCATATATTTATTTCAATGCGGTCTTCTATGGCTCTTGCTGCCCTTTACATACACACTTTCTCAAAAAGCAAGTTCTCATTCCATTTCCACCAACCATTCTCAGTGACTTCAAGCTATGATAATATCGTCACTCAAGCGTTTCTTTAACACAACTGATTGGGAATATGGAACATTCCATTATCAACATATAAGAAATAACTTCTCAGCTGAATCTACCTCAGCTGTTTAATTATTTTTTCTCATTTAAATAATTTGTAAATTTCAAATATAGTTAATCAATTTTTTCTTTTATTTTCATATAATATCGTATTGCATTGGCAAATAAACACTGTTTATGATTTTTTTCGTACTTTCAAATATGGTTATAGTGCGTGTACATTAAGAATGTTGTTGTCACATAAATAAATATATATAATTGGCAAAAACTCATAGGCTCAAGGGAAGCATTAAGAATATGGAGCTGATAGAAAAAGGCGCTAAGAAAGGAGAAAGGCATTCAAGAGCTTTCCCACTTATACAGATAAAAAAAAAAGCTTTGAAATGATTTCTGTAAGATTTCAAATAGAATGTATCGTGATTTTGGCAGATTTCTCATAAGTACACAGGTGTGATTAGGAAGTTAAGTTAAGAGCAAACGGTCTCTGAGTAGGAAGTGGCTATTCGAAGTGCGTGTATGGTTTACAGTAATATATGCTCGTATTAAACTATCTAAATTTAGTCTATATTAAATCCATTTTATTCTTCGCATTGCACAAATGACAAATATCTCTTGACAAGTTCTTAGTACATTTGCTATCACGATCGTTGTGAAAAAATCGAATTTGAGTAGAAATAAGAAATACGCGTACGGGATAAATACATAACATATGTACGTATACGTATGTAGCTAAAATAAATTCCAAGTATCTACAAAATAACGCGCTTATATACTAAGTGATATTGCAAACTATTCTTAAACAATAATAATAATAATAAAAAAAAAAAATGATAAAAATATATGTATATATATCAGCCATGCTTGCAAATTCCATTTCAAATGAGTTCTACAAAGTAATATACGTATTGCATACTTTTCGGACCACCTAATAGTGAAATCCCCAACAACTCCGCAGCCAAAAGTATGCCATACAAAAGAGTGTATAGCGAATGGGAAAGTGGAAAATTGCAATCATGATTGACTATCATTTAAATGCTAAAGCAGGCAGATTAAGTTGGCAATTAAGCGAATGCTTGGCGGCTCAGCTTTCACTTGATGATAATCTCTGCGGGTGGCAATATGTTGTCGCCGTATAGACAGTACCAAATGCTCGAATACCAAATTGTTCGATCGCCCCACTCGCTGCCCGCCAACACGTGTCCAATGAACGGTGCATCGCGCGAGCTGCAAAAGAGAAAGAGATCAGTAATCAGTCCGACAATTGGATTTAGAATCATTTACCGCATAATTTGCGCTTGAGTGCGCTCCACGAACGTGATGGCCCAACTCCAGGGAAAGTCGCGTTTGCGCTCACAGCCCAAGTACGCTGTGGAGCTATGCAGAAAGATCTCGCGTACAATGCTCGTCTTATCATTCTTGTCCTTCTTGGAGACAACAATTTTGCCGTCGCGCAGTTCACACAGCAGCGGCTTGAAAGATTTGGTGCGGTAGTCAGCGAAGCGCAGCTCCTTGCCGGGCGTCACCGTTGCCAAATTCTTGATAGCGCGCTGCACCTCGCGCAGCATCTCAATGGGCCGTACTACCAGATAGTTGTGCTTGCGATCCTCCTCCGGCCAGTAGGACCAGTTTAAGATGACATCGAACACTTTGGTGTCATGGTGCAGCGGTCGTTCCAGGCTGTCATTAAGTATAACCTCATACAACGTCAGCTGATGCGTTGGTAGGCCCATCTTGGCCGAGTACTCGCGGCACAGCTCATAGGCGGTCTTTGTGGGTGAGATTGTCGCATTTACCTGAGTCTTTTCCTGCAAGCGAAAAGAAGGGCTTATTACAGATTTAGCGAATCATTTGAGCTAAGAAAGATCTTACCTCTGTGGTATTGTCTGGATTGGGATTGAGACTTATCCAGATCTTAATGTCACCCGATTGTTTAACAGCATCCTTTAGTGTCTCGGCTGCAGCATAGTATTTTTGTAGGCACATTAACATCGCTTGCTCCTTTTTCTAAAAGGTAAAAGTTGATTTAGAACAAGAGTGAAATATAAGAAATTTAAATGTGTATATAAGCTACCGAAACACACGGATATGACTTAATTATTATTTGATAAGTTAAATTCCATAGCAATTAACAATCAGCATTCAAATAAATGCTAAATACAAAAGATTTGGATTATCTATCTATCTATCTATTGAGAGTTCGATAACTATTGACTAATTTGCTTCCTACCCATACTAACAAACTTTACTGAGCTCGAGACAAAACATGTTGTACGATTGCGTTTCAGTATATATGCATAGTATACTACAAGTATTAAATAATAAGATTTAACTACACAACATTGCTTATATTAATTTACAAGAAAGTCTCAAAGGGGTTTCAGTCTCAGAGCATGGGCATAGTTGACTAGCAACTGTTACTTGTTGAAGAATACAATTGTGGTTGAAGTATATATGCATTAATATAAGACTTAGTCACAAGTACAAAATGTGGTAAAATGTCGATTATGTAATAAATCGTATTCCTTTCAAAAACAATCAATAACTGAGAACTGCTTGGAATAGGCATTGATGTTGCTTCGTTTATTACCATTTCCTCAGCGCCGCACGGAAATAGATTCTTGTAAAGTACAATCAGATCGGTGAGCACATCGGCCTCTTTTTGGGAGTAGATAAGCTCGTCGCACTGTAAAAGTAAAGACAACATATTAGGCAAAGACATATAGAAGGCCACGTATAGCATTACCTTCTTGGCTAGCAGCGTTGGGCCCCATATCATGGTCAGATTTTGTACGCTCATCTTGTTCTTGCTCTGCTGCGAGCTGATGAATACCAAATGGCCAACAATGCGACGCAACGTCTCGTGCTCGATGGTGCTGAGGCGGCTGAGAAGCTCCTTGTAGATGGGTATTTTCTCGCTGGCCACAGCCAGCTCGGTGACGAAGACAAAGCTATCCGTCAGCTTGCCCAGCAGCCGCTCCGGTAGATCGCGCATGAAGCGCTTTAGCACGTTGGCCACGTCGTGCTCGTTGTACTCGTTGCGTGTGATCTCCACATTGAAGGCGTCCGCGCGAAAGGCGCTCAACAGCTTGTGCATGGAGTTCTCGGAGCCCGACTTGCGGTAAATGCCCTCCGACATGGAGCCATGGATGTACACAAAGTTGATGCACTTGTCGACAATCACGGGCACGTCGTAGCGCGTCAGCTGCTGATCACCCAGCGAAAAGCCGTTATTGTGCGCCACCTCCCGAATGATGTGTCGCCAGATCTTTGTCTCGCGTGCCGAGCTCATTATCATGTAGACAGCGTAAGGAGGACAGTCGATCATTAGGATCGGTCCGCTCTCCACGTGCAGATTGTCAATCGACTCGTCGTTCTCTTTCAGAACTGTAAGCGATAAGAGCAAGAGGTGAATATCGAATTGAAGTGAGAGGGCAAAAAGTCTTGTCTTTTTAATTGATGTTCATTTTGGACTCGTTTCGGCTGGCGCTAACAACGAAAGTATTTATGCTCTTGTCTGACATCAAAAGTCGAATTGATAATAAATGTTTCTGACTTTATTTCTTTTGATGCATTCAGTATCGCGGCAAACTATATCTAATATTTGTCAAATCAATCATTTCTGTTTTGTTTTCCAACATTATCAGGCTACTATAGCTTAACACAATCTTATCAATATTGTAATAAACATTGACCGCTTATCCATTCAACAATATTGGACGATTGTTCGCAGCGTAAGCTACTCGAAAGCGAAATTCCAGCACCAGATTTGGTGGCTTACAAACCCATATGAGCTAGGTTCTCTATTAGACAAATAGTAGAAGGTTTTTGAAGGTTTCAATGATCTAAGAATCTAAGATGCTGAATGTCTGTCTCTGGTTAACATTGGGAATAATGAATTAAGGAAGCATTGACATCTCTCGTTTTTGGCTGGCTAGATCAGCCAACTGACGTTAGGAGACAGATGAATATTCGCAAGGAATGATAGAATCTATTGCCTGAACTTCTGGCAAGATTGTTGGAAAATGACATTAAAGAGAGTCGTACACAGTAGTCAGCTCTGGCGATATAAAACTATAATTGACAGCAAAAGAGCATCGGGTGATTACTATTGTCTCACTCTATAAAGTCTAACGAACTAAGCTCTCAATCCTTGCAATCCAACTCACCTATGCAGCGAGCCTTTCTCAAGTCCATTTTCTCAACATTTCCATTGGATTCGCTGACAAAGATGAGGCGACGCTGACTCTTGCGTAGCACCAGCCAGGTGCCGCTCCACTCGGAGGTGATGGAATTCTACAAAGTCAACAAACATTAGATCAACTAAATGCGATTGACAAATGGAAAGTGGACTCACCTTTAAGTAGCACCAGCCGGCGCGATAGTAGTGGCAGGTGTATTTCACAGGCACAATGTTCGTGAGGCTCTCGAGTATCTTTTGCATCCAGACACCGCGCTCTGACTCTTTGCCAACGCCATAGAGATGGGCGACACGCAACTGCTTAACATTGCCACAAGCATTGCTCGTCATCAGGAGATTGGGATTGGAGGACATGCCATCGACGCCATTCTTTGGCTGCGATGTGGTCAGCTCGAAGCAGTAGAAATGCGTTGCGCTGTCGGTGACGCGACTATTGCTGACGCACTGTATCGTGGTGATGGTTTCGAGTGGAATGAGCTCCTTGGGTGTCTTCATCTCCTGGTCGAGGTACGTCTGGAACTGTCGATCCCGCAGTATGGCCTTGCGGTTCTGCATCTCCTTCAGTATGTCCTCGACGACGCCCGACGGGAATCGCACCAGAGGTCCCTCGTAGCGCACCAGCAGCGGCGACAGGCTCGGCCTGGGCACCATCTGCAGCGCCACCTTCACATCCGACTGCCGCTGGGAGGCGGCCTTAAAGCTTGCCCGCCGCTTCATGGCATCCACGCGTAGCTTAACATTGGAAAAGGCATTCATCGTTTGCCGGAAACGTGAGCCAAATGTGTTTCTCGACTCCGTGCTGCTGGTACTTGTGGCCGCAGTGGACACGGGCTGGCCGTCGCCCCCAATGGCCTCCAAGTAGGTTGGCGGACTGTCGCCCTCAATGTGGGTTTGCGTCTTGTCGCCAACGAACCAATTGGTGCGATTGCGTGAAGGCGCTGCCAGATCCACAATTGCTGGATTGGTCGACGGCTTTTCCTCCACGCGACTGAGGTAGGGCCGGGCACGAATCTCCGAGATGTCTACCGCCTCACCATCATCCAGCATATTCTCCATGCTGTCGCTCAGCAGCTGCGCATTCTGATGCACAATCTGAGGCTGATTGCGTGCAGCAGTTGCGGCGGCAGCTGCTGAAGTCGTGGCCACGGCACTGCTATTGGCTGCTGGGGCCTCGTTGCGGCCGTCCTCCTCGGAGGTGCACATGCTCACATCGTCCTGCTCGCGCTTTATCGTACCGTAGGTGTCCTCCTCCAGCAGGTGCTCAAGCAGCAGCAGCTCGTTGCTCTTGTTGGATCGGGCCAGCGTCGAACACTTGCTCATTAGCGGATCGAACTCCTCGATGAGCTCAGGGGGCGGCGGCTGCGGTGGGGACCAACCCCCAACGGCACCATCATTGCTATCTAGCTCCCCGTCCTCGCTGATGCAGGCCAGCTCCAACTGGGGCGTCAGCAGCTTACTGCGGCTTTCGAAGAGCTTGCCGTAGGTGGCCTCCTGGTTGGCATAAAGAGGCTCTGGTGAGGAGCAGGAGTCACACTCCGGATCTGGCTCCAGTTCTGGCTCTGCAGCGGGCTCATTTGTGTCGCCATAGAAGTGCCACGAATCACTGCGCTCAGGCTTTGGCGCACGGGCTTCCTCTGCAGCGATGTTGGCGGAAATAAGCAGCGATTCTTCGCGCTCGGCAACAACTGCCACCCGATTGAGCTCCTGCAGTTCTGCCGAGTCCACATTGGGTCGGCGCAGCTGGATGTTCTCATAGTTCTTGCGACGTTTATGTCGCGCCGGCGGCTGCACTGCGTCCAACTGTTGCGAGAGACGCGGCGCCGGAAAGGCCGGCATGGGCAGCTCCTCGCCCGTCGAGTCGCCGCTGCTGGATTGCCGCTGCGGCTGAGGACTGCGCAGCTGCACCACCTGGGCGGCTTCCTGCGCCAGATTCTTGGCCAGCGGCAAATGTGGCGCGGGCCGAGAGCGCAGCGCCTCATCGTAGCTAGGTGGCTTGGACTTGATGTTGGGTTTCGGCGTCGCCTTGGGCACCTCGTACTCCTGCTCATCGGGAAACGTTTGCTTCTCATATCGCACGCCACTGACAGAGCCGCCGCTGAGATCCGTATGTCCACCTCCAACAGCATTGCGATGCAGCGGACTGCTGAACTGTATCGTGTTAAAGACATCCGTGTTGGGCATGGTGCAGCGTCGGTCTAGCTCCATTTGCTGTTCCAATTCCGATAATGGTCCCATTTCCGTTATCTTCCCCCGCCTGCCCAGCGAGAAATTGGATCCAAAACGTTTGCTGGCGTTCTTCAGCCGGCTGCTGGCGTCGGCGCTCAGACTGCTTATGGCCTCCGTGGAGCTCTTCAAATTCTTGTCAAGACGCTTTTTGGCGCCCTTTGCCTTAAAGGCTACCCGCTCGCCAATCGCCTCGCCGAGTAGCTTCGATGTGTTGCCCAGCGAACGTAGCAAATTTCTGCGATAAATTCAGATTAATTACGTTGCGTTATTCAGTTGAATCAATCAATGTTGCCCAGAGTCCAATTTGGGATTAGTAGAAAGATAACTAATAACTAAAAAAAACAGTTAGTCCCAGATATAAACTAGGCTTCTCCCTATGTCAACAGAAATCGAACATTCACGCCCAAGTGCTCGGCGCCAACTAAACGACTCCTGCGCCAGCATCCCACAACAAACCGAAACGAAAAACGGAACTAGATCGAACGGAGCCCACAGATATTTTGTCATTGATCTTGAAATGGCAAGCGGCGAGCGACTATTTTTGGATGCTCCCGACAGGAGTGTGATTAATGCGTCGGCGGAAGTTCGAGTTTCAAAAGTCACAGGGGACTCTATAAATAGAGCGTACAATAAAGCATCAAGAGACAGTCAGCATTAAGGCAGATCAGCAGCAGTTGATTGCCTACACACACACACACACACACACACACATGTGCTAGATTTGGGCAATTGGAGCTGTGATTCCTTAAACAGTTTCAGATGTTGCCTGTCTTTTGAAATGTCTCACTGAATGTAAGTGAAACTCTGTATTAGTTGAGTCATTGCTAGTCAGATCAGTGACCCAGGGTCAAGGATCGAAAGCGATCTGGGTACACAAATATTGCCAACGATCGCAATGTAATTCAAGCCCAAGCCATATGAAAATAACGAGTTGGTATTTTTGCAAACAAAGAAAAATTCTGAATTCCAGAATTCAAAATATTCATATTGCATTTTCGAGCATTTTGGAAAATTAATATTTTGGCCGTATCTGATATTTGGGTGGCTCTTTGTTTGTTTGTTTATGGATTCTTTGACGTCAAAAGATTTAATATATTGAACGATGGGGAATTAAGATTTCTAGAAGAGCTCTGCTTGAGCTAGTGCAGTTGCAAGTTTTGTGGTAAAAGAAGTTCTGGGAGATAAACTGTAAGTTGGAGGATTGAATAGTCTAGGAATAGCTTATGAATCTAACGTATTGGACAACTACAAATACCAATGGAATTCATAAATCATGGGCAATATAGAAACAACAAGATTAAGTCAAACACACAAAACAAAAACTCTAGTAAAATGTACTCGGGTTTAGTTACCAAAGTTCTTATAAAAGTGCATGTAAATTCTTGTCTTTCGTTTTCATTACTTTGTTAATCAAAATGTGTCAACTATGAAAATCGATCAGAGCTGTTATAATACAAAACTAGCTAGGATTTAGAGATATCAAAATTGAGATCTTAAAAATGTACAAATAGTATAACTTATACACTATAATAGTATTTATGTAAATTGATCATTTATATTAAGAGATCTTTGAGCAATTCAGTGGATGTCATTAATTTACAGTGCTTTCCATGTTCGATATCAACTATCAACTACCCCAAGGTCCATAACCAAGAGAATCAGTATTTCTTTTTTTTTTTGTTTATTGTTGGTGCATTTCGACTGTTGGATGATTCGGTTAGCTTTTCTACAGGGTTACGTACCAAACCCGATCCATTTTTTAGTTAGTGTCCAAACAAAATTCAAAAATTCAAATACCTTAGAGTTACAGAGGGAGTGGTGCGAGTCAAGTAAGTAAAACAATTTGGGGAATACCATTAGCAAAGAAAAGGAATGAAAGGCACCAGAGAAATGTAGAGAGAAGAGTTAAAAACAAATGGAAAATTGTAGATAAAATTTTACTTGTCATCGTCACAGCTGGCGGAGAGCTCTGACTGATCGGACGAGGCGGCGCGTTCCGCCTCTGCCTCTGCCTCTGCCTCCGCCTCCGTTTCTGTTTCCGTGTTCGTTTCGTAATCGCCCTCAAGATCACGCCCATGATCCTGCTCTTGATCTTCAGCCACCTGCTCGCCCTCGTCTACGTACCCGGGTGACGGTGACTTGAACTTGTTGCTCTGCGAACTCTCGCTACAGTTCAGCGAAGCACTGGATGTGTAACGGGAATCGTTGTCCGGCTGGCCGTTCGCACCGCTGACGCTCGTCGTGGAGAACTCGCTGGTGATGGAGCTGCGGTCGGGTCTTCGGCGATCCTGCTCAATGTTGAGCGGCTTTGAGGGCACCTGTGGTGCTGCACGCATCACCAGAGGCACTGCAGCCGCCGGCTGCGCCTGCTGCTCCTCCTCCTCCTCCGCTTCCGGCAGCAGTTCGGCTCGCGCCCGCTGCCTGGGCGCCGGTCTGGGCATGGCATACAACGGCTCGGCTGGCACATTCTCATTGGCATCTGGCCCATAGATCGGCTGCTCCACATTCTGCTCCTGCAGTATTAGTTTGCTCTGTCCGCTGACCGGTAGCTTCTTCTCTGCGCAGCCGCCGTGCAAATTCTCTGCATTTATGTTTAGCTTCTTCTTATCGCTATTGCTGTTGCTGCTAAAGTTGTTGTTGTTGTTGTTGTTACAGTTAGCTGGGCTACGGTTGAGTGTATTGTTGCCCACATTGATCTCTATATTCTCGTAGTCGGCGGCACGTATCTCCGGGTAGAGGCGACGCGGTGCCGGCACTGGACGCGTCTGCGTGCCCGCGTTCTCCATGGCCAAGAACTAAAAGCAAAGCAAAAAGCGAAAAGAGTTTCGCATAAGCATAAAATATTATATATATACAAAAGACGAACTTAAGCAAGGCAAATGCCTCATAAATAGTAAATACATATATACATAAATATTTATAGAGCCTTTCAGATAAGGTACATCGATTCGACCGATGAGAATTTGGGAATATGTAACTAGTCGGTGCTTTCCGACTAGGACATACCCTGAACCCTACGCAGATTTGATATCCTAAAGTATGCATTTTACTAATGAACTTTTCTGAGCATTTTAATAGCATCTACATATATGTATATATCAATTGCTTTGTCAAATAATTTTAGGAGAACAATGTTCAGATTCCAAATACTCAATAGCGCGAAAGTCTACAAAGTCTACGTCAAATGATCGATTTTTATAATAATAATGAAATGGGAGTGGTGAAGTACTGCATATGGTATATAGAGAAATAGTTCTTAAAATTTTTAAGTCTTTAGTTTTTGTGACTTACAAGATCGCAGAAGAACATATGATCAAAAATTGCTATATCAATTCAAATCGGTACAGGATATAATAATGATACGGGAACATTAACTATTCAATGTTTCAGTCTAGTCTATTATTCTGTCAATATCTGTAGAACTAAAGATAGGAACTGTGTCACTCACTTTATTGTCTATCATTAATATAAATATATGTATATGTTTACATGTATGTACATATGTATATAGTTAAATGATCTTTCATATATTTGTGTATACACATGTATGTCTATAGTTATATGATAGATAGTAAAGTATATTGCACGCCTCTTATCTTTACGTACTACACGATAGTTTGCTAGCGATAGCGGTGCGGTGCGGCTAAGTACCTATTGGACTGCCCTCGTAGTTATAAATGACATTTTTTTTGGCCTAATACTTTTGCGAATTGGGCAAAGTTTATTTACATTTATATACATAGTGTTTTAAATATATACCAATAATTATATATATATGTATGTACATATATACATTTAAAAGAAGAATTAAGAGAAATATGGCAATAAGCTATGATATTAATTACAAATTGTAAATATATTGAATAATATATAATAAAAAAATATACAACAAAATAATTATATAAAAAATATACAAATAATAGATATTATTATATAATAATTTTTTTATCACCAAATGTTTATTCGAATTAATCAAATAAAATGTTTGGGAAAAATTGAAAATGCAATTGCAAATGTGATTTGGGTTTATTTTTGGGCTCGTAAAAAATAATTGAGGTATTTCAAATAAAGTCAATATTTTTATGGCTTTTGCCTGTGGAACATATGGCGCAAAGGGTTCGATAGGCTGAGATTAAAGGCGTGCTTCACCAGGCAGGAAATTCGTCCTGGCCAGCCTACCTGTTGCATATAAAAGTTGGTTCTAGCGTGTGGCAGGAGCACATTCAACGCAATCGAGTCAGTGGAGTAACATGCAACACGTTGCTATTCAGTGCAATTTGTGGACCCTGCTGAGCTGCTTGCTATTCCAGTTTCTCTACACAGTTCTCAGTTGGGCTGCCGCGACGACGACAACGATGCAGTCGCAGCCAAGGCCACTCGAGACCAAAGAGCAGCTGCGTCACCCACGCGCCGCCCAGTGCCAGGCGACGACGACGACGGCCTATGAGAAAGTGGAGCTGCTGCATCGACTGCTCGTGCAACAACAGTTGCAGCAGCTGGAGCAGCGGCGTCTGCTGAAGCTAGCGCTGGCGAGACGGCGTCTCAAGCTCGAGTTGAGCAATTAGACGCACTCTGCTCGTACGCAGTTTATCTCTTAAGTAGTTTAAGTTTTGCATATTTAAGTGGAAATTATCATACTAAGAAATCTGGTAAAGTGACCAATAAAGCTGCAAACAGCAACAGCAAAAACAATAAACTGAATACACAATTATCAGCTGGATGCCAAGGAATGAAAGTGCACTTCATCGAACATTGCACAGACATCGCTGCTGCATCCATATATATACATATATATATATATATATATATGTATATGCTATATATAGAATATATAGCAGAGCAAATTAAAAATACCTTAAGCAAATGTCTCTAATTACAGGAACACACGATTTGGCGACAAATGAAATCTGCTGTAAGTATCTAAATCAGATTCAATTAAATAGTTGAGCAGATATACATGTATATTTGAAGACGTGCTTAAAAAATACAGATAGACTCACTCAATCTCATTTAGAAACCACGCATATATATTTATATTCTTAGTCAGCATCAAGTACTGAGTCAATTCGTAAAAGTGCGATTCGATGGTCTATAAATAGATAATGCCTAGATAAATCAAACAGAATGTTGCTTTCGAATCATACAGATCAGGAAATATTTCTTAAACTGATTCATTGACGAATTTCCACGTGAATACGCAAACAATGCTATTTCCCACTGTATACAAGGTGGAACTTCAGCATTACTCGATAGATACGAAAGTTATAACCATCGATATTATCGATTGTATTGACTTTCTACAAACTCTCTCTGATTCAATGGAACTTCTTGGATGCAAATTGGTTTGTTTGCCCTAGCAAGAAAATTAAGTTCAATATAACCCAATGAGAAAAGTAACTAATAGTATCTCTCAAGTTAGGTTAGATGATATATCAACTTTGGGCAAAATTCATTGTTCTATAGCGAAGATTAATGTCCATTGGCTGTACCCCATCTATAGTTTTATCAGTTGTAGTACAGGAGAATAAGAACTATCATCTACATCTATATGGAACACAACTCAGGATTGTATCTAGTTCACTTTGACAGGCATATGAAATGGCCAGGTCAATAAAGATAAATAAAAACAGAAACGAAAGAAGACCATCATTCAACAAAAATGACAGACACGTGTTTCCCCTCAACTAATACAACATGGGCCAATTAGAAGCACAACAATCGCTGTCGATAGGCGATAGGCATCATTAATTGTCCATTTAGCTTTCACTTTCCTCTTTGATCTCACTCCCCCCTCTCAAAGTGCTACTCTCTCTCTCTATCTATGTCTCTCTCTCTCTCTCTCTCTCTTTGTCTTTCTTTTCTTTGTGCAAAAAAAGAAGTCTTTAATGACACTTTAACTTGGCCAATTCACAAAGAAAGCCAATTCGAATGACCATTAAGATGCACATACACAAAGATATATATACACATAACAACACAGATGTTTATAGTATAGAAAATATATAGTTTATAAATATATATTTGTATACATCTGTATTATTCAGATGCACTGCGTTTCACATTTTAGTTTAATTTTTCTTTCTTTTTTGACAAAGTAAAAACCATCACTGATGGGAATAAGAATCAGAATATTTCAATGCATTCAAGAATAATCGAGTTGCTGTTAGCCAAACAGCGCTTCCTTAACAGCATCAGTCTAACAGTGCAGTAACAGAGTGTAGTTAACAGATGACTAAACTAATTCAATACGAGCCGAGCTGTCATAAAACATGCTGTAAATATGTTCTACACTTTTATGGGGATTATTCACTTTGTCCACATAGCTATGGGTCATATAGATTAGAGAGATTACCATTGTTTATCAACACCTTTACCGTACCAGGGACTAAAGTCAACTATTTAATGGATGATATTTAATTTCTGGATATCTCCAGCTCTCTGAGCAGTTCTCTGAACTGTCAACCGGGAAGGCAGCTGGATTTTATGTTGTTTTTGTTGCTGTTGTTGTTGATATTGTTGCAGTGGCTTAAGTGGACAGCACTTCAAATGGAAGTTGCTCTGAGGGCATCTGGCTCAATGATTTTGTTTACAATGTTTAATAAACTCGTTGTTGCTCTGTGCAACAAGTTGAATAAATGGATGCACATGGCCGTACATTTGCGGAAGAGATTGACAACGTTTGACATCTTCAGAATATGCAGCAATTCCAATGAACTCATTCCACTCTATCATTTCACAGCTATCAATCTAACCGAAATCGAACCCCTTTTGGCCCTCGATCGAATAAAGTTCGTCGGATGATTAATCGTAAAGTTGCTTTTGGCAATTGTTTTACGACCCAATGAATAAATGGAAATGAAAATGTACACACATATATATATATATATATATATATATATATATATATATATATATATATATATATATATATATTATGCGTATCGCATGGAGCTATGATGTTACATTTATAGTTTTGCGATAACAACGACAGCAACAGCGACAGCGACAACGAGAACGATATTGCGACAATTATAAATCACAAATAAGGCATGAATGGGCAGCTCGTTAAATTCATTAACCATTCCCAAGTTGGTCTCCCCAGACAATTGTGATATATCATTATTAAAGAACACTCACAGCTATTGCCAGCTCTCTCATTTTCGCTTTCTCTCTCTCTCTCTCTCTCTCTCTCTCTCTCTCCTTCCTCTCCCTCTCTCTTTCTCTCACCTCATTTCGCATTCTGCAACTCTGACGAATGTCATATCAAATTCCTTGCATATGTGACGAAAGTTAATATTCAGCACAAGGCGAGACACATACTAAAGTGTTTCAAGTTCACATGACGCTCGTTTCAGTTCAAATACAAATACATACACAGTGTACACAGTATATATATAATACTATATCCAGAGAGCTGTATATATATCAGAACTGTAAGCAAATGACTAAAGACAACAGAACGATTGTAGCTACAGAAGTATTTTCTTATCTTGCAATTATCGCATGTCTGGTAGAAAGTTATTTTAGTTGGAGATTCTTGAGGCACATTGTTGGAGTATATTGAAATATATGTATGTTGGTATTTTTTCACAAAAGAATTAAAATTTTGCCCTATACATAATTCTTGGTTATACTCTAACGCTTAAAGTCGTTTTTATTTAACTCAACTATTTGAGAACATATATGTCAGGGAACATGTATATTTAAAAAATTATAATCTGTTTTGTCGACTCAGATTATGGGAGCTTTATGCATATGGCTAGATCTATATAAACAAAGTTCTATGTTAAAAACAATTTTTTTTTATTTTAATTTAGTTGAGTTTAATTGATTACGATTATTATGTAGTTCTCAGTACAAATGAAAACTATTAAAATAAATAAGAAAGAAATATACATGAACATAATTAAGAAATAATAAACTATTACTAAGTACTATATTAATTTTGGTTTTTAAATTTAAAATGTCATTGAGCATTTGCTTTATCATATCATCTCAAATCTTATCAAATAATTTACTCAATATATTATCAATCAATATGCTTCATTCATCATATCAAATATTTTATCCACTTATATACTCTATATATAATTATTAATAAAAATAGATTTTCTTCTTATTCTACGCCTCGCCTAGCAGCCCCCCTCAACTGTTTGTCTCTATAATCGCAATTTGTGGATTTGTTTACGAGTGTTAAATATTGGTCTAACATTTGTTTGCCTGGGAAAATGTATATTTGCCTAAACCTAAACTGCCAGGAAAATGATAATCTTTATAGATATATGTATATAGGTCAAGATAAATACAGGTGAATAAATATATAATTATAAATACAAATATTAAAATATATATTTAAGTATCTATACCTATACCTATATCTACCTATCTAGCTTGACAACAATATCCCGTGATTGTCAAGAAAATTTTAGTGCAACTTTTATTAAAAAGAATTTTCAAGGATAAGCAATGTCTCAATGCGCTGCTATTGATACAAAGTTCATATAATCGGATATAACTTTTCCCTTTTTCCACTGACATATTATTTATAACATTTACCCAGTGCCCTCGACTCGAATGCACGAATGAATGTGAGTGCAGGGTTAAGCTGTGCCGATAAGCTCCACTGAAAATTGCAACACAATCAGAGCTTTGCTATCAGTGCACCATTCGCTGAGCTAGGCGCCCAGAAGGAGACTCAGCTCAGCTAGCCTATTGCTATGGCTTATCAGCTGTTTAGCATTCACATTATAAACAAATACTAATATGTAGGGAACAGTGAGCGAAATTACCTGAGACATTTCAATTATTTACACAAATGCGCAACTGTAAGCGCAAAGCACATTAAAAACAAACACTCGCCTGCAGCAGCTAGAAAATTAATATTGAGAAATGAATTATCAATTTTGAGATTTGAAATGAAATAAAATTAGTAGATGCATGGCGGCTCATATTGTTCAGTTTAAGTTATGAGAAAATGCATTTAAATAAAATAATAAATATATATCAAAATTCTCAAAGTGAGTCGAATCATTGCATTAAATATTTAAATATAAATATATCAAAAATTGACTGAGATTGGAAATATATTATTGAAAAGTCTTCCAGGAGTAACTAACAGCTCATATTATTCAGTTGAAAGATATATTATAATAATATAAGAAATATATATAATTTCTTTTTGTTTGCCGTCAAGTGAGTCAAATCATTTCATTTATTACATTTTATTTTTAAATATATATGTATTATTGATGACTATATAACTTCAGATTGGAAATGTATTGCTGATATTATTGTAGAAAGTCCTGCATATTGTATTTGCAATGCATTTTTCAATTGAAGTTGCCATCAAATAATTTGCATTTAATTGACACAGAGAATATATACTATATACGCTCTGAATACCCCTTAGTCATATTCTGGCGAAATTTGCAGTTTCATATAAAAACTTTATTATTATTATTTTCGTGATGATTATTATGGGAACTAATTGAGCGTGGTTCCGCATGTTCCGAAACGTTCGCTAAATGAGAACAGCTCGGGACAGCTTTGCGCCGCGAAGCTTAGTTCGCTTAGATTGGAATTTAGTAGACGCTGGCTCTGAGGACGCCATATTTACGTGCCGAGTGGGGTAGCGGAGAATGAGTCACTCGCCCTTCCATTTGATTGTTCTCGCTGGCGATGTTTGTTGTCATTGTTGTTATTGCTATCGTCGCAGAATACTATCACTGTTGCCAATTGTGAATCATTCGCATATAATTATGTACATACATTCACATATATGTAAAGGCAGGCATACATAAATGAATAAACATTCGTACTAGTCTGTTCCGAGTATTTATACCATTCGTGTTTATCTGCCGGCATGTCCGGCTAAGAATAAAAACGCTGATGCCGCAGGAGTTCAAGTTGCATTCCAAGTAACTGGATATGGGATGTGAATGCGAGCATGATTCAAAATATGTACATGGCACGGAGAGAGGGGAAGACGAAGAGAGAGTCTACTGTATTATAACTATGTGCTGCGATAGCAGCAGGCTAAAGTGTCTATGAGTGCATAACAAAAAAGAAGTACCATTCTGGGTATTAATGCAAATCAACCTTATTTGCAATACCCTGTAATTAGACTTGATATAGTTATTGGCCTATCAGACTGTCATGCCATATTATCAAGGCAAACATTTATTTTTACATTAACCCTTCACTGAGTTATGTCATGCAAGTTATCGCTATTCGATACATTCATGTTGCTATCGATTATATCAATGCAGCCAAGTGGCTCAACAACATTTTTTGTCGTAGATTTAACGATTTTGATTTGATTTATACACGCGCCTGCGCACATAACATTTGAATGCACTTTAAAGAGCGAACGATCAACAGAGCCAAAGTGAGTAACCGAGTGGAAAAGAGAACGAGAGCAAGAGAGAGAGACGGAGTGAGAGAGGGATTGGGAGAGTTAAAGATCAAGGGAGCGCATGCGTTGCTTGATTAGCTGACAAAGAATAACAAAGCTAATATGCAACTACATAGACAGTTAAACATGCATACATATGTACGTATATGTATGTGTGTGCGTGTGTATGCATGTATGTACATATGTGCATGTCAGTGTGTATGTCTGCTTCAATACGCTGTTCATTTGAAGGCAACGTGTCGCGCGAATGCTGACCCATCTGGTTTTTGGGCTTGTCAGCCATTCAGACCGATGTTGTTGTTGTTATTGCTGTCTTTGTCTGCAATCGTGGAGCTGGATGTGCTTTGTTTGCACAAGTTGAAAAGTTGAGCGAGTCGCTTGTGTGTGCAGCTTAACAAATGACAACTTGTTCAATCAATCTGCTTGTATAAAATTAAATACCCTGTAACTGCTGCTCGATTTGATTTACAGCAATCTCGAAATGCAAAAGAGACAAAGGCATTCCAATACACTCTGCAAACAGATGGAAATTTACGAAAGCATATATGTTACATATGTACATAGAAATACATATGTAAATGTACATACATTACATAAAATTCATTAATAAAAATAATATCTCTTTATACATCGATCCAAATACCTGGCTTTTTATGCATTGGAATTTCATTTAACTTCTGTCAATTGGAATTTGCCGATAAGCAACTGAACGAGCCAAGCATATTTATTAGGAGAATTAAATATTTGTAGTGAACAAATCCAATTACAATATTTTTGAATCAGAGAGCTCTCAAAAAGTTTGAAGAAAACGGGATTTAAAAACTACTTTTAACAGAATTCAATTTAAAAATGTTTATGTCTCTAAACTTTATTTGCCTACTCACACACATACACATACATAAATACATACATATGTACATATGTAAGCACAGTAAAACTTTCTTCGTTGTTTGCTTTATTAATTATGCTTTTCATTCATTTCATAGATTTTGACAAAATATTATTAACTCGGCAGACAGTCAATGAATAAAAATCATTAATATCGGCTTTTAGATCTTCTTTAGAGAATACATATGCATACATACATACACATAGTGTATGCCGTTATGATTAACAATATCAATAAACAATTATCAAACTGTGAGCTTAACTCTTGATGACACCTGCCAAAGGGCAAAACAATTTGACAGCAACGAAAACACACACATACATTCATACATACATACATACAAATATGTATATATATGTTTTCATATATATGTATATGTATATGCTTATATCTACCATATAGAATGTGTGTCAGCCGTCAACATCAGACTTAATATGTTTATAATTGTTTAAATTGCCAAACAATTAAAAGCGTTAAAAAACCGCGCACTCAACTACAGCAAACAACCAACAACAACAAAACAGCAAAAACGAGAACAAGAATCAGAATGCGAATGCGAATGCGAATTGTGCCCCATGGCCAAAGCGGCGCCTGTTTCCCATTTGTTGTCCCATTTCGCAGCAACAGGTGGACACTGTGCGTCCAATGGCTGGAAAGCAGTAGTAGGAGTGACAGAGAAAGGGCTAGCGATTACGGATGACACCGTTTAAAGTTTAACATTTTGTTCCAGCACACACTCTCTCTCTCCCTCTCGTTAACTCGCTCACTCACTCTCAATGCCTCACTGTTATTATCGCTGTTTCCCTTTTGCAGAATTGGACCGATAAGCAGTTATTGGACACAAAAACAACAATTTGTGCTAAAATGATAATGTTACAACAAGAAGAACGAAAACAATAACAAACGTGTGCGTGCGTGCATCTACATATGTACATACATATATGCATGTGTGTGTGTTTGTGAATGCAGCAACTGCGTGTGAAGTGTAAAACGAAACTAACTGTGAGAGCGCCGCTAGACAATTGCTGACTGTAATGCGCTGCGCTCAGCGTTTTTGGGTGTTAAGCAACTGTTAAGAGTTAGATAATGGATTACCATGCATACATAACAGAAAATCCGCATACACACACATATATGGAGTCCGAAATACGTGCATTGTTTGTCAAAGATGCAGGCGCCCGCCTAAAGGTTAACAGAAGAAGACCCATAGAAAGAGAGAGAGAGGGACAAGGAGAACAAAAAAGAGACGCAACCTCGACGCCTGCTGCCTCTTTTTCTCGTTTTTGTTTTGTTATTGCCTTCGACACGCATTCAGATGTTTTTTATTACTATTTCACACACTCACGCGCATGTATGCATGTGTGCATATGAACAATTTATGCAAATTAACCCAATAGCAGATAAAGAAAATATTATAAAAAAAAAAAACAAACTTTTACCTTTCGCTTTTGTCGCTGGACAGCTGTAAATTTCTATGCAATTATGCGAAATTTGTGTCGCTGATCGTTGTCGCTGTTGTTGGCCCACATTTAACACGAAACTGTTCAACCTGTGCGCGACACTCGCACACACACACACACACAGATACGCACGAACACAGACTCACATTAAAAAAAATACAAACTGCATTCATTGGCTGCATTTGCAACAGCCTACGCGCAACTGCAACTGCAACTGCAATTGATGCATAGGGAGTGAATCCGGGAATGGGAATGGGACGGGATCGAGTCCGGCTCGGGGCTGTATTTGCAACTACTTTTATTGTTTCGTTTAGCTTGGACACATACACTTTATTTATTTATGATTGACGTTCGTTCGCTAGTTCTTCTTCGTTCTTTATTTTAGTATGGGAGCCGAGTGGATTGGTGGGCCGATTGGAATGATTCATTTCCATGCCCCATGAATATACTAGCGTAGCGCTTTTTATCACAACCAGCAGCAGGTCGCCGCTCCCGCTCCGCCGTCTCTCTCTCACTCTTTCTCACTCTCTCCCACTCTCTGTCGCTATCCCTGTTCCTCTGGCGTGCCAACGAGTCGCGATTCGCGTACGGATTGGAATTTGGATTGCGATTATGCGTATTTGTCTCTTGACCGACAGGCGACAAGAGCCGATGCAATGCACAGTTCAAAACGAAAACAAAAAACAAAAAACAGTAAACAGAACAAATAAATGAAGTCGAAAAACAATAATAAGCACGCACGTATATCTACACTTCACTCAGTCTCTCGCAATGAACGAGCAGAAACGAATTTGTCGGTCAGTTGGAATCACGGCAAGAGCACAAGAGCGCACAACAGCAAACAACTTGTTGGCTGCCCATTCTACATTTGATGTACCGTTCCGTTGTTGTTGTTATTGTCGCCGATGTTGTAGCGTTTTTGCTGGTTTAATGCTAAAATAGCATTTAGATAGCGTACTATGTTAAGTTGACACGCTGTTGTTGCTCAAATGATCTGCTCGCATTATGTTACTACTCAAAACGTACTGTTAGCTCGCTTTTACTGCTAAAGTGATCTCCACTATGTTAGCTGCACTGCCCAATGATGGCTAACATAATCTGTTGACTGGCTGTTAATTTTCACTACACCCAACTCACAAATGTTAAAATCAATCCAAATAAATTTAAATATATGCTTTCATATACATTTTCAAATAAAAATTTCTATACTGTTATTGCTATTAATCAAATTGAATGTATCTGTTATCTGTAAAATAACACACATTTGAAGCTGCCCGCCAAGCTGTGTGACCATACCGCGCCGTAAATAAAAATATTACATATTTATTTATTCAACATCGATATATCGATATGTTTGCGCAAGCGAAGTTGGCAACGCGGCGAACGTTCAAATTTTGAACTATCATTATGTTGGCTGCGGCAACGGTTGTGCGCTCACTTGAAGTTGGCTCTGCAACTCAAACTGTTCCCACTTGAAGTTGGCTGCACAGCAAGCAAGAAATACCACTATTTTGCGCTGCCTGTTTGTTACCAGTTTTTTTTTTACCTGTGCATGTGTGTGTCTGTGGCGCTCATTCAACGTCGTCTTATGTGGGCGTATGCCAACAACATCCACAGCTGCCATTGGCTGGCACAGCTCAGCTCGCCGTTGCGCACAAACTCCACAAATGAGAAAACTCGATTGGGCAACGCCCAGCGCTATGTGCGTAAGCGTTGGCGTCGTCGCCAACTGCGACGCAGCTGCTGTTCCCCCATTTTAACAGTCAGCTAAGTGTGTGTGTGTGAGTGTGTGTGTGTGTTTGCCTGTTTGTTTGTGCTTCGTTTGTCGTATAAGTGATGAGTCAATTAACCCAACATTCCTCGAGGCCACATATTGCTTTAATTAAACAGACAAACAAAATTGCAACAACAACAACAACAACAACAACATCAACTACTACTACTACTACTGCAATGCACTACATTCTGCTATTTATATTGTTGTTGTCTAATGCTGACTTTTGCGGCTGTTGTTGTTGTTGTTGTTGTTGCTGCTGCTGTGTGAGTTGCACAAAAATACGAACGCATCGATAAGTTAAATGGCAAACAAATATTTGCATTCCATATGCAGTACAATACACACACACACACACACACACACACAGCGCACACACACACATTGGCACAACCTTGAAAGCCGCACAACAACAACAATGTCTAAAGTTCTGCTGCACTTGGTCTCTTAATTAAACTTTAATTACTTGTAATTAATAAAGTTGATTTAATCTGCCAAACATGTTAATTTATGTTGCTTTTTTTCCTTAAATATTTTATGTTCAATTGTTTATGTGTGTGAGTGTATGCATAATATATGTGTACATGGATGGATGTATGTATGTGTGTATGTATGCGTACGAATATCTAAGTATATTATTATGTATGTAATTGTATATATGACGCCTTAGAGTAGGCAACACATCAAGATTGTAAAAATGTATGATTATTTACATATATACATATATTATGTATGTGTTACAATATTAAAAAAAAAATACATATATATGTATATGTTCACTCATATATACATATATACATTTATATATATATTTTTTTCTCTCCATCTCTCTCTTCTAGTACCAAATATTTCTGAAACTTATTGCTCATGCTTCAGTTCCTAAGATTGTAACAAGAAAATCTGTAAATTAATATAAAACAAAATAATAATAATGAAATGAAAATAAATTAATAATAAAAAAAAAAACAATTTTAATATAAATATATATCACTAAATTTAGTTGGCCAATATTTAGCGTTCACTTCTGTTTGTTGCTACTATTATTATTATTATTATTATTATTATTATAATTATTATTAGTATTATTATTATTATTATTATTATTATTATTATTATTATTATTATTATTATTATTATTATTATTATTATTATTATTATTATTATTATTATTATTATTATTATTATTATTATTATTATTATTATTATTATTATTATTATCGTTATTATTATTATTATTACATGTTATACATTCATATATGCAGAAATATGTTTATCATACTATAGTACTTACATATGTATGTAAATGTGCATTTTATATCAGCGAACGAGTAACTAATCTAAGGAAAAGATTTATCTGTCATCACCTTAATATAAGTATTAATATATTCATTGCTTATTTATTATATATACATATATTTGTGATTGTTAGGTTAATTCAACTCTACACTAATAATTGAACATTTTTATAAATTATATTTATGAAATATCTATTCTGGAAGATCCCTAGAAGACGAGGTTTTTTAGTCATTCATACATTCCGACACATCAGCCACAGTGACGATCTGACTAACGGTGCATAAAGCATTATTACCTACCTTAGCAAAAAAATAAAAAATAAAAAACAGATAGATTTTTTGAACTATACAAAAACTGTAACTATTAGGCAAAATTATAAATATATGCATTTCTCTCCATTTTTATAATTGAGTTTTTGCTATGCGAATTAGTAATACAATTTCTTCAATAATCATATTTATTATTATGTTTATTTGTACATATCTAAATAGAAATCCCAAATCCCATATATACTCTGTAGCTTATCTCAAGCTCACTCCCATAATGTTACTTCAATATGAGCAAATATAAGAATTTGTCAATTAAACAAAACGTCTCTGACTCATGCCAAAGTCAAAATCTTTAATTTAAATGTATATTTTATATATTTTTTGAGCACATAGTGAAAATAATGTAGCTCAAGTTGGTATATTTGAATAGCTGGTAAAGTTTCAAAAAAATTTGACTAAAATATGTTTCATCATTATTTAAGTAAACACGAACTGTTGCATGCATAGCAACACTTTCTTCTATGATAGCAGCGCTCTCTCCATATCTATATATTAAACATATTTTATATGTTTAATATGTTATATATTCCATTGTCGTAGTGCTCAGTCGCACTAAAAATTCAATTAGAAATGAGAACTTTTATAATTCAGATAAATTATAAGAGAGAGAGAGAGAGAGAGAGAGAGAGAGATGCTTACAAATCTATTGATCTATTGATAAGTCTCTTTAAAAAGTTTCATAACAATAATTTCAAAAGATCTCTTTAATAAGATGCATTTAGTAAGGAACAACACTGAGAGCTTTGATGATAGATTCTTTAGATTCTTAATATACTGAAAGAGATTATATTTTTAAAAATATATATTTTTTTATTTATTTAATAAGATAATATTACATTTTAGGCAATTTCATTCAAATATGTACATTGAATGCAATGTGAATAAATCAAAAAGGATTAATAAGTAATTAAAATAATAAATAAATAATTAAATAAAATAAGTGAATCCGTTTATAATGATGCTCAAAGAACCGTCGTTATACCCGGGAGACGCTATAACCATACAATTTTAGTGATATAAGTTTTTATGGGTATCAGAATTTTCGTCGCAATAATCCTGTACGGAGTCGCTATAGCCGGATTGTATTGTATATACTTTTTTAATGGCAGGTAAGTCAGGTAAGCAACATAGAATAATAACTATAAAAAGTTTAGGGTAATATTTGATAGATTTGAATTCACGACTCGGTCAACCCAAGACTTTCTTTCATAGTACTGCAGTCTAAGTTTAATTCAAGTTCCTTTGCGCAGGCTAGCAGTCCTATAGGGATAAGTTTAAAGAGAAAAGTGTTTGAGTTGCTCTCGAATTGAAGGTAGATGGAAAACCTAACTGAAAGCTGAAGAGCTAACACAAAGAAATGATGATGAAGTAGAGATCATGCCGAAAGACTTGACCTTATCAATGCTGCAGCTTCAATATAATGCGAGATATACACTTCAACTGATGCAATGCAATGCAAATAAAAATGGTACAATCAATAAGAGATTAGTTCGCTTGGAGTGCTTTTTGTGGTCATGGAGGAGGAGGTGAGGGGGTAAGCCTGGCTGAACATGTGCTGCTGGGCAAGAGAATAGTTCGAAACCTGGACAATAGAGGACCACTGGAAAAGTGAGTATCCGATTCTGGATCAATTGTTTAGAGCGACACAGAGAGAGAGAGAGAGAGAGAGACGGGTGTTGAGAAAGAGAGGGAAGAGGGACATATATGAATATGCGGTGTGCGGGGTTCATTAGGTGGCGTCGGAGGCAAAACAGACAAAAACATAAGCCAAACAATTTGCTTGATGATTGTCGAACAATGGGAAATGGCAAATGGGAACGAGTGCGGGCGAATGGAGAAAAGCGAAGGAAAAACGTGCGCATGCAAATTGCAGCAATTGAATTGAAAATAGAAAATACAAAATAGAAAATGGAAAATGGAAAAAAAAACTGAAACTGAAACTGAAACAAAACACAGCTCAACACAGCAGAACACCGTTTGGCAACAAAGCGAAACCGAACAAACACACAGAGAGAGAGAGAGAGAGAGAAAGAGAGAGAGATGACGAGATTTGAGGAGCGCAGGACAATGCCGTGAATGTTGAGAATGTTGAGAATGCCAACAATGACAGCAAAAATGCAAACAAATTTTGCATACAAAACGCAACAATCGAGGGAGAGACCTGTGCCTGTGTGGGTGGAAGAGAGTCGGTGCATCGCTGCTAGAGCGGGACAGCAGCTGCCGAAAGGGAATTAAAGCGCTCAAAGGACTTCCACTTGAATGTTTTCCAAGACAAATGCAAACAACAAAACACACGGGCTGCAAGAAGAAGAAACAGAAGCAGCAACAGCAGCAGCAGCAGCAGCAGCAGCAGCAGAGCTAGATGAATATGGGTAGCTCCTTAAGTCCTTGGCATAGCTTTGCAATCCCTATTCGATTCTCCACGTTCAGGATGAGCTGCCACACTTGATCGACTTCTGACTTTTTCTATGCCGATAGCAGCAGCAGCAGCAGCAGCAGCAACGAGTGCAATTTAGCGAACTTCACAATATATTTATATCCAGGGTATACACAAAGCATACCCTGTACACACACATACACACACACACACACACACTCGAATCGAATGCACCTTTCAGCTGTGATTGCTGTTTGAATAGCTCCTCAGACAGTTGAGTTTTGTGTTTTGCTTTCTTTGCCCGCTGCGCCCTCCGATATTTGATCCAAATCGAAAGCGACGACCTGGAAACGTCGAGGATCAATGCATTCAAGGATGCGGCCTTCTCTTTTTCATTTTTTTTTTTTAATTTTATTTCTATTTTCAAATTGCAAATTGGCGGAAATTCGACAAACTGCCAAAATGTGAAAATCATTTCGAAGCCAAAAAATCAATTGCCCAGATCACAATTGAGCGGAACAAATAAAGATAAATAAAGAAAAGAAGAAAAAAACTAAATATATTTGATTGCATGGAAAGAGGAAATATTATGAGGGAATTGTATAACAAATAAGAAATTGGTATACAAACTATATATAAAAATAATTTATAAGATGGTGAATTTAATTTAAAAAATAAAAATGTATATACATTTTTATATATTTGTATATGAACTATATATTCATATGATATGATATATATGTATATATTTATTTATTTATTTATGCATAACTATATATTTATATAAAATGTACATACAAAATATGAAATATTTAAAGATAATGTGCAAAGCTGAGAAAAAAAAATTGAAAAAATTTATATAAATAAATTTAAATAAATAAAAATATTACATAATAAAATCAAAGTGAAACTTGCAGAGCTCAACTGAAATATTTAGTAACACAAATTTTGTACTTAAAATATTATTTGCTTTTAGTTTTAATGACTTTCTTCACTCTGATTCAATCTTAATACCATTTTGAAGTAATATCGGTTAGAATTTGCTATCAAATCTGTTAACTTAAAATTTATTTCAAGAAATGATTACATTAATTAATTTCTTCTGTGCTGTACATTGTGGAGTTATCTAGAAAATATTAGAAATATGTAAGAACTCTTAAAAAATTCACCTAATGTGATTGCAAAAGTAATTGACAAAAGATGTTTTTATAATCTATCTAAAGATTTTTTAACTAGTGGAAAATCTTGACAATAATTATAATACAATCATGATGATACAATTAAATATTCTAAATGATATAATTATTCTATTATTTATGTTTTATTTTATCACTATTTTTCTTAAATAAGTAACTCTGCTTTTCAGAGCGACGATCAGTTCAGTATAATGCTTTATATGTAAATAATATATATGTACAAATATAATATATATTAGAGGAATATCAGTGATAGAGTACGAAACACGCAACACAAAAAAATAAATAAAAAGATAATAATAATAACTAATTATAATAATTTAATAAAGTATTATATATACATATGTATAGCTAGACTAAGTCTTCAAAGAACATCTCAAATATCTAATAATATTCAAAATTCACTCTCTTAAAAATGATTTAATATTTAATAATTTGTAAATAATAAATATTGCTTCACGTTTCGAATTCTCTAAGTAAAATTTAAGAAACTATTTAGGTAAATTGTTTTTTTTTTCACTTAGCACTCAACCTTATAATGAATGTTACGCTCCAGTCGGAGGCTATTCTATTATTTTCCAGGCTATTTATTAGAAATGCCGCTTCTGAGGCTCGAGGTTTCTCCATGCTCATTTCGCCAATCGTTGGCCAATTCTTTGGGCACGCATTGCACACACGGGGCCGGAACTCATTCTCTATGGGCACATCCAAATTCTATATATAAAAAAATGTATATATATATATATGGTTATATATTTATGGTATATGGTTGACTCACACCCGGAGCTGAGGCACTCAATGGCTTCTGGGCCCTCGCCGATTGTTGTTGTTTTTTGCACGTCCTGGGCCGCCCGCGACGAATCGCCGTTTCGTCGAGATTCGGAATGCGGCATCAAATTGGGAATCGGAACGGAAAGGGAATGAAAGAGGCGGAGAGGCAGAGAGGCGAGGGGAATTGTAATGGGAATGGGACAACGCGAACGCAACTATTTTTTATGCCTGGCCGACTTCCTCTCTGCCAGTTCACCCCCTCCATGCCATCAGCTACTTTTACTTCTGCTTCGGCTTCTGCTTCTGCTTCTGCTTCTGCTTCTTTTTTTATGAGCAACTATAATTGTTTTGGCTAAGGACGTGGACGCGGCCGAGACGACGACAGTCAGTCTGCCAGAGCGGCCATCATTTGGGATTAGTGAGCATGTGCGTGTGTGCGTATATGTGTGTGTGTGTGTTGACCTTTTGCATCTGCCAGAGGTCGTAGCAGTGGCCAAGCACTGACTGTAGGGGTCAGGGCTCGGCGGTCGGCGGTCGGCGGACGGGGATCGGGGCATCCGTATAGCCCAGGAAGCCGTGCTCGTTATGAAGTCACGCTCATTGCTGCTCATATATAAATTAAGATCCCTAAATGCTGACAAAGGGCACTAATTCAATGGCAATAAAACGGATATTAAACACACATCGAACTGGCTACCGACTATCGGCCCTCGGCCCTCGGCCCTCGGCATCTGGCCAGCAGGGGCTATCTAGCTGTGGGGCGGCGGGGAGGGCGTGGCAGAGCGAGGCGGGGATCGGGGGACACCCCATGATCTCGAAATACATATAATGAAACAAATGATGATCATCGATGAGCATCATTACGATCATCATCATGATGAAGCTGTGCTGCATTAATGAATCGAATGCATATAAAAAATTTTTTTCTTTTGGATATATTTTTTTTTTTTATTCTTTATGAAAGAGGAAAATGTTTGAAAGAAATCATATATAGATGGATAGAGCGAAAGTTCGTCGTCGCGCCGTTGTCCCAGCCCTAATTCATTTTTCTAATTTCCACATTTCTCAGATAACAACGGTCCATTGGGGCAATGGGCTTATGTAGATGGAGAGCAAGAGGGAGAGAGGGGAGAAGGGAGAGAGAGAGAGAGGTAGAGGGAACTGTGATCTGGCTGCCAATTCATTTTGTATTATAATTTATGTGCCGCTGTCAACTGTAACAATTGCGCGACTGCAACTGGTCTTCAAATGTCGAGTCGCTGCCGCTCGCACGCGGATGTCAAAGGTCAGTCACACGGCGGGTCAGTGGCTCAGGTGCCGCTGTTGCTGTGGCTGCCTCTGGCTTTGCTGCTGCTGCTGCTGCTGCTGCCACTGCTGTGTCACATCATAAATTAACAATTACCAACCAATTATTGGTCACAACAATGCGACAGGAAGCCGAACAGCATTTCTCCCATTGTCTCCACAGCCGAACAAATCATTCAGCAGCACATTGGAACAAGCAGGAGAAGTTGCAGCAAGAGTTGCAGTAGGAGTTGCACCAGCAGTTGCAGCACTGCCATGCGGTTTACCTAGCTCAATTCAATTGATATTAAATGACACTTGCCGCAGCTCCAGCACTGACCGGAAATGAAGGAGGCAGCCGCAAGCAAGAGAATTTGCTATCAAGAGCCACTGCTCAAGGTGGTCCGAGCTGCCAATGTGAGAGGCAGGACTCGGACTCAGGTGCAATTGTGCAATCGAGTTCCTGTTTCCGATTGCAGCCAAATGCGATAAAAAAAAAAGGGAAGTGGAAATGCGTCTCAATCAAAGTGGTCGATAAATTACGAGGGTAAGAATCCTAGACGTGGACTAGATATATAATCAATCTAATCTATGTTATTCACACAGATCAAAGATATATCATAAATATTTTATCTATATATGCATAGAGCTCTAACTTATATATGTCTAATCTATATGCATATTTGTAGATACATAAATGATATATCATAGCTAAATAATCTGTGCACATATATAGATATATGATGTATACATATATTCATAGATTATGCATCTAGTGCATGACTTGGTCGAAATATATATAAGATATGTAAACTATATATCAGATATAGAAATCTAATCTCAATACATCTATGTAGATCATAGATACACCAAAGATATCTAACCTACTCACATATACATAGATAATTTATATCAAAGCTATAAAAATAAAACTATTACATATACCGTTAGATAAAAGATACATTATAGATATTTTATTATAATACTTGATATACTAGATCTTGGATAATTTATTGGAAATACACATAAATCATAGATTTATACATTAATATTAAAACTAATTATTTTCATTAAATGAATATGTAGTATTTTTACCAATAGCTATTTATAATGCATACTTAGTCCAAATACACATAGACTATAACAGATATCAGATTTATAGATGATATAAACAATTATTATATCATTTGCAACAATTTATGGTTCTTACGCTAAAGGTATAGGTAAAGATTCATATATATATATATATATATATATATATATATATATATATAGTATATATATTCACTATATAACGCTGTATGTGAATTGTCCAAATTTCAAGTATATAGCTTCAAAAGCTAGGCTGCTAATATACTCATTAATTTTGTGAAATTAATTATGTATATTAAAAGATATTTGTATTATAATTAAAATAAATAATTAAATCAGTTGACAAACTTTCATATGTGTGAAGCTCTCTCGATTATAAATGACTTCTCGGCTTAAAACCTCGTTAAGCACAAATCGAAAATCGTCCAAGATTGCAATACAATTTCATATAAATTCCTATATGCATATCATGTTAGTTATTCATATTCAAGAGAACTTGTTATGCATCAGTCTGTGTTTTGAGTCCGCGAATCCTTCCTCTACTCCAACTCTATGGCAGCTGAACAAAGAAAAGTTGAAATTTTCAATTGTTGTTCAATTACGAGCGGACGATTGGCAACAGAGGGGGATTACAGGGTATTCGGTGTACTTAATAAAGTGACTGCTGCGTGCTCATGTCAACATTGTCTCGAGCAACTTTCCGCCGATGGCCGCGGGAGGAGCAGCGGTTGCTATGCCCTCGAAGGGGGGCTCGCGGTGGGGGGTGCTTAAGAAAGTTCCATGTCGATGGCTGTTAGCCTTTTGTAATCCGCGTGCGCTGCAGATATTAACCAAATTATTTAACAAATCGTTGACATTGGACATCAAAATTTTCCCCAAAACGTTAAACAAGGCAAATCAATCAAACGATTGGAAAAGCGTTCCCAGGCAACCAACCCAGAGATGGAGAAGATGCACAAGACGTAAGGCGACCACCCTGGGCGCACCCTGTGCCAGGCTAGAACTTGGCTTGGCTTGGGGCTTCTGGCTTGCTTGTTTGGCTTGGAGCTTGGGGGTAGACAAGGTAACAAGCTGCAACCGGTCCCTGGTACCTGCCAGTCTACAACTTGCAGTTGGAGTCTGAGCTGCAAGAGAGAGAGAGAGAGAGAGAGAGAGAGGGAAAGATGGAGAGAGGGGGAGCGGGATCGGCCGTTTTGGATGCCATGCTGTGCCGCTTATTAATGACACACAATTTTTGTATCATTTACGGGTCACAATAATGTGCGCTGCCGTGCTCTTCCGATCTGTTCTGCCCTCCGCTGTGCTACCCATCTCCCCACCCCTCCCCAACCCGCTCCAGCATGCATGCATATGTGTATATTGCGGCGTTGCACAGAAGCGCATTCTTAAGCTCTGCCACGGCTGCCGAAGCTGCCGATGCTGCTGCTGCTGCTGCTGCTGCTGCTGGACAGTGGCCAGCTTCGATAATTTATTATGCGAGAAATCTTATTCACGTGACTTATTTGCTTCTGAATGCCAACGCGACACACAACGATCGCCGAGCCACACAGGAATCAGAACACAACACGCAGCATCCGCCGCCCCCAACTCTCCTCCTCTCCACCTCTCAGCTCAGGCAAAGCCTTTGCGACAGTTTCAGTTGGCCAGTTGAACTGTTGACCAGTTGGACACTTGGTTGGACGATGACTCATACACAGACAAAGACAGTGAGAATGAGAGAGCGCGAGAGAGAGAGAGAGAGAGAGAGATAGAGAGGGAGTAGCATCTGGCGGTGCCTTGATGTGGGTCCCAACAAAACAGAAAACACACCTAGCAAATGCGACCATCTCAGCAGGTCTGACAATTCATTTGATTTTTTAAATGCCCCAACCAGAGCATTATGAATATTGAAAGCATTACGGAATTTCTGATCAGATTGGACGTATAAATGCTTAGACATTCGTTTACTTTTAAATCAATTAATTTTTTCAAATTTGAGGAATCTCATTTTCATTAATTTAATAATATATTACAAATACCTTAAAAAGAATCGCAATAAAAAATATGTTATCTAAAATAAATCAATTTAATCTAAATAAAATAAAATAAATAAGTAAAATAAATCATTAATAAAGAGTTTATTATGATTACAAATGAAAAAAAAAATGTTTAAAAATCTAAATACATATTTGATTAAAAATAACTTAAGTATTGATTATTTAATAAATAATCCCATACGTATTACAAATATAGACTATACCAAACAATGTATATAATAATATATATATAAGATATATCATAAATTAAATGTTCTTACAATACAAAATAAATATTTCCAAAATGCTATAACCTATATTTATATATACAAATATTTTATATTTATTACTATTTTATTAACATATATATTTATATTTACAGTTTATTTAAAAATATTTTGAAATTTGAAATATTAATTGAAAGCATAATATATAAATTTGAAATATTAAGATAAAGCATTATATAATTAAAAAATATATAAAATATTTAAAAAATCAAATATACACATAATACTAAATTATTTTTTTTTTATATATTTTGAGTATATTTTAAAATAACTAGTAATAATTATGTTAAATAAAATAGTATAAATAAAATAGCATAAATAAAATAGTAGATAAATATAATTGGCCATTTATGTTTACCAATTTATATATAATTATAATTAATAATAATTTATAATTGTGATTAACTTTCATGTAATTTTGAAAAACAAATTAAATAAAAAAAAAAAAAAACAAAATATTAATGTATGCCTAATATTTTATTTCAATAATATATTCCAATATATTTCTGTGACAAATTTCTAATTACAAATATTATTATTATAATTGAACAATTATTATTGAAGTTAACTAAATTGTTAAACATTATTTTCGAATTAAATTTAGAGCTAAATGATGCATTTAGATATGCGATCTTAGGGTACTTGGTAGTTCGTTGATATCCATTATGGGATTTTACATTTTAGTTAACGCTTTTGCTTTGCTTTGCTTTAATTTATTTTCATTTGGGCCGCGTGCGATTTTTATGCTCATTTTTGTCGAAGACATTTAATGATCGCATATAATTTGAGAATGCGATGGCGATGGCAAAGGCAAAGGCAAATGCGCAGGCAAATGTGTGTCCGTGTCCCTGGATACCCTGCCAGCTGGCACCCCTGCAGCCCGGCATGCCCGGCCTCTGCCCCCATTTCGCGTCATCGTCCGTGTCGTTGCTGCAGTTGCTCATAATTTTATGGGAGCTGCTTGGGAGCCCCTTTCGGAAACACTGGCAAAATTTATGCACATTCCGCTTGCCGCTTGCCTCCTGCCTCCGTTGCCCGACAGCAACAACAACAACAACAGCAGCAGCAACAACAATAACAATAACAACAACAAAGACAATTTGCATACCAAAAGGTGCAAGGACGGCAACAGGCAGCACACTAAAAAGGAGCCGCTCGCGCTGTTGGAGCTCTTAACAAATTTGTTCAGCCAACACGCCCAAAACTCAGAGTTGACCAACAGAGAAAGGTAAACTGCGAGTGAGGGCGGTATAGAGTGGGGTGAGAGAGAGAGGGAGACAGAGAGAGAGAGAGAGAGAGGGAGAGAGATCCCCAACCATGATCCCTGTCGACGACGACACAGCCTCCATCTAATTACGGACGCGTGCAAGGGTCGAGGTTTTGCTTTCGGTTCGGTTTGGTTCGGTTCGCTTTTTGGGCTGTCTGTCGTGCTGCTTCGATCTGTTTCGTTACGCTTCTGGTTTTTGGTTTCTTTTCACTCTGCTGCGGTGACAACATGAAAGGCCCAACATCTGAAAGCCAATGCCGCAAAACAGACAACATTCAACAATAGCAACAACAACAACAACAACAACAACAACAGCTACAGGCATAGCGGGTCAATCAGGCAGCGCAGGTTACATGCCTCTACATAGGTGTGGCAGTCGAAATGGAAATGGAAATGCCGACTCCAATTGCCACTCTCCAGATCCACATCAGTCTGCTTATCGCCAAGGATTGTTAGCCTAAAGAGGTGGAGCAATTGGTGGAAAATTCTGAAATTGTATTGCAGGCAAATGCATCTATGTAGCTAGAAGTTAAATACTGTGGGAGCAGTAAATTAAAATGTGGAAAGAGTATTTCTATTAAATATTTATTTTTTTGAGAAACAATTGCAATAATATTATAATAATTATATTAATGAAGCAGTGAGTAGTAATGAGAAGGAGAACAACGGGACGAGTATATAAAGGGAATATCCTTTTGGCTAAAGATCGGACAAATTTTACTACAATAAAACAGCGCGTTGGTGGACAGAATATTAGAGATCGATAGATACATCTACATACATACGTATCCAACTATAGCTAAGTCGATGACACATTGACTTATATAATATGCATACATACATATATACATATTTACATACGTATATGTAATGACTTACATTTTGACAGCATATGCATAATTCTTATATGCCACACAGACATGCAACATACATGCATATAGACATACATACAGGGATTCATTCATTCATTCATATAATTAAGAGCGTATTAGTGAAATTAAACAAAGTATTGAGCATATCACGATTGAATTCAGCTTGAAAAACTTTAGACAACTCCAAATAACTTTGAGTACTTTTAATTACTAGCAACGCTTGTCTCTTGCCTCTTTCAATGCTCTGCTCAACTCTTTTTCTCGTATTAGTGTTGCCAGCTCGTTAGGAATGTGTAACTAAGATGCCAGACCACGCGCTAAAGCTCGTTATACATATGCATATGCTCTTTGCATACATACATATGTACATATAGTTAGAGATAGATATATGTAGATACATTAATTTCAACTATTACATATCTATGCATTCATCCGATTTATATATATGTATATACAGTCAAAATATATACAAATATACATTTAAGGATACATCACACACACATACAAGTAAATATGCACACATGTACATACATACATAGCTAGTTTCATATTTAACATGTATGTATGTATGTATACATACATATTGAGCCAAAAACTGTGGAATATTTTTTGACAAATTTTAAAAAAATTATACAAATTTAAAATTGTATTAACTGAAAATTTACAGACTTGAAAATGTTCTACGTCATAACAAATGAGTTATATATGAAATATAACAACATTTATTTCATTCAAATTGGAGCTTCCGCTAAAGAAATATAACTATTCAAAAAATATAAAATCGATGTTTATTATTAATATATATTATATTAATATTAAATTAAATAATTTATTAACTATATTTTATTATTTTTGGAGGGAAAATAAATTATGTTATCGTATATGCCATATATCATCCATCCTTGTTAATATATGTCTAAGTAGAAAAGGCCTAGTTCTTAGACTAAACTCTTAAATTATTATAATATACCATTCACAAAGAATCTATAGTTACAACAAAGAGTGAAATAAATTGAATTATATATAAATTTTATATTAAATAAATTTTTAAATATTTTATTATACATACATAACAATATTAATTTATATATTAAATTGATATTTATATTGATTAATATAATATATAAAATATCAAATCTATTTTATTTTATTTAAATATTAAATCAAATAAACTATAAACTATTAATATTTTATTATATATAACTATATTAATTTATATATTAAATTGATATTTATATTATTATATTTAATATACATATATTTATTAATATAAATATATAAAATATCAAATCTATTTTATTATATTTAAATATTAAATTAAATAAATTATTACATATTTTAGTATATATAACTATATTAATTCATATAATAAATTGATATTTACATTATTATATTTAATATACATATAAATATATCCATCAAATTCGAAATATATGTATATCCATATTTTGATACTAAATATATAGCAAGCGCATAAAACATATAATTTAAATATCTCTCATCTAACACATAAATAGATCTGCTTTATGCCCCTTTCATCGCGCAACAATTACATAAGACTGCAAATTAACTCTCAACTAAAGTGCCTAAGCAATTTGCTTTTTATAAATTTACTTACGAAGTACCTGCCCAAAACCGATTAGTCGAGTCAGTATGCACAAAACAATAACAAAAGCTGAGACCAGATATCTTAGCTATGTGTAACACGAAGACACCAGCACAATAATCAGATATCAATGCATTGCGCAATGCAATCATTGCCATTCGATGGCTATCGCTCGCTCAGAGTCTGATCTTTGCACTCTGAGGTGTGCACAGCATGCACAACAGATAGCTATCGTATTAGCTAGCTGAGAAATCCGAGATGTGTTCCATTGAGGGCGCCCGAAAGCGCGCTACGAAATTTGGCAAATGGGGCAGCTGGCCTGGTTGGCCTGAGGCATTTTGAACAATTGAGCAAATCGACAGCAAATCAGCTACGAATTTATTGTTGAAATATGAAACATGCATATGAATACATATATATATATATATATATGAACATGTGTGTGTGTGTGCCTATGCAATCAAAGGGCCCAGGCACAATTCATCTCAATATGCCAATGTTGCTTTCAACGGGCGCATTGTTTGGACATCAAACCCAGAGCCGGGTGCTCTAAGTAGCCTGAGAGAGCAACACCAGCAGCCAAGATGGAAAATACAAATCAGAATGAGGTAGACTGGCAGTCGCCATAGCCAGAGCGACTGAGCAACAGACAACAGACCGGGTCCGAAACACACACTCAGACAGAGACAGAGACAGAGACAGAGATTGAGACTCAGACTGAGACTGAGACTGAGACTGAGAACAAGACCAAGACCGAGACCCAATTTCAATTCCAAGTTGTTGCAGCTAAAAAGAAGGATTATCCCGGCAATGATCAATATTGAAAGAATGAAGACATATCAATATGGGCACGTTGTCTATGCATGTGCATTCAGTAGGCCAATTCACACACACACACACACATACACGCACACTCACACAGACACTAGCGTTGGCGTTGGCGGCGTCAGCTCAGACTTGAAAACAACTTGTGGACGAAATCGGGGCTCAAGAAATTGAAAGGTTAAGCAAAACAAAGCCAGGAACGAGGGATTGAGAATGAGAAAAAAAAAGAAAAAAAATATATATATATATGTATATATATTATATATATAAAATAAAGCATAGTAGGGAAAAGGGAAAGGGATTGGGATTGGAAACAAGAATGAGAATAAGAATGAGAATGGGAATGGGAATGGTATTGAAGACGTGCCCAGGGCACTGGGTACACAGGCTCTGTGCCGAGCGTTGGCCAAGTCGAGCGTGAAAGAAAGTAAAAATCAATTTGAACTCGAGCAAAACAATTACTTTCTCATATGTGCGTGGGCCAGAGAGTTCGGTTATTTGGTTGTCTTCAATCCGCACGTAAACAGTGTCAATCAAAAAGGTTGCACAACAACAACAACAACAACAACTGGCTGCAGCTGACTGTTGTGCAGCTCAAGAAACCGTTGCACCGTCTCCTACTCCAACTCCAACTCCAACTCCTACTCCAATTCCAATTCCAACTGCAGCGCTGCATTCTTGGAACCGCTCGTCGCTGGTTCTCTTCCATCAGGCCGTGGCCATTGTTGGCAACTCGTTTGGGAAATCTCGGAACTTTATTTTCTATATATAAATATTTTTTATTATATTTTTTTATTTGTATTTGTTCCCAATGAGGGCTTAACGTTTACAGTACGCCTCGTCAGTTGGCTGCCATTGTTGATCTTGTCAATGTTTTGTCAGCAATCGCCCAATATGCCCGGCCAGACATCAAAATCATAGCAGCAGCAGCATACATCAAGTTTGATTGACGCCACGCATTGTTGCTGATTACATTCGAGGCACACACACACACACCTGTCCAGAGATTGGCCAGTTGCCAGATAGTTCAGTGATATGGCATCTCACATTTGGAGAACTGTTAAGCTCTTGTAAAACAGATAAATAATTGTTTTACTTTATATTATTTTTTAGAAATTTTCTTCAACTTGCAAACAAATTAAAATATTTTATTAATTAATTAATTTATTTTTTTTTTTGTTGTATATTATTTGTTTTTATATTATTTATTTACATTTTTGTTTTTCAACCTCAATTAACATTTGTTAGTATTTAAAAATATGTATCTTTTATTATTAATTATTTTGAAATTAACTTAATATATAAATTAAATTTAATTCAATTTTGTTGTTTTTTTTTATTATTACTTGTTGTATTTTTGCATTATAATAGTGTTATTAATGATAATGATATAATGTTTCGACATCAAATACTTTTATTAAAAATTCCTTTTGAAATGCTTTATTCTTTTTCTATACCAACTGAGCGGGAAACGTAAATCAAAACTAACTAAAAAAAAATAGATCCATTTTATTAAATAAAAGAGAGCATTTTTTAAATATGAAATATAAAAATCTTTTGAGCAGAGCAAATCAGCTTAATATCAGATATACTTTGATATGATTCATGTTTAATCCTCAATATATTCACTCTTACAAATATATTAATATATCTATCTAACGCCAACTAAAGTGGCTCATTTGTCATTATACAGAGTCGTCCTGGTCTAAACTAAACTATTTATTTTTTAGCTCTGATATATATATGCAATTATATATGCAATCAATTCGATTGGTAACTAAGAAAAAAGTTCCCTTTTTTAAAAGGGATCAGTAAAATAAGTGAAACACACACAATTCTGATGTAAATTAATTATTAATTTGAAATTTTAGAATTGTATACTTGTAGACTAATTGAAACACCAATATGTTTAAATTATTCTATTATTAAATATACTTAAGGAAAATGTTTATTTATTTATTTTTATTTATTTTTTCATTTATTTTTTATATGTTTATTTTTATTTATTTATTTAATAATTTTAATTTTTTTATTTATTTAGTTTTATTTGTATTCCCTGAACCCATTAAAAATGGGTATTCAGGGTATAATGGTTTAGTAAAAATGTATGTAAAAGTAGAAGGAGACATCTCAGATCCTATAAAGTATATATGTATATTTTTGATCAGCAAAAAAAAAAGTTGATATAGCAATCTGTCCGTCCGTATGAACGTAGAGATTTCGGAGACTACGATAGGTAGAGTGCTAAAATTTTACATGAATAGTCCGATTTTTGATGCCACACCCTCTGCGCCCCCAATTTGACAAAAAAAACGCATTTCAAATACTAGATAAATTTGCAAATAGACACATTTGAATGCTATTAATATATTTCGAAAGTTTCATGAAGATCATCCATCTAGAAATGGAGTTATAAGCGTTCAAAGTACAGCCCATCCCACCCCCAACCGTCGGCAGCAACTGCGCGGTTAGCAGAGCGCGTGCTTATACGTGCGTAAAGAAGAAGAATATTAATTTTTTTGCAGGGTTCAGGGTATCTCGTAGTCGAGCAGTCTCGACTAGAGACTTCTTACTTATTTTATCTGTTTATTTATTTTTTTCTTTCCATGTATACTCCATATATTTTTATTTTTTTCACATTTTATTTTTGTTAGAAATGATTAATTTATAATTATAAACAATATGAAATCATTTTGTGTAATTTGTAATGTAGTATATAAGTATATACTTAATTTATACTTATTTGCAATTTAAAAAACATTTAATAGGTAATTTTTATTCTAAGTTAAGCCATGAATAGTAGATATCCTTTTCAAAGATATTCTATATTCAATATATTCAAAGGTGGCTTAGATAACTTAGATAATTTGGTATAGAATGCATTGTCAGATTAATATTCTCGCATAATCATGCATAATATAGAAATGAGCACAGCTAAAGTAACAAATAATCATATGCATATGTATTATTATATATATTTATTAATCGAATATATTTCCAGCATTGTGTATTATGTATTTGTTTTTATCGACACATTCATTCCATTCAATATCATTGGGACTAGTTCGACTGTAATCCAAGTACTTTTGATTATTCTTTGGCAATGTTGTTGCGCTCAACGCTGTTCAACGGCCAACAATGTGCATAATATGTAATAAACCATGCAACACTTATAACAATCAGCCACCAACTCTGCACCTTCACTGCTGCCCTGCCTCCTGCCACGCCCACTTGCGGGGCAGTAGGACAGACGGCAGTGCATTTAATTAATGCAATTAAACGGAAGGCAAACCAAACAAATCTCCAAGGGACCATAGTGCGCTGCCGTAAACTTTACCAGCCACAACAACAGCAACAACAACAGCAACAGCTGCAACAGCAACAGCAACAACAAAGTGTGGCACACGGTGGCAATGGCTGCGCAGCTGGCGTTGGCGTTGGGCCTCGCCTCCAATGCCACCAATGGGCCTCACCCTCTTTAATCACCGCCATAAGATTGTCCATAAAAACGCGCCCAAAAAAAAATATAACAACAACAGCAGCAGCAGCAGCAACAGTAACAGCAACAGCAACAGCAGCAACCGTTGCAGGTTCCCAATCGCCCAGACAATAAACGAAGCAAGACGCTGGCTGCTCCAAGAGCCAAGAGCCAAGAGCCAAGAGCTGCTCGCTGGTCAGCTCCTCGCGCACGAATCGGTAGCCTAATCCCCTGTTGTACGACTAATAACATTGTTACGATTAATGCTTCTTTTTTTTTTTGTTGTTGTTGCTGCTGCTGCTGCTGTTGCTGCTGCTGCTGATGCTGCTGCGGTTGTATATATTTTTTTTGTCGATTTTTCTGGCTGCCTTTTATTTATTTATGCTCTCGCATGCTGCCTTCTGCCATAGCTTTTCTTATAAGAATGGTCAGGCATTGGCTAGCCTAACCTCCCCTACCTCTACCCCTGCCTCCCTCCCTCACACACACATACACACACACACACACACGAGAGGGCTCTCCTCTGGCCATGGCTGGGCAATTCAGCTACCGTAGCTCTGCCTCAAAATCAAGTTTCGTTAAGTGAACTCAAAGATGCTCTCGGCGAGACTTTGCGACGCAGTTGCGTCTTTCGTGTATGTGAGTGTGTGTGTGTATGTATGTATGTGTGTGTGTGTGTGTGTGTGTGTATTTTTTTATATCTTGAAAAGAATTCGTTTGATATTAGCGCGCTGTATCGCGCTTGTGCTGCTTCATATATCAAAAATTATTATGACGATTTTATGCGTTCGAAATGTCGTCTCATTATTAAACAAAAAGCCAAAAGCAAAGCAAAATACAGAAAGAAGTAAAAGAAAGATATACATATATATATATATATATATATATATATATAATCATACATGTATATATTTATATATATTTGTGCGTGTGTGTATATATGCCTGCATATAAAACTGAAGTTTTGTAGTCTTTTCTTGGTTTTTTGGTAGATCTTTTGTATTATTGATTTTTGTTGTCGCTGCCGCAGCCGCTGCATAGCTCATGGTAAAAAAAAAAAAAAAATTAATTATGAGGCATCGAGCAGGGGTAATATATGCATGGCTCTGACCAGCCCAGACAAGCAAGCCAATTTGTAGGCCCATTGCCAAAATGAAAGATGAAAGCAACAGCAGCAACAGCAGCAACAGCAGCAGCAGCAGCAACAGCAGCAGCAACAGCTGAGGCGATCTCAAAGCTAAACAACAAGTGTTGTTCGTAGTGTTGGCTCTGAAAGCGTCGAGTTTTGGGGCTTTGGGTTATTTTTGTGTATTATTGCTATTATTGATATTATATTTGATATTCTTTGCGTCTTTTCTTTGCATTTTATTGGTTTCTATTCGAACTTTACAAACTATCTGAATTCGGCTGGGGAGTTGCGGGGGGGAACTACCTTATGGCATTGCCGTTGCTCCGTTGCTTGTTCCCATTCTTGTTGACGTCATAAAAATTTCCTTTGCCAGCCACCGGAAATACCACACAATGGACGCACATAACGATACAACAAAACAACACAGAGACCCGGAGAGAGAAAGAGAGAGAGAGAGAGAGATAGAGCAAAACAGAGAGTGAGACAGAGATGGGTAGAGCTGCATGTTATTTACAATTGGCTGCAACACGCGGCGTATGCGCAATTCGTTGTTGACTTTTATTTGATTGCTTTGAAGTCTTAATGTGGCTGCCAGATTTATCAGCCATTTGTCTGTCTAAACTTATACATAACTTTTCTCGAAGCTATTTCCCATAACATTTTATGCTAAGACAGACGATTTCTAGCTGCGCCAGCCGAAGATCGATATCTATTCCAGCTAATGCGATTACAGTCAGTTCATATTATTAAAAACTCTCACAGTTTCGATATTTTTTGTGCGATGCTCGTTTATGGTGTGAAGAGAGTATGTTGGTTTTTGTTTTTGTTTGATGTTGAGTGCAATATTTGTTTCTTGCTGTCTGTCTGCATAAATGCAAACCATTTCTTCTCTTTACTAAATAGGCTCAATATTTGATCACAGTTTGAGTTACTTTTTGCCATCCTTCAAATCTTGAGAAAGATTACGTGAAAGCACATAAACTGGAAACAGATTTTATGCTCCTTTGAAAATCACATGCATTTTATATGTTTAATAGAAATTTTCACATATCCGGAAGATTAACTTGCGAATATTTTCATTCTCTCATAAATGAAGGAAAAGCAAGCTAAGGCATTTTAAAGGGATAATATAAAAATACAGATAGAAAGAGGATGAGAGAGGGAGATTAGGAGCTCAAGCAGTTGAATATTATACAGAATAAGAAGAAGAAGTTGCGTAAGTGAAAGAAAGCTAAGGCAAGTCCATCCGTACACTGGAATCTCGTCAACAAAAATGAGCATCGTGAACAGCTTTGTGAACAACATATTTGAACGTAGTTTAGCCTGAGCCTGAGCTTCTTTGGCCCAAAGCTCTACGACTGCCAGTCAAGAGATCCATCGTCTTATACTATTCGGAGACATGGCCAAGCACGCAGGCAGTAAAGGAACGAATGCAGTTAACTTGGCTCTTGAATGCACTCAAATATGAGCTTCACTTCTATAGAATAGAAAATATTTTATGCTATTCGATTGATTTAGATATTTCTAGAAATTTGTTAAAAATTCGTTTAATCCGAATAATATTAATGAATATATGCCCATTAGATTAATTTTGAATGATTTAACAATAAAAAGAATTCACTCTGCAAAATATTGTTAATTTCCTTTGTGCTCGGGCTGTGGAGTACAAGAGTTATGCATATAGCCATCAACAACAACAACAACAACACACACACACACACGAATGCTTATTTAATATAGAGGAGCTGATGGGAAGTTGGCAGCATAAATAATAACATATAATAAGTAATAAGTAATAGCTGGCAAGCCAGCTGATGGAAAATGCAAAGGTAAAATACAATTTCATGGAAAAATCAGCAGCAGCAACAGCAAAAGACCAACAGCTCAAAAAAAAAAAGAAAGAAAAAGAACGAGAAAACTGCGACAAGAACTGTAAAAGTAATATGTGAGTGTATGAGTGTATGAGTGTATGTGAGTATATGAGTGCATGTGTGTGAGTGTGTGTGAGCTGGTGTGCTTAAAACCGGAAAAATGGAAATTGATAAGCAAGCGAAGCAAACAGAGTATGGGCTGGCAACAGGGGGAGGGTCTCTGCGGAGAAAACAGAGAGAGACGCAGAGAAAGAGGGAGAGGCTGAGCATGAGGGAGAGAGAGAGAGAGTGGAAAAGCAAAAGTGCTGACTATCAGATATGCTACATTATAATATATACATATATATCAATATATAACAGGATTGAATTATATACGATATGTAATATGTAGAGCATACATTTATCCTTATGAAAACTCTGCAAACTAACATATATATTAAGATATATAATCATATTTCATATATACAAATAAGCTGGAATATGCAGAGCTCAGACGGATAACTCGAATCACTGAGCTGTCTATATAAAAAATCCTTTTCAAGTAATTCTTTAAATTGAAATGGTAAAAGAAAGGTAATCAAAGTAAATATCGCTCAAGTTTCCTGATAATCGATTAATTATAAATATAAATTATGTCAGCTATGTTATAAGTAATTTAAGGTTTCGATTTGAGGAGCATAAAAACGTATGAAAAGTTGCATTTAACTGAAATGCAGAGAAAAACAACTGTTAAATAGAAAAGATTAGATATTTTATACATTATTTTTATTGGGCTTTACTTCCCTTAAATGGGGATTCTTCAATTGCTTTTCAACTGAGATATTAATTATTTTTTGATAGTTAAGGATTTTCTGTGTTTTGTTTTTTTTTTCAAAATTTGGACTTATAATGAAAATGAATGAAAACCTGGATTTAACTTATTTACTAACTAATTAAATAAGGATTCTAACAAGCCACATATTGCTGAAGAGTTGTAACTTCAGCTACTTTAATAATAGAGAGAGAGAGAAGACATAGACAGAGAGGGGAGATATAGGTAAATAGATAGATATAGAAATATAGAGAGAAGAGAAAGAAACATATTGCTGAAGAGTTGAAACTTCAGCTATTTTAATAAAACATATTTCGTAACATCGCTGATTGACGATGTGTGTGTGAGAGAGAGAGAGAGAGAGAGGACATTAACAAATAGGGAGAGATATATATAGAGAAAGATAGAGAGAGTGAGACAGAGTATGAAAGATATTTATAGAGAGAGAAGAGACAGACAGAGAAATAGACAGAGAGAGAGAGAGAGAGAGAGAAAGACAGACGAGATAGAGAGAAGGAGAAAGATGGAAATAAACTGAAGGATAATTAGTGAGAGACACAGCAACACAGACATACTAAGAGACAGAGACGACAGAGACATACTAAGAGAGTATTAATGAAAGACATAGAGATAGCATAAAGATAAGCAAATCGAGGGTATTCCAGTTGCGTATATGCCCAACATAATTTTGTATTTCACTTATTTGGTTTTCTGTATTTTTTTTTCTCTCTGGTTTAAGGAGGTAAAAGTATTTTCACCTTTTACGCTGAAATGCATTCAATTAAAAACTCGCAAGGGCATCACGTTGTCTGTGACGGTGGTTGTTGTAGCTGCTGCTGTTGCTCTTCTTGTTGTTGTTGTTCAGGCTGTTGTTGTTGCTGTTCGTGTTGGTGTCTGTCTTTGGCAAAAAAAGGGGTCCTCTCTCACCGAATTACTCGCAAGACCAAGACCACGGAGCACGGAGCTCAAACCTAAACATAAACCAAAACTCATTCCCATTACTCGAACCAACTACAACTTTTCAACTGCCGAGCCCGAGTTAATTGCGCATGATTGCGCACACACACAGACACACAGACACACACACACACACACACACACAAACTCGCACACACTCACAGTGAGTGAGATCTGGCTGTGCGTGTGCCTATCGTTAGGCTCTATCTGCGGCTCTATGGTAACCCGATGTGCAAATAGCCTGCAGCGAGCACTGCAAAAAATATAAAGTAAAAGGAGCAACAAACGCTGCAGGCTACGATCGATAAGAGTGCGTACTTCACTCTCTCTCTCTCTCTCACTCTCTCTCTCTCTCTCTCTTTCAGTCACTCATGCACTCTCCTTCTCTCTGTCTTTGTGTGCATGCAATTATTTGGCAATTACTTGGAGAGGCTTCCTTTGTGGCTGCTCACTTTGCCTGCAGCCCGCCCAATCGATCGGCATTCAATCGATCATTGCGCTGCCTTCGCACTCAACTTGGCCCTCACACATTCTGCAAGCATTTTCCCTATTTGTAAGGTAGATATATGTATATATGTATATATATATATATATATATATATATATATGTATGTGTGCATATTCATGCCTCTCTCAGTGCTGTTGGTCGTTGGGCGTTGACGTCTCAGTTGCAACCATTTTATGAGCTCGCCTTGTTGATCCCTTCTAGCAATTGCATTTCCTCCTTTGTATATGCAGAGAGCTGTTTGTCTAGTGCTTGACTATGTTTATGATAAAACCTCATTGAGAGTGATATAATGTTTTATAGATATATTCAATGAGTATATTGAGGTGTTGTTGTTTTTTTTATATTAATCTGATTTCTAGTTCATACTCATAAAAATTAAATTTAAATTAATAAATGATTAATTTAGTTAATTAATAATATACATTTATTTAAAAGAAAACAAAGGCTGATAGCGAATAGTTTATTAATCAATTAAAATTATAAAAATTTAATTACAATTTTAAAAAACCTGAGCTCCAATTGATAAATAATTAATTTTAAAAATATATAAAATATTGTGAGAGTATTTATTTATTTATTTATTTATTTATTTATTATTATTATTATTACTATCATTATTATTATTATTATTATTATTATTATTATTATTATTATTATTATTATTATTATTATTATTATTATTATTATTATTATTATTATTATTATTATTATTATTATTATTATTATTATTATTATTATTTATAATTATTATTATTATTTTTCTTTTGTATAGCGTGTGCTATGTACAATTTTTAAAAATCTTTAAGAATTCCCGATTTAATGTGTAGATTAAAAACCTTTTCAAAAATGTATAATTTAATAGTAAAGTATTTTATCATGAAAGTCTTTAAAATAAAAATTAATTATATGACTTCGTTTAAGCGTGATTTGCATGCAGTAAGAGCTAGAGATTTAAGGTATGTAGATTGATGTAATAATTATCTATTTTTTAGCATTCATATTTTTAATAGCACAGCTCCCCCATTTATCAACTTAATAGAAAAAAAGTATTTAAAATACTAGAAATTGATTGTTTGATAATATTTGTTTATATGTGTATATAAAAACTCCAATTTACAATCAAAATCATACAGAAAGTAAGTTCCCAGGAGCTTTAGCGCCTCAAACTTCAAGTTAGAGTCCTTGTATATGCTCTAACTAAGCATCGCCTTTTGTGTGTCTCCTCCCTCTTTTTTCACCGCTGCAAAAACTTATCGACAAAGTCACAAATTCTTTTCCAAGCATTTGGTCTGCTGCCCATTTTGGAGCACTTAAGTATCTACTTTAACTACAACGACATTTGCAGCCAACTCTGTTCTTGCTTCTGACCACCTTTTGCAGTTTGAAAAGTATAGCAATATTTCCGATATTATAACAGATATACATAATATATTTAGTTATATAAAGTTGTCAAATAAAATGAAAACAAAAAAACGAAAATATTTATATATATACAGAGACAGATATATATACATATTCAAGTTGTTATCGCTTCAGTCGACAACTTTTGGGCATCATTACAATGTCCGGCCCGCACTGACTGATTTCACTCTCAACTCTCTCGCCCAACTTCCCCTTTGAGCTTCGCTGCTGCTGTAGCGCACCTGCTACTCATTTAATGGCATTAAGCTGTAATTCTCTGCTTTAGTTTTTCATATTTATTGTTTTGCTTTCTAACTAAACGGCTACGGAGATGCTGTGTTTCGAAAGCGAACAACCAAAAATAAATGAATGTTGAAAAAAATACCCTGTAAAAAGTGCAAAAATAAGACGATATGATAAAGTTGAGCAGCTACTCAAGTGTTGAAAATATATAACATATAAAATATATAAATATGTTCATATACAGTGAAGCTCTCATATAAAGAACTCTGTGCTAAAAGACTTTAATTTTTAGATGTAGCTGAATATTTACTCTGATATTGATTTGTTTACAGGGTAACTCTAGTCAGGCAACAGCAGTCGACTTGTATTTTTGTTTTTCTTTATATTTTGGCTACTCATCGCAGGCGAGTGCATCCCAGTGCCCCGATCATAAACTGCTTATGGAAACTGTGCGGAGTCGCTCCAACAAGTCCGACAAATTGACAACTCAGGAAATGAAGCATGACATTGCACTGTCTCTATCTCTGTCGCAGTCGCAGTCGCAGTCGCAGCCGCAGTCGCAGTCGCAGCAGAGCATTGGCATCGACATCGACATCGGCATCGACATCGGCATCGCCATCGGATCGTATCGTATCGGATCGGATCGTTGCATACACACATTTTGAATGATTGACATGGCCAGCAGAAACGTTGGAGACGACGACGGAGACGACGACGTCGTCATCGTCCAACAGCAGCTAACCAAACTAATTTGTGGCAAGATCATGCCAGAGATATAGTCATACATATCACAGCAAGCGATCTCGGGACCGAAACGTTGGCTACACTCGAATTGGCTGCGTGTGAGTTCAAGCAGAAGCTGAGAGACTGGCGAACCAAAGACTTTCCGACTGCCAGCCTCTCAGTCATTCAGTCAGTCAGTCAGTCAGTCAGTCTGTCAGAGAGTCTGATATGCATATAGAGCTATATACTTGATATATATATATATATGTATATATGTATATAGCTGTGTATATGCGGAGCATACTTTGTCTAAGTTGGTCGCCAGCAGCGCACGCTGAAATAAATCAACTGGCACTGTGGAGGCCGTGCCACATGAAAAAAATTAGTTTCATCAAGGCAGGATTAGTGTCAGAAACGTGTTAAATGGACTGAAGGGTATATGATGAACGGCCGTGCAACAACTCACTGCCCCAAGAGCTGAGAGCTGAGAGCTCCGAGCTGCTAGCTGCTAGCTGTTAGCTCCGACCTGGAGATGGTGTGACGGAACGGACGGCCACAAATCTCCAAGCACTCAGAGAAACTCTGCTCGAGACTTGCGCTGAGACAGTGGCTGTCGATCAAGCAAGAGGAGGTCTGACGGCTTGTTGTTGTTGTTGTTATTACTGGTTGTTGTTGTTGTTTTTGGTTGCCGTATGATCTACAACTTGGCAGGTTTCTTCCTCTTCACTGGTTTGTTTTGTGATTTTTTTTTTTTATTTTCTGTTTCTGTTTCTGTTTCTTTCCGTTTGTCGCTGCTCTCTTTTAACTGATTTATTTGCTTTTGTAATTTAAGTCAGTTTTATTAATGAAAATCGCTGCATCTGCGGCCATACGATAAGCTGGGAAATGCTCTGGGAAATGTGGTAAAATAAATACAAACATTTTTGATCGCCAACTGCGCAGGGAAATGAGCTCAGGAAATTCTATTCCATTGAAGAACAATCGAAATGGCAAATGGCAATGAATTAAATTTTGAATTTCAATTTCACGACTTGTTTAGCTTATTAACTATAGCTAGGTAAAGTATTTAGTAAACTATATTTCTTGTAGTTTTTATATAGATATGGTTAATAGTTGAGTCAATTCTGCTCTTAAGATGTAATAAATAAATTTTATTTATTTATTTAAAAACAATTATTTGAACTGCTTTTTGAGTTGAGTTCATGAGCGACATTTGTTATGAAATATGTATATTAAAAATAAATATTAATTAAAGGGCAAAAGTCAATTGTAAAAGTGCCTAAAAAAAATTAAAAATAAATTAAAAAAAAAAAACATTTTTGTTGAATTTATTTTATTTTATATAAAGTATTTAATTTATTTATTTTGCAATTTTCTCTTTTAATACAAATTGCGTATAATCAGTTAAAATAAAAATAAACAAGAATACATATGTATATACATTAATTAATATAATAAATTATGCCAGCAAATGACGTACATATACATATAATTATAATGTACAAAGTATGTTCATATATAAATAAATATTTTTATTAAATACTTTGTTTATGTATATATGAAAGTTAACACCATGGCAAACTTAACATTTAACTTTTAATTAAATATTTAAAAAATGGTAAAAACTATTAAATTTTACTGGTAGCACGCGCCAGCATGATGCAATTTGGGAACTTAAATTTTCGCAAACTTCTCGAGCCTTTATTTGCTTTATATATTTAATTGTCGCTAGATTAACGACATAGACAAGTAACTTGAGACACTTCCCCCAAAGCATGGTAATATATTAAGAATAAATGTGGTGCGAAAGCGCTCCATTGTTTTGGAATTAGCCAGTCTGTAGAAAAATGTATGTATTATTTAAGAGCATAAAATGGAAAATTAATGGAACGAACTCAACTAATATTTTGATAAGAAATCTTTAACAATTTCCTATTGTTGCTTTTGTAGAAATCTATCAGATGTTAAATGTATATCAGGTAAAATCAACTCCAAGTTGGAAAACTCTGCTAGAACATCATAGGGAATATTAATATATATATATATATATATATATATATATATATATATATATATATATATATATATATATATATATATATATATATATATATATATATGAGTATATATGTATGTATATATAGTTAACGATGTGTGCCTCTCTGCAGCGGGTATATTTAGCTTATATGCTCTTAGATAATGATTTGAAATTGAACCCATTGAATCATTCAGTCTGAAAATGGGTGCACTTCTTTAATGTATAGTATTAAATAGGGTTTAGTCAAAGTTGTTCAGCATATCAAATCAAATGAATGACCGAGGGCATATAAACGCAGAGACACAGTCTGCTAGCTGGCGAAGTTGAATGCAGCTAAAATAAAACTCCTCCTATCACTTCCATAACCATAAATCAGGTCTCAGCTCAATGTGATATAATTTGCAAACACTCAAACCAATCAAATTATCACAAAATCGAATTGCCTTAACACTGTAATCGCTCATTTCGCAAATCATGACAATTCACCTTTAATAAGACTCTCTAAGAGCTTCTAACTTGGAGAAATTAAAAGAGACTTCAATAGACTTACTTAATGTATACAAAAACCAAATATTAAATAAGATGAATTTTTCAGTAAAATTCGTATTTGGTTATTGGTGGAAGGAAAAATTGCATATTATTATTTTTTTTTTTTTTTTAAGTATATACATATGTGTATATATATATATATATTTTTTTTTCGTTGTTTTAAATATAATATCTTTATATATACCTCTCTGAAAAAGTAGTTTTTCCATCTATAACATACCTTTTACTTTTTTATATTTTAATTAATTTTAAATGTTGTATTGGTTTTTGAAGTTAAAATAAAAAAACGAATATTGATGTTATATTATTATATTGTAAATTCTTCCATTGTATAGTAAATATCTATAGTAAATTCTCTCATTTCCAAGCTTATCAAAAAGTTCAGACTTACATTTCAATTCTTGCACTACACTTTTGTGAATATTTACTTAGAATATACTCAGCTTCAAGAGTTTCTCAAGTTCGATGAGCATGCAGCGCCTTCTCAGTAAAAACATAAAATCTAATAAAATAAAGGTAAAGCTATATAACAATCTTATATATACAAATATACATAGTTATTTTTATGAAATTTAAATAAAATATACTTATACAAGCATAAAAAGGCATATATATAGAGCGTGCAGCCTATCATGGCATGAGACTTCATTGGATTAAATAAATAAATTTCAAAGGCAGAACAAAAGTTTTTCAAACAAAATATTAGAACAAAAGGACGCCAGATTATTTCTTTTGGCAATTTCTACAATTAAAATATATATTTATTTATATTCAAATTGATTTATTTTTATTTTATAATATTTTTCAATATTATTCAGCTTAAAGTATAATTTGCTGCAATTCATTTAACTTTCGAGTTTTTTCTTCATCATCTACTCAATTGTGAGGAATAGCTGCTGCCTCTTATAGACTAAGAGAAATCTATTGACAAAGTTAATCTGAAAATAATAGTTGCCGTATTTGAGACGAGTCTTATACAGTCAATTGCACTCGAGCTAATCAAGCCTATTGCGAAGGCAATGCAATTTTCTATTGATACATCATCATCATTCTCTGCAGAGTCCAAGTGCTGGCATTACACCTTGACCTGGGAGTCGGGGCTACGAGTGTGTCAACAACTAGCTTAAGATATGCCAATGAATTCGTTAGAGCCTTCCACTCAACTGCTAATCGCAGCGCGTCCAAATACTGCTGACAACCACCCAAAGCAAACATCAGGGCTAACTTACAACGCAAATCTGAACGAGAGTCCCCACAGCACAGCACAGCCCAGCCCGGGCTGAGGCAGAAGTCGCTGCTGGCATATGGCAAGTGGATTGACATAACTTAATTGCCAGCCAGCACAGTGCCTCAAAAAAACCGCCCTTAAATTCTCTGACAACGACAATAGCAACAACAACAACAACAACATCGATCGATGGTAACCAAAAAAAAGTGAAAAAAAATGAAAAGAGATTCGAGCAAAAGGGGTAAAGTGCTGGCGAAATCATAAAACGAAATCTCATTATCGAAAACGTGATAATCGGTGATAATCGTCAATGTTGTTGCATGCTGCTGCCCAGCCTCGAATATATGTACATATATATATATATATATATCTCGCCCGTATCTGTATCTGTATCTGCATCGGGTCGGGGCTGGATCTGACACTGGTCCCGGGGTTTCAATTACCAAAAACCCATAAATCCGTGAGCTCAAGTAGCTGCCGCTAGCGGGGGGATTCAGCTTTATTAAGTCAGCACGGATTTGGCCAAGGCGTAAAGCCGTCGACTATCGGCAAAGCGTTGCTCGTGCTCTTGCTCTTTCTGTTGCCGTTGCCGTTCCCGTTGCTTCCAGTTAAATTTCTACAGTTGGCTACCTGACACGCTCCGCGCCGAGATCATAAACTCATAATCACCTCGGTCTTCAGGTAATTATTAGGGCTCGCAATTGGAGTCCTGCGACGGCGACTGCGTCCTGCAGTAGTCCATAGTAGTTCAGCTCCTGTTGCGACTGAGATTAATGCGCTCGCATTTTTATTGTTTCCGCATGCTTCGGCCTGCCCTAAGACAATGAGCGCGATTAAGGCGTTCAGCCTGCTAACCGCAGCGTCCTCGATAGCCTCTCCGCCGTCGCTGCTGGCCCAATCCGTGCCGAATACCAAAGCCAAAACCGCTCGGAATGCGGTTAATCCTTTTGCTATTTTCTATGTCGCGCGCTCTGCGGCCTGCTCAGACATTCGGTGTCAGGTAGCAGTTGCCTCTCAGCTCTGGCTCTGGCTCTGGCTTTGGCTGTGGCTCTGCCTCTGGCCTGGCCCCGGCTCGTCTTGGGCTGAAACTTGTGCAGCTTATGCGACTCTTTTTGAGTGCGGCTCGATGTCCTCCTTCTCGCTCGGCCTTATCCTCAAGCTGCGCTGGTCGCGCGCGCCGGCCACTTTGCGGTTTGAGCGCTTAACCGCATCATAAAACCATCACAAAATATAAAAGTAAACCATTATCATCATCACGAACGCACGGCGGTGGTCCCCGGTCTGAGTCTGGCTTTTACCTCAGTCCGCCCGCTCGACCGCTGCGACCGCTCTGACCGCTCCGACCGCTTGCCCGCCCGACCGACTGTCCGTCTGCCTGCACCAGCTGCATTGATCCCTTGTTCCATTTGCTTGAGCTGCGACCTTTTAATGAACGAACCTCACAGCCCTTGACAAAATTTCCACTTGCCGTTTAACAAGACATCTCACGAATTTCCACATTTTCACTTGCGTCGCGCATTTCCATTCAAGCTGCCACCTTAAGCCCGTAGATCCTTCACTTATCTAATAATTTATTATTCCAACTGCATTGGGCGATGTGACGTATTTTCTATTTATGCCTATCTAATAATTTATACTTGAATTTTCTGGAATATATATCAAAGTTAAATTGCATGAATAGGAATATTGTTAGTTATATTATTTTTATCATTTTCTGAGCCTATTGAAAATGGAAAGTCAGGAATTGTAAAATGTATGTAACAGACATAAGGAGGCGTGGCAGGCGGCATATGATATACATATATACGCTCGATCAGGATCGGCATCAGAGTTGATATAGTCATGTCCATCTGTCTGTCTACAGTCAGCATATATGAACTCGTCTATATCAGAACCCATAAGAGGAAGAGATTTTATATTTACTTTGCAAATTTAGTTCTTCTTTAAATATTATTTTGCTTAACTGTACTTATTAGATGTATAGCTTATGATTTTTAACGTGAGTTGATGAGACTTATGTATGAGATAATATTGTATATATGTATTTAGATGTATATATATATTTATATTCTTAAATATAATATATACAGAATATTGACAAGCACAACAGTAAGAAGACTAGCAATACTTAAAGCTGCATTTGGTCTAGACCACAATACATAAATATATATTATATATTAACAAAAATTGTTTTGAATCTCGAATAAGAATAGATTTTTGCTATGAAATAAAAGTTGAACCAAAAAAAAAAAAAAGTAATAATAAAATAATAATAATGTATATACCAAATCTTGGCTGTAGTTATATAAATTTATGGAAGTCTTAGAAAAAATACAAAACAAAATTTGCAGCGCTTCACATATGTAAAATCATTTAACAGATGCACACATGAACTATATATATTTATTGATTAACAAAATATTAAATAATTTTTGAATAATAATTAATAAGCTGCCCAAAAAAATATTTTAATTTGAAAATTCTGCTCAGTTTGTGCTTCACAAACAAAGGGAAAACAATTTTCGTATAATTCAAAGTAGAAGTCATGCTAGTACACACATATGTATATAAGCAAATACTATATAAACATATATACATATATACATCCGCACATACATCCACACTTAGTTCAATATAATGACAATTAAATTTAGACTTTTTCTTTTCTTACTAATTACACTCAAATGGAGTGCAGATGATGTGTGCGCCTCTCTGGATGCTAATGAAAATTCGTTGGCATTTCTAATAACATAAGATTAATTAATGCTCTGGCTGTGACTTTCTTTTCAATCAATTGTCGTACAATTTACTGGCCTCTGAGTAGCGGTAAAATCAATCTGGCTATGTGAATAGACATCAAATATTACGTATACGCAGCAGCGCCTGGCCAATTGATGGCGTTCGCGACATTTGTTGTTGTCGCACATGTCAAACTTTCGGCTGCTGCTGCTGTTGTATGCAACTTAATCATCATATTTATGCCACGCCCCCTCGACACTGAGACGTTGCGCCCCCTCCGTGACGCACGCCTAGCGGCCAGACAATAAAAGACAACGGCTCAGGCGCTAATGAAATTTACTGGCCCAAGACTGGCAACTGGAGTCTGGACACGCGCCTACGACAGCGCCTAATGAATGTGCAGCAGCAACAGCAACAGCAACAGCAGCAGCAGCAGCATGCTGCATATGGCAATAAAAAATCAGGCAAACGAATTGTCGTTAATCAGCGCTCAGGCGAATGGCGAAGTTGAAGTCCATGTCCAAGTCGAACGGAGTAGCAAGTAAAAGTTGTTGCTGTTGCTCCTCATGTTGTTGCTATTGTTGTGCAGTAGCTAAACACCCACACCCATACGCACACACACGCACACACACGCACACACACACACGCACACACTCACACTACAAATCTCCACCTTGCCCATATTCTCCATTCTTAGCTTCGCGTTCCTGTCGCGCCCGCAATCAAAACTGTCGCCTATGAAAAATGTGCAGGGCAATGGCGTCGAACCCTGCACATATGCAACAACAACAGCAACAACAGCAACAGCAACAGCAACAGCAACAACAACAACAATGTCTCATGCATACACACATACATGCATACAATATACCCACACAATCACAAGCTTTTGATTCTATTTTATTTTTAGCCTTTTTCCTTTACCTAATACCCTAGATCTTTTGCATAAATGCTGTAGAGGTGGGTATCTAGGTTGACGGAATTTACATGAACTTTAGTTAGCTCTAGTTAGCTAAGAAAATTGTTACGCATCTTCATAGGAGTTGTTTCCATTTCATATCTATCTCACAGTTCACATTTCAATGAGTATCTATTGATTTGGCATTTTGCTTTACTTGTTTTGCATATCTTTTTGTGTATATTGACTTTTTTCTGTTTTGTGCATTTGCCATTTGTGAGCGTCAAACAAACGAGGAGAAAAGAGTTGTTTGCTTTTTAAACCGCACTTTGTAAAACTGTAGTTAAAAATCGCACACACAAATACATATACAAATTTATGCACAGCTATCTCGCTGCTCCGACTGCAGATGCAGTTTGTGAGTGTGTGAGAAAAAATGTAGAAAAATTGTAAATAGAATCGAGCAATACTTTTTACTTACTTTTTTCTATATGCATATACATGCATGTATATAAAAATATATATATATAGAAATTTAGATCTGTCTAAGAGCTGCTCAGTCAATGTAAATAGGCTTAGCGCATATGGGATTTTTATACTTTATTCATCAAATAACATGTGTTGTGCTGCTTCTTACAGCTTCACAATATTACGATTGAATGTTTATATATGTATGTATGTATATACATATGTAAAACTGTGTAAATCAAATTAAAACTTTTCTCTGTGCCATTTAAAGGTGTGCAAACGATATGCGAAGCAATTAGTAAATGAGACTAAACTAATTAATTGTCAATTTAAAAGTTAACGAAAAAGTTCTCAATTACTATATTCCAAATATACTATAAAAAATATAAACTATTAAATATCTATCTATGCAATATATATTCTATAATAGATTATCGCAGAGAGCTCAAATTAAAGTATATTTAAAACCAATTGATACACATTAGAAAATTAGTAAATGAAATTAAACTAATTAATTGTCGATTAAAAAGTTCTTAAGCTAATTACTATATTCCAAATAAATCTATGTATGCATATTCTATAATAGGTTTTCTCAGAGCTCAAATTAAAATATATTTAAAAGTAAATTTTATTCCAATTAAGTTTAGCATTCTTAAGAAATGTAGGTAATTAATAAAATTATATTGTATTTAAATACAACAAAAAAATAATAATAATAACTTAATGTTATCTTCAAGCAATCAATTAAAAATCTGCCCTAAAACTGTTTCATTTGACTTTAAGCGCAAAATTCGCTCTGACTTTAAGGACGCAATTAAAATTTCTGCTCAACTTTGCCGTTATTCTGTTTTCATTTTATTCTTTTTTTTTCAATTCTGGCTCCCAATTTGTATGTTAAGCTGCCATAACTGTAATTTTGTCTGCATTTGCATGACCTTAGACAGAACGAGCGAGAGAGAGATAGAGAGAGAGAGAGAGAGAGAGAGAGAGTGAGAGAGAACGCGCGCACACACAGGCAAATTGCGAGACAGAGAGCGCAAGCGACAGCGAGGCGAGGATGGGGCGTTGTAAGTATAATTACGGCTTGTTTGATATATACATCAATTAGCCGCACAAATTTTATTTCGGGCCCAGTCAAATGAGAACATTTACAAGAGAAATCCATAAAAAAAACCCAAAAATTTGCACAACTTTCCTTTCTATGTGGGCGGGGCTGTGGATCAAAATGAAGTAAGGAAAAAAAATACTGTCGTCAGCTATTTGAAATTGTCATGAAAATTTGATAAGGTTTTCCCTACTCGTTTTTTTTTTTTTATATATCGCTGAACGAGGGGCCATGTCAACCATTTTGTTGTTGTGGGCAGGCTAACTATCATGCACAGTGGAGCCGATGCTGTGATTTAACAGTCGAAATTAATCGATTTAATGTGCAAGCAATATTTGCATATGAAGAAATAAATTAAATATTAAACATTAATTCGAGCAGAAAATAACAATTTTTAAAGATTGATCTTGTTATTTTGAAGGCACAATTAGCATTTATTTAATTTATTATTGTCATAAACGCACATAAATAATCATCCCATAAATAATCATCGCACAGTTTCTCCATCTCTTCCGTTCATCTAAATATTTGCACCATTTGGCAATAAGTAATATATTAAATGCAGAAACGAATCTATTTTTAATTTTAATATCTAATTAAATTTGTAACTATCTCGTTTATATTATCATAAATACTCGCCTAGCTATAATTGTGAACGAATCTTAAAATCTAGGCTGGCTCAGAACTGCGACTGACGACTGGGGGCGTGCTTTGTATATATGTATGAATATATGTACATATCTCTCTGACTCTATCAGCGTGATTGTTGCTCCCTGTGCATAGCAATTTTGGGTTCTGACTGGCTGTGTTGGTGTTTGTCATCCTGACCGGGTCCATTGCCTCGCTGCCCGCGCTGCAAGTTTTTCATTTTATTATTTATTTTTATTCCTGCTAACTAACAATTTTGCGTTGCTTTAGTAGTTGAGTTTTGCGTGTGTTTGGGCTGTCATTTTCATTAAATTTTCATTGCGCGCGCAAAATACAGCAACAACAGCAACAACAGTAGCAACAGCAACAACTAAGGCGAATCAAACAATTTGTGCAAAAACAAGAAAGAAAAAAACGAAATAAAAAAGCAAAGTTGGCGTACTGCTGCTTGGTTGTTGAACCGAGTACGAAGAAGCGACAGCCAGCAAAAGCAGCAGCAGCGGCAGCAACAGCAACAAAAACTACATACAACAGCAAACCAGCAGCAATTTTCATTGTTTTTGGGGGTGTGGTTCGGCAAAAACACAGAAACAGCAACAACACATAGGTAAATACAGCTGCCAAGTGCAGCGCGCCTGCTCACACTGGCCCCGCTGCACTGCTGGTGAGAGCGAGACAAAAGTGCAAGCGCGGTTAACGTCTATAAATATGAGCTGCCAACCAGCCAGGCAGTTGCTGCTGTCAGCACTCTTGCTATCTCGTTCTAGCACACGGTGAATACTACTTGCGTTCACTGTCAGCCATTGCTAAAGCGTTGTGCTCTCGCTCTGTTTGCACGTGTGTGCGTGCGTTGAAAAAGGAAGTCGCATGGGCTCGTGTTGTTGTTGCTGTTGCTGCCGATTGACGACGACGATATACGACGACGAGAGCAGCAGCAACGGCAACGGCAACAGCAAAGGCAAAGGCAAAGGCAGCGCAGTCAGCAACAACAACAAATTGGACTGGTCGAACGACTTCTGCTGCCGCTGCTGTCGCTGCTGTTAACGCTGTTAATGCTGCTTCTGCTGGTGCTGCTCGCATTGAAGGTGTCACGACGAAAATCAGTTCCAAAGTAACATTCGTGCCGCTCGGGTTGTGCGTTCGTCGCTCCGCTCGCTCGTTTTGTTGTTGGTTCAAATCAGCGTTCAATCGTTTACCGTTCACCGTTATATTTCGTCGCGTTTATTCAACGCCGTGTCACGCACACAGTATAATATACATTAAAATACACAAACACATCTACACACACAAACGCATAAAAGCAAGCAAAAAGCCATATGCAAAAAGCCAACAAAGTACACACACACACGCAGCAAAAACAACAAACATTTAAAGTAACGTGCGTGTGCAAAATCCAAAACACAAAACAACAACAACTACAACGAAAACAACATCAACATCAACAACAACAACAGCAACAGCAACAAGAGCCGTTAGCTAAAGTTCTTAAAGATACTAAAGTCGTTCGATAAATTGTGCATTGTTTTTTTGGTGTCTGCCGCAGCAAGTGTATTTGCCCTTAGCCTGGCTAAAACAACACAACACTCAATCATCCAAAAATAACTGAATACCGAATAACGCATCGATCTCATCATATGCCAGGAATTGATCGACGCCAACAATTGGATCTATATAATAATAATAACAACATATCCGCAAACCGATATCCTTAAACGATATATTTTTTGCTCGCTTGGAATATCCGTACGGCGACAGTGACAGCATCGCGAGAGTCGCTCAAGCTCCTCGATATTGGTGTTTTTTTTTTTTTGGTGAGTGCTGTTTACAGATGTGCGCCAATGCCATATCATCATCTATCAATATCGATCTATAACAAAAAATGTACTACCAAACAAGCAATATAATAACCCATATTTCGATGAACTAACCAAGTGACGCCGGCCAATGCGACCATCACGGATTATACCTACATATATCTATATCTAGATATGATTTATACGCATTGTACTTAAGTTAAGCTAGGGAATGTATTACTTACTCTATTCTCGGATTATCTTGGTCATCTAGTCTAGAAACTATTTGATAATATTGCAATGTTTACAAAATTTAGCATCGTCAATCTTTACAGTTAAATCGTTTCGGTTATGCTCTCTGATCTTGTAGTTGGTTTAGTTATCAATGGGAGTATTAGATCTGGTATTTAAACATTTGCCGTCGGCCTAAATCTGTATGCTTAATGGATCTCAAAAGTAAACTCTCGATATTTCTTTTATTTATATATCAATGATTAGAGCTAATATGGATGAAATAGATATTTGAGTTGTTTATATATTAGAATTTCTTCGATATCTATAAAATTAATACTAAAACGGAAATATTTGTTGTATATAACATAGATAACAAAACTGAAAGAATAGATTTTTATGATATTTCAAAATATTTTACTTTGATTAATAGAGCTTTAACAATGTTTCCATTTCAGTCTAACAATTTGAGTGGCTTTTAGTTGATATAGGAATAGATACTATATAAGTACAGTTATGCGGAAAAATAGTTCAATAATTGTAACAGCTCTCGAGATACTTAGATTTAGAATACAAGAAACTTCAAGCATATAAAAATATCATACTTAGTTATAATCATACATATATATAATCACATATTTGTGTGTTTATGACTGACTGACTTATAGTTATCCTGTAGTCGAGTTATTATGAATGAAGCTCAAATTCTATTCCAAATAGTATACTATATACCAGAGAGATTTATATATTATTTGTTCTTAGAACTGAGAATATATATCTAAAGTTATGCAGTAAATAGTTTAATAATAGTCATGATTCTCGAGATATACATACATATATGTAGATCTTCATCAAAATGAACTTCAAGTCTAAACTCTAAAGATCATCGCTATAATAATATGATCATTCGTATGTACTACTGCTCTAGAGTTAATTAGTCTTTAATCGAGTTTTAGGTACATAAATAGATCTCAAACACTATTGCGTCTTATAAACAGTCAGACATACTCTATTAGAATAGGAACATATTTTATATACGATTGGAGAATAGGTAGATAAAGTAAGATAAAGTAAATAATTGTTCTATATCTCGAGTTATATAGATCGACAGCAAAAATAACTTAAGAACTTTGCTTTAAAGACAGCATATTTGCATGAACTACTGTTCCACAATTACTCTGGACTCACTCATACCAAAAAAAAAAAAAAAAACAAAACTAGGCTAGAAGCGAACTGCGATAAATCCATATTGCAGTTAAACAGGAAATTCCATGATGAGTCCGAATGACTGCATAATATGAGAGCGCATTGAAACCGAAATGGATTTTCATAATTTTAATGGGCATATTAATGCCGCCTAGTTTTAATTTTCTTTGATTTTTTTTTCGATTTTTGTTTTCTGTTGGTCTGCTTGTTAATTAGGCAAAGGGCAAAGGGCTCAGCAGCAACAAACAGCAAGAGTCAAAGGCAAAACATGGGCAATCCACGACTAACTAATATACTAAATATATCTATGCATATCTATATTCATATACGATGGGGCTACCTGAACCCCAATGAAAAAAAAACTACTGTGCAGCGCACACAATGAGAGCCCGAAGAAACTCTCGAAGCGCGGCTCGAGCGACCCGTTCAGGTCACATTATTCACACATTTTGATAAGTTTTTTTTCAACTTCTCTTTTTTTTTTTTTTTGGTTATTTTTATTATTTCTTTGAGGCTGTTCTGGTTGTTGTTGTTGTAGCCGCCGCGCTTTATTAGCTAATTTCAAAGCGGCTGGGTCATAAATTAAAACATCGAGCATATTTTGTGTTAGTATATGCAGGCACACACAAACACACACACATACATATAGAGAGAGACGACACACACATATACGCTTTTATTTATAAATTTATATTTTTTTTTTTGATATTTTTTAAATATATATATATATATTTTTTTTTTTTTGCCTCAACGCGTCGTTTTGTATTATTATTAATTTGCATAGATATTGTGTGTATTTCTCTCTCTCTCTCTCACTCTCTCTTTCTCTCTCTCGCTCTCTCTCTGTTCAAATTAATATGCAAGGCAATTTGTTTTGGCCAGCCAGCCAGCCAGCTGGCAAGCATCAGACTCATTCTGGCCCTAAACTGAGCAAAGTTAGGCATAAGAAGAAGAAAAGAAAAAACAGTCAAGCTTCAATGTACGCCCACGCAGCAACAAGAATTCGAGCTGCCAATTTCAATTTGAATTGGAGCTCTGCTAGCTCATTCATTCATAGCTACAGCCACAGCCACAGCCACATCCACATCCACATCCGTTACTTGGTCCGTTTCAATTCATGAATTGAATTGAAGTCAAGATCGCGTCGCGACATTTTGATAGCTTATCGGTTGGAGGCAAAGCCAGTGAGCTTCCAGGCCGTAGAGCTCCATTGTTTAGCATAGATACATCGACGCACGCCCAATGTCTGCCTCTGCCCACTGAAAGTTGTAGCTGCGGATCAGCGATGGAGATGCTGATGCCAATGGAGGCAGTGACAGAGACAGAGGCAGAGGCAGAGGCGGCGACGGCAACGGCAACGACAACGGCAATGCTGTTCGGCTCTAATACGGAATCAAGTCTTTGTCAATTTGTGACGCCTTGGCGTCGCCTCGCCTAGCCTTAAGTGAGGTTTCATTTCATTTCGATTGACTTCTTTGCCTCCAATACAAACAAACATACGTATATATATACCTATTTATATCTCTCGTTTTTTTTCCCCAATTATTTGTATTATTAATTTTTATCTCTCTTCACTCTTTGCTCATTACGCGGCTGTACCCAAAACTTTTTAGTTGTTTTTTTGGCTTCTCGAATTTCGTTGACAAAGCCATTTAAATAGAAATCACTCAAAAGGCTAGCTCGGGCCTGGCTCTCGTCTGGGCCTGTGCCTGAGCCCGGACCAGACCGAACCTAACCGTACCGTGCCGAACCGGCCAGTTATCAAGATCACATTGACAATGCGTCAAATAATAAGTTTTGTTGTTATTGTTATTGTTATTGTTGCTGTTGTTGTTGCTGTTGTTGTTGCTATTGCTCTGTCTCTGTGCCCAGTCAGGGCTCTTTACTCTATTATTGATTTGTGATTTGTGTGGTTTGTTTGATTTATTTTTACTATGATGCAATCATTTGTCCAAGTCGAAGGCAACACTCATTCATTCATTATTTCATACATTCATACATACATACTCGCACTCGCACTCGCACTCGCACTCGCACTCGCACTCGTCACAATATTTCAATAATTTTCAGTTTCAGCTCATTTTCATCCTTCTAGACGGATCTGAACTCTGACTGCAGACGTTTAAGTCAACTATTGAGCATGGCAAATCGCTAATTGATCATTTAATAGCTGGCAGCGTCAATTTGAGCACCAATTAGCACATAAAAATTAATAACAAATTTGCATTGCCGATGGGAAAAACTGCAGCAGAAACAGAACTGTCTATGTGTGTGTGTGTGTGTGAGTGTGAGTGTGTGAGTGGACAACTTGTTTTTTTTTTTTAACTGTTGAGCAATCTATCATTGGCCAATTTGTGATTAATATATGCTAACTGTATGTCTATTAAAATGAAATATATATATATATGTATATATATTTATGTCGTTTATCCAGACTCGTTTCAGCGTGCTCAAGTGTCAATTTAATTAAATGTGTAATGCATATGCTTAACAAAATGCAAAAAAGAAAAAAAAATAAATGAAAACTAATTAAAAAGCCAAGTTGTCGCCATAGTTGTTGCTGTTGTTGCTGTTGCTGTTGCTGTTGCAGTTAGCGGTTTCTAGGCCATGCGCGCATTTTGAATGCGTATTAAACTTGTCAAATCTTCACACTTTTTCAATTATTTGGCACGTTTGTTAATTAAACTTCAGCGAACGTCAACGTCAGCATGTCAGTCAGTAGCTGGAATTGTACAACAGCAACAGTTGCTGCTGCAAGGTTGCATTTTCCCCCGCCTAATGAAAAATAAATATAATTTTATGCGAAAATTGCAAATTTAAATGTCAAAATGCATTTGCGTAGAAATGGCACACGATCCACAACTGGCTACCAGTTGAGCCCAGCTCAACTGAGTTCAGCAGCAGCAGCAACAGCAGCAACAGCAGCAACAGCAGCAACAGTTGCAGGCAGTTGGAGCTGCCTTTTCCAGTTGGCAGCTCCGGGACGTGCCACCTGAGCCATCGCGCGTTCTTTGTTGCGTTTATTAAGTTGCATTATTTTCGACAGACAGCTTATTATGCTAGGCCAGCCGTAGTCGCAGTCCAAGTCCCACTCAAGAGTCCCAGTTGCTGTTGCTGTTGCTATTGCTGTTGCTGTTGCTGCCAGTTAAGTTGTATGTTAGTGGCAGCCAACCAGATTCCAGTAGCTGTTCGCTATGTAAATGAGCCTGAGAAACGTTTCACACTTTTACACTGTGCTGCAAGCGATAGAAAGTTGCAGTCCGTCGTTGCCGTTGACAGCAACCAAATTCATAAAAAACTCATATTTATCTACTCATTTCTCTTCTCTTCAGCTGCTGCTCCAACTTATTTTTCTTTTTCTTTTTCTGTTTTTGGTTATATTCACTTGGGCCAGCACCTGTTGTTGCCTGTAGTGTGTAGTGCACTGTAGCAAACGCGGCTGGACATATTAAGTTGTTATGGAGCTTGTTAAGGCTGCTAATAGCCGCAACTGCAACGACTCTGGCTATGACTCTAGCTATGGCTATGACTCTAGCTATGGCTATGGCAACTATGACAAGTGAGCACTTTTGACAGCTGGTTGCACTCGCTCAGTTCGCTCAGCTCGCGCTAACTGCGTCTGAGTGCAACTAGCTTTGGCAATTTGCCGCTGGCTTTGGCCAATGTGTGTTGCACAATAATGTTGCCTGTCACATCTTGGCGGGAAGTTGGCTATAGCCAGAGCTAGACTTTGAACTTGTTGTCGCGGCTGCATTGACCAAACTATTTTTGCTCATCTCGCGCTTTCTAAAACACAGTCAATGCTGAAAATAGTTTGTTTGAATGCCACATTCGTTTAGCTGGAATCATTAATCACAGCTGGCCAAAACAAAACCAAACAAAGCTCGCCAAAAAGAAGTTGAAAAAAAAAAAAAAAAACAAAAATTAAATGATCAACTTGAAAATGTCGAAGACAACCAAAAAGATTCCCATGGCACAAATTAACAGTAGCCAGCGTCATAACGATCACAACATTTGGTTACACACTTTCCCAGGGTACCATCAGAAAAAAATACGCCACAAAGAGAGACAGAGAGAAAGAGAGAGAGAGAGAGAGAGCACGGTCTTCTAGGGCTACCGTTTCGGTAGTTCGATCGTTGTCCAGTTTACTTAAAGTGCGGGCGCTGATCCACAATTGTCCAATGTTCACTCAGTCCGTCGCTCTGTCGGTCTGTCAGTCTCTGTCTCAGTCAGTCAGTCAGTGAGTCAATCAGTTGAGTTCGAAAGATTCGGTAGCGTTCGATTTGTTTATTTTCCTAAGGCTGTTTACCTTCGAATCGCCGCTGTCCGCCACTTATCAGTAGTTCGAAAATATTATTTTGACCGTAATTACGAGCAAGAGGCAGGCGGGACACAACATATGCATTACAAGAAGAATCATAAGCCAAACACACTCACCCACACACACACACACACACACACAGTCACAGGATAGCAAAGCAAAAATTGGAAAGGTAAAAGATGAAACTGAATCTGTGAATTGAAGTCAATGGAGATGAAATAGTCAGCTCTACGCCCGGAAACTGAAAGTGAAAATGCAGATTGTCGCTCGCCGAATACCGACTGAATTTTTAATGAAAGTGCGTGTACGTGATATATGTCGAGCCGAAATGATTTCGGGCCCGTGCGACACGCGGAGAGTCCCAGAGTTTCGAGTCCCCGAGGCGCACAGTCAGTCCATCACAAAGGCCAGCGGGGCCTTTGCCTCTGCTCTGCTGCTTCTTCTCTCTTGTTTTTTGCCATGATTTTTCATAATCAGCAGCGTCGAATGTCAAGAAAATCACGTAGCTCTTTATATTATTGTTATTTTGTTTTTAGTTTTTAGTTTTTTTTTTCTGATATTGTTTTTTCCTCTTCTTCTTCTTCTTTTTATGTGCCACATTTGGCAAAAAAAGCAAATCAAAGACAGAAAACAGATACACAGTCACAGCCACAGCTGCCCCCAAGCCCACCTGCAGGGCAAGCCAGAAAGCAGCTAGATCTTGTTGAGCAGTGCAATAGTATATCAGTATAACAGTTTAAAAATAGAACAGTATAACAATATAGAAGTATAATAATATAACAGTATAACAATATACATGTAGTACAGTATAACAGTAGTACAGTATGACAGTATGACAGCATAATAGTATAAACTTATAAGAGCATAGCAGTAAGATAATATAACAGTATGACAATATAACAGTAGTACAGTATGACAGTATGAGAGTATGACAAAATAACAGCAAAGTAGTATAAACTTATAAGAGCATAGCAGTATAACAATATGGCGGTATAACAGTACAACACTATAACAGTAAAACTGTATAAAAGTTACTAATGGATCCATCTATTAACAATTCCATAATGGAATATGTAAAACAAAATACTGAAAATTATTTTGTTTTTTTATTTTCCTATAGCATATAGATTGCTTATTAGCGTAAAAATATTATTATGATCATTGTCATTAAAACTTGTTATTAGTATAATGATGATCAGAATTCTATAGCTCTGTCGTTCACAGTCAGCGATTGATATTATAAAGATTCACACATAAAACTCATTCTCATTCTTCTCCCAAAGAACATTTAAACTTGCTCATTAGGCTTAGAATAGACTTGTTCTACGATAAGCCCTATATGAATGTTTTCCTTTCGAAAACCCAACCCAAGCAACAAATTGACAAAAGTTTCTTTAGTCCATAGCTTAGTCCAAAATGTTGTCCGTTTGTTTGGCAAATCCTGTTGCCTGTTCTAGGGATCCATGCTTAAGAATTTACTATCGCAAGATTACCCAACTGTGTAATAACGCCTTTTACTTCAGGAACGAGAACGGGAACGGGAACGGGAACGGGAATGAGAACCGCCTAGACTTAGTTTTTGGGCAGTCTTGCGGTTTAAAGATCTTTGATCTGTGCTTAGCCACTGGATTAGGCAAGACACTTACTAAAAGGACGAAATGGGATGGGCACATACACACACATGCTCAAACACATACATATATGCACATGCACTGAGCATGATGGAACAATGGCTTGGGTATTAAGATTAGGTCGGACCAAACTCGGCCTTCACCTCAAGCTGAACCTGGCTTAATAATACTCATATGCCGTGCGACAAGTTCGAAACTCTTTTGTCCCACTTCTTTTTTTTTTTTTTTTTTTTTTGCTGGCCTTTCTTTCCTTCTATTTTTCGGTGGTTTCGTGCGAAAAATACAAATTAGCAATATCTGAGCCCAGTGCAAATGAGATGGCAAATAGGCGCAGAAGCGAGAGGCAGTAAAATTGCGGGATTAGCACGGACACCTCGGAGGTCTCTCATTGTTTTGAAATTGGAAAATGCAGCCAGCTATTTGTCACATATACCCGACACTATCGACCAGCAACCATCGACCATCGACCATCGACCGTTCCAATATAAATCCACACACACACTAACACACTCTCAGATATATAGGGTAAAGTAGCCTGCACCGAGCACAACAAATTTGTTTTGTTTTGTCATGTCGTTTTCATGGCTCAATGCATCCGAATGCAAGCGAAATGGAAACCGGCAAAGCCAAAACCCAAAGCCGCAAATACAACATTGCAGCAGCCACTCGAGCCAGAATCCCTCCACATATACATACACATATACATATACATATACATATACATATATATAGATATTTATCTGAGGCCGTCCAAAGCCGAACCCCAACAACGCTTCCAAATTACATGCTCACGCGCACACGCAAATTAATAACACATCTGGCCCAAATTGATACTGAGGCCACAGCCACAGCCAGAGCCGAGGCTCAAGGACCAGAGAGCATAAGATGGCAAATATGGCTGAGATTATCAAGTGATTTGAAAGTGAATAGAAAATAGTTGAGGAATATCAATTGAGTATATAGGAAAGAGAATAGAGCCTTCAACTTGAGCTATAAATGATACTTCATCCTTTCTAGTGTAATTCTACTATATATATAAGAATATGTTTAATATATATAAAAAAAAAAAAAAAAAAAATATATATATATATATATATATATATATATATATATATATATATATATATATATATAAGTTCTATAATATATATGTAAGTGTTCTGTTTAGCATATATAGCATTATATTTATAGCACTATAAACAATATACATATAATAAAATATAATATAATATTTGTATAATATTTGTATAATAGTTCTGTGTAGCTTAACTATACTACATATATTACAGTTATATATGTATGCATAACAGTTCTGTTTAATACATTTACAATACATCTATAACAGTTTCTAGAAAATATATATGTAGAATAGTTATATAACAGTTCTATTTGGAATATCTATATTATACATAAAACAGCTCTAAATATATATTTATAACAGTTATTTTAAGTCTATTAAATATGTATGACACTTTTATAAACTATATATCTCTAATATAAGTATAACAGTTCTGTTTAGTACATTCATAATATGTATTACAGCTCTTAAAATATGTATGTAATTTAGTATATCTATAATATATGTATAACAGTTTTAGAAACTCCTTTTAGCTTTATAACACTCTCTAATAATAATGTTTTCTGCAATCTTACTCCATTTCCTCTAGATAAACGCCATTTAGCTATTAGCGGCGTTTTGGCCACTGCCACGCCCACACGGAGCCATCAATCAATTTTGGCCAATTGAAGCATCAACGGGTGTACACCATAAACAGCATCAACGTGGCGCTGCACTCAACGGAAGCCTTAATGGCGGCGGGCTTTCTCAAATCGGGAGATTTGGGCCCGCATCCGCACAGTTATGGCGGACCACATCCGCACCACTCGGTGCCGCACGGGCCGCTGCCGCCAGGCATGCCAATGCCATCTTTGGGTCCCTTCGGCCTGCCACACGGACTGGAGGCTGTTGGGTTCTCCCAAGGTATGTGGGGTAAATATCGCAATTTTGGTAGAACATAAAATATAAAAACAAAAAAAAAAAAAAAAACTCACGTAAGAATTGAACAATAAAAAAACAAAAATGTGCTGAAAGTTGGCAGGTGGGGAGCCTGGCCAAAAGCGGCCCCCACTCAAATATGATAAATGATATATGGCCGAGCTCTGGCTGATAACTCAATTTGCAGGCGCAGACCAAGAGAGAGAGGGAGAGCAAGAGCGAGAGATTTGGGACACTGCAGGAATATGTCTCCTATATAGATATATGAATATATATATGAATATATATACATATATTGACGGCAGATCGGGGGCAGTTGGCTGTGTGCCGTTCAGTTGTCGCACAAAATGCTTTTCAATGCCGTTTCGCATCGATTGCATCATTATCAGTTGAATTGTCAAAATGAATAATGAGCTGAAGCCAAAGTGGCCGTCGCAGTGCTTGGGAACGCATGAGTCGAGCTTTTTTCTTATTTCTTATTTCGTATTTCATATTTTATTTATTTATTTTTTTCTTGTCAGGTTCCAGTTATTTGTCTCATTTCGGTGACGCTGCAAATGACAAAAAACTGACAAAAATGCGACAAAATGCCAAAAAGAAAAAAAAAAACAAGCCAACGAAAAATAAATAAGAAACAAGAGTAGAGAAAAGCGTAGAAAGAGACAGGAGAGAGAGGGGAGAGGGAGAGGGAGAGCGAAATACATAATAATACAAACAATCGCATGTAATCAATTTTGATTTCTTATTTCTTATTTATTTACTTTTTACTTTGTCGAGCTTGTAATAAGCCAAGTTATAGCAGAATCTGTCGATTGAAGATATTGTCAGTCTGTTGCTTATTATATAAGCCACATTTTGTTGCAGCTGAGAATGGCGCGTCATGAAGTGCGATAATTATCAATATAAATGAGCTGATTGCATAATTCACTAGAATCTCGCTGCATTCTCATATATTAAAAAAAAATAAATGCAAATAATAATGGAAATTTTTTGAAAAAAAAAACAGAAACTTTCCGAATAATAATATTATGAATATTTTATTCCTTATAAACATAGACATATATATATATATATATATATATATATATATATATATATATATATATATATATATATATATATATATATATATATATATAAACAAGCCGGAACTCAGCATGAATCATTTGGCAGCAAAAAAAAATATTAATAATAATGAAGCGAACGACAATATTTGAGTTCAAGTGAAAAACTTTAGCAAAAGTCATAGATAAATGTGTTAAATTAGCTGAAAAATTAATTTGAAATATAATTGAACAAAATAATGACAGCTTAATTATACAAGCCATTCAAGCCAAAAAAAAAAAAAAAAAAAAAAAAAACTCTAAAAAATATTGACAAAAATTGAAAACCAAAAATACAAATAAAAATATATGTAGGTGCAGTTAATGAAACAAGTCTTATGCGATTGCTTCCAAGGCTTTTGGGCAATGCGAAAATAAATATAAAAAAAAAATATATATATATATATATATTTTTTTATTTTTATTTTTATATATATATTTAAAAAAATAAAGAGTTGTTGCCGAGTGCCACGCAAAAGGCAAACTACAAATTGCAATTAATTTTGCTTTAAGGCAACAACAACAACAACTGCTCTGGCGACCATTTTGAAAGCAGTCAAAATAAAAAATAAAAAATAAAAAAAAAGAAGCAGCAAAGGCAACAACGAAAAGCGGCAGCTGCAAAGCCAACAACGACAACGACAACGACAACGCGCGAGCCAACTGAGTTGAAGTTTTTTATTCAATTTAAAAATTCATGACCAAAATGACTAACTCATTAATTTTTGATAGAGCCAAACAGAGATGGGCATAGAGTAGGTGAGCCCAGCAGCAAGAGAAAGAAGGAGAGAGGTAGAGAGGGAGCATAGAGGGTAGTGGCACAGGAGGCACAGAGTGGCTGGCTGCTGCTGGGGTACGCATACGAAAGGCATTGCGGCATAAAAAGGGGTGCTCACGATGAATATTTGGGACAGCAGCAGCAGCAGCAGCAGCAGCAGCAGCAGCAGCAGCAGCAGAGCAAGCAGAGGCAGGAACAAAGCCAGAGACAGAGGCAGAGGCAGAGGCAGAGGCAGAGGCAGCAGCAGACACGCACTGACAACGGCTGCCCCGGCGCAAAAACAAACAATGCCGCGGCTTAGCACACACACACACACACACACACACACATATACATACACAGAGAGTTGCCTTTATATACGCACTACATATGTATAAAATACATTATATACACACACATGCACACTCACACACAAAAGAAGTTTTGGACGCTGCTGTGCGGGGTTGGTTGAGCGCAGCAAATGCTTTTTAGGGTTGGCATTTCGACGGGGGTTGCTAAGAATAACGGTTTGCCAGCAAAAGCAAAGAAAAAACCAAAATGGGGGCAAAATACTGGGAAAAGCATCTTGCTTGCTTGCGTATGTGTGTGTGTGTGTGTGTGTGTGTATGTTAATTAAAGTTTCGGACCACGCGGCGTATGCGCATTGTGCCAGAGCCGCAAGCTCCAAGCCAAACTCCACCCAAAAAAAAAAAAAACAGAAAAACAGGAACTTTCAGCACATTTGATTAGGCATTTGTTGGCTATTCGAACTCTTGGCTAATTTAATTTTTTTTTCTCTTTTTTTATTTATTTTTTTCTTTTTGGCAGGCGTCAACACGAGAAAACAGCGTCGCGAGCGCACAACATTCACACGGGCCCAGCTTGACGTTTTAGAGGCGCTCTTTGGCAAAACACGCTACCCGGATATATTCATGCGCGAGGAGGTCGCACTCAAGATCAATTTGCCCGAATCCAGAGTACAGGTAAGAGTCTAAAGTCACTTAAGATAGTAGATGTTAAATGTCCGATTTATATAATATATAGGCAAAGCAAAGTCGGCAGAGTTGTTGAGTTCTATGAGATTGAAGTTTTATCTGAAGCAACTTGTATTCAATCTGAATATATAGAGTTGACTTCTTGAAGGGATTGCAGCTTGATCTAAATTAAGTTGAGCTGAGTTTTTGCTTTGCTTTGATTAAGCTCGAAACTTTATTTAAACTCAATTTGTCAGCAAACTGAGAGTTGAGCGTGAAAGATTTCGTTTCTTTTATTAATATGATGTCGCTTAGTTTTAGATAGAGCTAGAGAGAGAGAGAGAGAGAGAGAGTGAGAGAGTGAGAGAGAGAGAGAGAGAGAGAGAGAAGGAGAGAGAGAGAGAGAGAGAGAGAGAGAGTTTCAAGGAAAAAAGAAGAGAGTTTTTGTTTATAAAGTCATAACAAATATACCAATATATGTTACATAAAATCTATCAAATCAAAATTTAAGTGAAACATTTTTTTGTTTTTTCAATAACAAGCTGAGCCTTAATTTTCAAAATTTTTCATTACATTACTTTTCTGCACACCAAATACTCTATTCCAGAAAATAATTATCCAACAATTACAAAATTTATTTTTTCTGCTTCATCAAGAATATATCTAACTAAAAATACAAATTGAAATTAAATTGTTATGCCATTTATCATAATTAACTGGATAAATATCTAAGCCCAACTGTCATATATATTTCACATAATATTTTTTGCATAAATTCTAAGGCAAAACTTTGGAGTTTTTATTGCTCACTCTATAGATATCCATATAAATCGTATAATAAAACTCAACATTAGCTTTGTCTTTTGCCTTAGATATCAATAAAAAAGAAAAAATCGAATAATAAAACTCAATCTTATTAGCTTTGCCTTTTGCCCATGCCCATGCGAGAGTTTTGCCTTAAGCTCAAGGTTTTTGTGCTGCTCTCAAAGTAAAACAGTTTTTGGGCTCTTTAGAAATTTGAAGCTTGAGTTTTATAGTCTAAAGGCTATAATTTCTGGCTAGAGCAGAGATCATAGTCTATAGAAAACCTAGCATCTATAATCTTTAGTCTAAAGTATATTTTTTGTAGTCGTTGCTATATTTTTATACCCTGAACCCATTGAAAATGGGAATTCAGGGTATAATGTTTTTTATATAAGTTTGTTTTATGAAGTTTTTAATCCAACAACAGAGTCTAGACTCTATAGTCTATAGTCAATTTTGTTTTTATTATTATAATTAAGTGTTTAATCCATGCTATTCAAATTGAATATCCTAACAATATCGCATATAGCCAATAGTCTTTGGATCATAGAAATTTCAAGTCTTTGCCCAATTTGTTCTGCACATCAAATTAAATTGAATTGAATTAAATTTTTAAAAATATTATTTACATATTTTCTATAAGCCAACTCTTCAGATTCTTGAAATATATATAACACAAAAATCTTTTCTAGTGCTAAATCTCAGTATGAAAGTATCTATTTCACTTTACTTCACATTAAATATGTTCTTTGTATTAATTAGAGACACCCAATGAGTTTCTATTGAGTCAGTTATACTCCAAGAAGCTCCTAGATTCATGTGACTTTCAATTAACTTCAAAACTAAATTTCATATAAGAATCACGTCAATTTCTTGACCCGCTCAGATTGATACCTGCCAGTTGGAATTGACTTTGATTGCGTATGGCTCAACGCCTTGAAACGTGCGTGTGTGTGTGTGTGTGTGTGTGTCTCTGAGGAACAAGTTAAAGCTCTCCCTGCCCATATGTGTGTGTGTGTGTGTGTGTGTGTATTTATCTGGTTTAAGTCGTGTTTGCACTGCGTAGACTCAGTGGCAATTGTTTAATTAAGCATATGTCGAGTCGAAAGACGCCCTCGAAAATCAAAGTTGCCAAATCCATAAAACAAACAAATTACAAACAGCCAACAGATTTGCCCCATTTGCCATGTGTAAGTGTGTGTTGTTGTGTATTGATGTGTGTGTTGGTGTGTGTGTTGGTGTGTTGGTGTCTAACTGGTATGGCATATGGGAGAGCGTGAGCGTTGCAAATGCATAGATTTTCCTAAAGAAAATCGCTATGCAAATAGAAATTTGTAATGTGAGTGGGCTAGAGGAAAAGACTGAGAGAGAGAGAGAGAGAGAGAGAGAGAGAAAGAGAGAGAGAGTGAGATGGACTCTAGAGACATGGCATATTTTTAATGTCAAATGTGCCTGAAAAAAGCGGAGGAAAGATGAACGATGAGTGTCGACTTTTTTTTTTTTTATATATATATTTGCACAAGGCATTTGCTGCGCATCATTCGGAGGGTTGGCCAAACTGAGGATGCAGGAGGCAGGACACAGTAGGCAGGACGCAGGACACACGGCGCTGCGTTATTTGAGTTTACTTTGCGCATTAGCAGCGCATAATTTGCGCTAATTTTTTGCCTCATTCCCGTACAACTCAATTTGCGCCAAGATCCTTGACTGTTTGCTTAGGTGCCAATCTCTCCCTCTCTCTCTCTCTCTCACTGCCTCTCTCTCTCTGTATCTCTGTATGTCTGTTGACAGCCAACTGTGGCCTAAGCAAACATGTTTGCTAGCGCCGTCGGCCCAACTGCCAAATGGCCAAAATCGTTGCTGTCTTCCGCATTCATACGCTGATCGGCATTGCGGCTCCTTTATTGAGGATCATTTGGCATAGAATTGTCACCTAATGCCCAGAGTAAACACAGCCGCATGTTCGGTTCGCATTATTGACATGTTCATTGATTTGTTTGCATTCTGCCTGCAACTTGAGGACGTGACCGGGCAGAGGGTACATTGACTGCCCGCACGGCTCGGCTCGGCTCGGTTCGGCTTGGATCGGTTCGACTTGGCTTGGCTTGGCTTGGCTCGGCTCTGTCACGGTCGTTGGCCCATGGCCATGAAGCCCCTGCAGTGGCCGGGCAAGTGAAAAACGACACGTAACAAGGCACGGCCAGGACACTAGCCGTCCCTACGTTCCTCCGTCCGTCCCTCCGTCCATTCGAGGACGGCCGCGCCAAATGGAATGGATATTCCATTTGATTTTGCACAGCTCATGTGAACAGCAGTTGCTGTTACGTTTCATACACAATTGATTTTTGAAATGCACACGACGAGGGCACAATGTGCTGGGTGGGGGTGTGGGGGTGTGGGGGCTGCGAGAGAGGTGCATAGCGTGTGGGCGGCATTGGAAAAGTGCATTGACAATTGCATATATAGATTTTCTATTGTTGTTTTTAGTTTGTTTTTTTCTCTCTCTTTTTTCTTCTCTTTTCCTTCATGCACTGCGTTTTGTAAGTCATCCTGTTACTGTTGTCAGTTCTATATCTAGTTTGAGGCGCTGTCAGGGCTTGCACTGTGCCACGTTGTCTATTTGAAATTTATTGAAAATTAAATTATTTACATAATTAAAATAAGTTAAACAGAACTTGAGACTAATGCTTCGATTTAAGTAAAATAAATAAATATAATAAATAAATAAATATATGAATGCATCGATATAGATATATAATATCGAACATATATCAGATTCAAGCTAAATTCATATTTCATTTCGCTAATCCAAATAGATATATGCAATCCAGCATACATATTTATATATATTATAGACCAGATCATATTCGAGTTAAACTTTTATGCAATTTTGTTTATGAATCTATATAGATATAATATATATAATATATATAAAATATATATATGCATATACATACATTCCGAACTAGAATAGATTCAAGCTAAACTTTTATGAATGTCCAATGACAATTAATAAATCAATATGGATAAACACTTTTTTTTTATATATGCCTCAATATATTTTAGACTAGATCAGCATCATTCGAAATTTTGTATATACTTTGCCCCACTGTGCTCTGTGGCCGTGTGGCTGAGGCAACACCTACAAATGTTGGCGCATATTGAATTACAGCGCCAGCTAGAAAAGCCGTAAAAGCCACCAAAAAAAAAAAAAAAAGAACTGTAAAAAAAAAAACGACAGCGCCGGCAGCAACATGAAAATCGAGTGTTGCATGCAACTGTCTGGCCCGCCAGCCAAAAGGAAGCCAAGCAACTCAATTAGCAGCCTGGGCGCGGTGGCAAAACTAGTTGGCCGCGGCTCTGCCCCACATGTGGCTCCACCTACCACACTCGATGCTACGGAGGTGGGGCAACAGCAGCAGCAGCAACAACAACAGCAGCAGTGGCGGCCCTCGCACATAAATAATCATTTTTCACAAATGGCAAAAATTAACGGCGCAGTCGTTTGCCCGGGCAAATATTAATTGAATGATAGGCATCTTTATGGCAGCACACAGTAGGGGTGGTCGGTGGTCGGTGGTGTGTGTGTGTGTGTGTGTGTTTGTGTTGTCTAGGGGTTGGGCGGTGTTCAGTGGGCGACTGCTGCTGATTGCAACCAATACAAATAACGTAATAATTTTACGCAGCTTATCTGCACCAGAACAGAGCAAACATTTACGCCCTAATGTTTTCATTCGCCGCGCCCAATGATGGAGAGGGGAGCGTGGAGCGGTGAGCGGTGAGCGGAGTGCAGAGTGCGAGGCAGGCAATGAGGGCTGCCATCGCAGTCATAAATCACAAGCAGGAGCGCTTGCCTTGCCAAACTCCGCTCTCCCCTCTCTCTCTCTCTCTCTCTCTCTCTCTCATTGTCACTCTGCCCTCCACCCAGTGGACTGGCCAAGCCATTGTCACCTCCGATTCAGCTGTTCGATTTTTCGCCGTCGGGGGTTGAAGCAGCAGCAGCAGCAGCCGACCAAGTTTCGCGGTTGCTCGTCGGCAACAGCAACAACAACAACAACAACAACAACAACAAAAGGCAGCCATTTTAGTTGATCCAGGCACCTAGGCAAGTGAAAGGGAGAGCAAGAGAGTGAGAGGGAGAATGGGATTACGCAGCAGCAGCAGCAGCAATAGTCAAAATTGTGGCCGATCCCAAGCATAACTCAGAGCTCGCAGCTCGCTCAACTAACAACTCTTTGCTTGGCATTTTCCCATTTCCCCCCTCTCACATTTTCATGTCTCATTGTTGTTGTTGTTGTTGCTGCTGCTGTTCGCTGTTATAAAAGGATTTGTCTCGTTGTCACTGCCGTTGCCGCTGCCGCATGATAGCGCAATGCAACGGGCCCAGGATGTGGCACAGGACGACTGAAAAGTTTCACTCCCATGTATATATATATATATATATATATGTGTCTGTGTGTGCGTGTGTGTGTGTGTATGTGTGTGTGTAACACACAGCTGTTTTATAAAATTAATTTTCCCATTGCGGATTAACATTTCCAGTCGCTTTTCAATGCGCCCAGTGCCACATAATACACACTCGAATTCCTTTTTAGATTCCCATCTAAAGGCTACAAAAACGAAAAAAAAAAAAAAAAAAAAAAAACAAAATAAAACGAGATGAAAAAAAAAAACAATTTTAAATAAAAAATGATAAAAAAAAAACTTCATCTGCATTGAATCTAACGAATGCGCATTGATTTGTTTATTATGCAAAGTCGCGCATAATTTCGCATTGATTAATGCCAAAAGCAAAAAATAACAAAAAAAATGCTTCACTTTGCCAATTTGAGTTGAGCCTCATTATGGAGCGCGATGAAATTGAGTCATCTATAAGACTAGATATCTCTCTATATGTACATACCCATATCTTTATTCAAATCATTATCCGGATGTATATCAAAATGTTTATCCATGTCCTTTCTCATCTAATATGTCCATATCCTTACCCATTTGTATAGCGATATTTATATTTATATCCTTATCCATATCTATATGCACATCCTTATCCATGTAAATATCCATATACATATTTATATATTCATTTCCCATATCTAAATCTATATCTATATTTTCATATGGATATATGTATACGTATGCATCCATATCCATATCCATATCCATATCCTTATTAATATTCATATCCATATGGATATGGATACATATTTATATCCATATCCATATCCATATCCATATACATATCCATATGCATATCCATCTTGATATTCATATCCATATTCATATCCATATGGATATGGATCCATATTTATATCCATATCAAGAATTATATCTATATATATGATTGCAGGGAAGGCTTCGCTGATTCGTAGAGAATTCGCAAGTTTCGTTTGTGTAATATTGTATTTATTTCGTTTTCACTTGACTCGTGTAGTAAGGTTGGAATTCACTAAAATACTAACTTAGCAATAAAGAAAAGGAAGAAAAAAGCGTGGGCTATGTTATTAACATGGAGATATTAATAGCATTGCCGAGTGTGGAGCAGCGCTATGTCATTAACATAGCCATGCCAATAACTTAACCGAGCTACGTGGGGGAGGATCAATTCCTGTTAATGGGGTCTGGCATTAACAATATCTATCAATCTATCCATATCCCTATCTATATCCATATCCACATCTACATCTATTTATCTATCTATCCATATTGATTTCTATATCCATATCCACTATCAACCTCTATCTATATCTCTATCTCTATCCCATTTCTATATCCATATCCACATCCATATCTCTCTCTGTATATCGAGCTCGCTATTAAATAACCACAATTGTCTATATAACGCATTTCTCTGATGCTTTCTCCTCTATTCGAATCACATCTTTCGTATATCAACTGTCGCATTATCCACTCGAACAAGTCTCAATTGATGCTATTCAAGGGGCAGCCGTTTGTCATGAGATTCGTTCAGTTTGACATCAATGAAAATCAAGCTATTAAAATCAACTTCATTAACATTATAATTATAGACTGAGCTATAGAAAAAAAGAAAGAGAGCGCGAGTAAGAGAGAGAGAGAGAGAGAGAGAATCGCTTTGAAGTTTTGGCCAAAGTTCATTAGGGACACAATCGAATCTTTTGAGTTTAAAGATTTCTGTGATTTTTCACATTTTACTCGCCGTTCAGCAAAAATTTTATGCTAAAACTAGCAAAAATTCCCAGGCCCCATCGAACATATTACGAAATTTGTGCAGCTCATTAAACGATTTCAAAAGAGAAAACATAAATAATAAAGTGGAAAAGGAAGCGAGAGAGAGAGAGAAAAAATGCGGAATGTACGTCAAAGTCAAATCACAAAGTAGATTTTCCAAAATGCAAAATTCAATTGGAAATTGAAATTGAATTTGAATTTGAACTTGAAGCAACGGCAAGACGGGGAGAGTCCTGTCAAGAGAAAGAGCGAGAAAGTGGAAGGGAGACAGAGAGAGAGAGAGGGAGGGGGGCGGGGGGGAAGGAAGGTGGAGTGCGCTGTGTGGTGCTGACAAATAATGAAATTTGATACGCCTTGTTTAATGCTCTTTTTTCGTCAAGTGCGTAGCTCCGCACGCCCATCTTCAGGCCTTGGGCGGAATCAGCGCAATGCGCTCGTAAGGGACACCCACTCACCCCTCATCCCTCCAACCTGCCCCCCCAACCACCTCACAACTGCCACGTTGCGTTACGACGACTGCAATGAAACGCTCGAGTGGCCACAGCCGCCGCGTGGCAAGTGTTAACTTTGGGAAATATGCCATCAAGCTCTTTTGCCAGGCATATAGAGACAGAGAGAGACAGAGAGATAGAGAGAGAGAGAGAGAGAGAGAGAGAGAGACAGAGAGATAGAAGGCAGTGAGCAAGGGAGGGGCGAGGAGTAGCGTGGTTATGTCGGTACGGTAATAAATTCTGCTGTTTACCAAAGCACAAGCCATTAGCAAGCAACACCAACCCCAAATAACAAATCACTGAAACAACATTTTGGCTCGACGAAATGCGCGGGCGGACGAACGGGCGGACGAACGGACGGATGGATAGCTGGATTGGGCTCAAGTTGAGAGTTGAGAGCTGAGAGCTGCTACTGGGGAAGGTTGGGAGTTGGGTGGTTTGGCCCAACCCTGGGCTTTCCGGGTGGTACTTCGCCTGCACTTAGCGGATTGTTTGCAGCCCCTTAAGCATAACAAACAAGGCTAAGTGAATTCCTTGCGCTCGACTGTGCCGCTTTATGGGCTGTTTATTGTTGTTGTCTTCGGGCTGAGGCATGTGGTCGAGCGACCGACATATACAAACTTAATCGAGTCAATTTTCGGACTCAGCTCTCGAACCGAACAGCCGTCGGCTGTTGATGTAACTTCTTCCTATTTAATTTTTTTTTTTCCTCTTCTTTTTTTTTTTGTTGAGCCCGGCGGCAGCGCGTGACTTTTTGCACTTGTTGTTTTGAGTTGTGGGTTCGTCTGCCACGCCCCGTGCTGCCACATTCGGCTCACATAATTTATTCATTGTCAGCCCAGCAAACTAATTGATGTGGGAAAATTGCAGCCGCTGGCAAACACAAAGAGAGACAGAGAGAAGAGGGAGTGGGAGAGGGAGACAGACGCCCACACTTGACTAAACAAATACTTGTCGTCCAACACGTGACAATTTGATACTTGAGCTATTGATTTTGAATGCCATTATGCTTAAAGTTATATATATATATATATCCATATAGAGAAAATTCGAAATTAAAATGTTTGGTAAATCAATTATAAAATCATGTGAGAGCTATGCAAGTCTAAAAGCAGTTGCAATAATTATTTAAGTCTTTCTCTTCATTTTCTACATATGCATATTATAAAATTATATATATATATTTAAGTAAAATATTTATTTAGTTCAAGGAATAATCAGTTCTGATACTTTCAAAGTCTCGCTCAGTTGCCACAAATCTTTACAATTCAATTCAATTATTAACATCTTCTTCTTCTTGATATTTTACAGGTTTGGTTCAAGAACCGACGGGCCAAGTGCCGTCAACAGCTGCAGCAGCAGCAGCAGTCCAACAGTTTGAGCAGCTCCAAGAATGGCAGCGGCAGCGGCAGCTGCAGCAGCTCTGGCAATGGTGGCCGCAACAACAACAATAACAACAGCAGCAGCAACAACAACAGCTCCAACAGCAGCAACAACAACAACAACAGCGGCAACAACAGTGGCAACAAATCGAACCAGAAACAGAGCGGCTCCGGCCAGAGCAGCTCGAGCAATGCCAGCGGCAATGCGAGCAGCTCAGCGGCGGCCGCGGTCAGCGCTGCGGCTGTTGCGGCGGCGCAGTCCATCAAGTCACATCACAGTTCCTTCCTCAATGCGGGCGCCGGCGGTGCCAATAACAACAACAACAACAATAACAACGGCGGCGGCTCAACGCCCAGCAGCAGCAGCGGCAGCCACGGCGCCGGCGGCGGCGGAGGTGGCGGTGGCGGCGGCGGTGCTGGCAACTCACATGCGCATATCTCAGCAGCGGCCGCAGCGGCGGCACTGAACGTAACTGCTGCGCATCAGAACTCCTCGCCGCTGCTGCCCACGCCGGCCACGTCGGTCAGCCCGGTGAGCATTGTGTGCAAGAAGGAGCATCTGGGCGGCGGCTACGGCAGCGGCGGTGTGGGCGGCAATGGCTCCGGTGTCGGTGTTGGCGGCGTCGGTGTCGGTGTCGGTGTGGGCGTGGGCGTGTCGGGCGATGCACTGCGCTCGCCGTACGACACGCTAAAGGATGCGGGCGGCGATATTGGCGCGGGTGCACATCATCATCATAGCATCTATGGCACGGCGGCGGCCAGCAATCCGCGGCTGCTGCAGCCGGGCGGCAACATCACGCCCATGGACAGCAGCAGCAGCATCACCACGCCCTCTCCGCCCATAACGCCCATGTCGCCACAGTCGGCGGCGGCAGCGGCGCACGCGGCCCAGTCCGCGCAGTCGGCATCGGCCCACCACTCGGCCCACTCGGCGTACATGTCCAACCACGACTCGTACAACTTCTGGCACAACCAGTACCAGCAGTACCCGAACAACTACGCCCAGGCGCCCAGCTACTACTCGCAGATGGAGTACTTCAGCAATCAGAACCAGGTCAACTACAACATGGGCCACTCCGGCTACACGGCCTCCAACTTTGGCCTGTCGCCATCGCCGTCATTCACTGGTACCGTCTCGGCGCAGGCCTTCTCACAGAACAGCCTCGACTACATGTCGCCGCAGGATAAGTATGCGAACATGGTGTAGAATCTGCTGTTCCAGTACTGCAGCAGCTCCGGCGGCAGTGGCGGGAGCAGCGCCAGCAGCGGACGCTCGCCCCAGCCCCAGCCGCAGCCGCAATTGCAGCTGCAGGCATATCAGCATCAACAACAGCAACAGCAACAGCAGCAACAGCAGCAGCAACACCAACAGCAGCAGCAGCAACACCAGCAGCAGCAGCAGCAACATCAGCAGCAGCTGCAGCAGCAGGATCAACACCAGGATATGGCACAGGAGCATGGACATGAGCATGCCGGCTATGGCTAGTTGACTCCTCACATACATATCTCTTCCTCTCCTCCCACACCCACACCCACGCCCACGCCCACGTCCTCTCCCTCGGACGCACGCTGCACTCTCTTATAGAACGAAATATCCGAGGGATACAAATTTAACTAAAATTTATATATAAATAATTTTTTTTCTTTTTTTTTTTTTTGCTAGTTAATACATTTTTTTTTTTTTTACATTTAAATATTGCTCTGTGTGTGTATTACAATTAGCGCACGCAATACATATATATGTATGATCTATATATATATATATATATATATATATATTTGTGTACATATACATAATAGCTTAAGCCGCCAGGATCAACGAAGTAAATGAGTGATAAACTAAGAAAAAAAATAAATAAAAAACTAAAAAAAAAAAAAAATAACGAAAAAAAAAACTTTAAAAACTTAACACCCAAAAAAAAAAAAAATATTTGTTGAAACTCGCGTTAATTTTTAAGCGAGTAAAAATTAAAATTAAATTATAAAGTAAAATCGAAATCCAGATTGAGATTGAGATTGAGATAAGCGATGCAATATATATAGAGAGATGCGTGTGAAATATTTTGCTGGCTCAACAAGCGGGGCGCAGAGTTCTGCCAAATGAATTTCACTTAGATTTCCATTCGATTTGTACAAAAATTTTCAATATTCTTTGGTTAATTTGTTTGCGTAGTCGAACAGTTTTCCCGAGGGCCCCGCTTGGCCAGCTTCTCATATCATAAATAGAAGTTTTAATGAAAAACAAAAAAAATATATAGTACACAGTTCTTAAAAAAACAAAAAAAAAAAAATATATATATATATATATATATATATAACATCACATTTCATAGCTAACACAAAAAAAAAAAAAATAATAATAAAAAAAATTAACAAAAAAAAAAATAAAAAACAACATACAGAAATATATATAAAATAAAATATATGTAAATATATATTGAAATGCATTTCATTGTGACATCAAGTTTAAAAGTTCAAAGCATCATTTTGTCGTCTTTATATAACACGTATTTATATATATATATAGAGTGAATATTATTATAAACGAAAAGAAAACTTAAATCGAACACCTTCAAAATGAATTCACATTTCAGACTTTCAAAGCAAAGCAAAAAAGTATTAGAACTTAAGCAACTAAATCGGAATAACAATGACTTTATAATGTCTATATATATGTATATATAGTGAATTTTATTGCAAATATATATATATATATGTATATGTACGTATATTTGTATATACATATTTCAAGAACAACAACAAAAACATGCCACAATCCAAAATGAAGCAAGAAAAAATATTTATAAAAAAAAAAATAAATTAAAAAATAAACAAAAATAATTTTAAAAATGTACAAAACTATAAACAAATAAATTTAAAAAATATACAACTTAAAGTAAAACATCTCTTGAAAATATTTAAAAACGAAAAAAAAAGATAGATATATATGTATATACATATATATATATATATATATATATATGTACACATATATATACTATACTATATATATATATATATGTATATATATATATGTATATATATATATATATATATAAATATATATATATATATACATATATATATATATATATATATATATATATATATATATATATATATATATATATATATATATATATATATATAATACATATATATGAATGTGTGTATATGTATACAATATGCTAACAAAAAACAAAAAAAAACTATATCGTTTATAAAGTTATAAAATAATATATATTAAAAACATTTTCCAAGACACACAATCAAACACATATATACATATATATGTATATAAATGTATACAGTATATATATACATATAAACATGTATATATATACTGTATATATATACACATCTAATATATATTTAGTTCAATGTGCTTGAAGATGAGATATAATTTTTTTTTTTTTTTATTAATTTAATTTTTTTGTTTAGTTCTAAGTTCAATTTAATTGTAAAACTAAGCGTATCCATTTTGTTTGAAAAACACACACACACACACACATATACGCATACACACACACACTTAAACAATATTACGCTATAAATAGAAACAAACAAAAAACATCTAGAAACTAATTAAATATAAGGGAATTTTTTTTTTGGAATTAAATTTTAAGCGAAATCGACAAACGTAAAAAAAGAAAACAAATCGATGATCATAAAAAATTAGTTGATAATATTTAAGTGAATATAATTATATATACATATATATATAACTATACATAGATATATGCATATATGTTTATGTATATGTTTGTGTATATATATATATATATATATATATATATATATATATATATATATATATATATATATATATATATATATATATATATACATATATGGACACAATCATATATGTATGTATATGTATATGGATATATCTATGTATGTTAATATATATATTCTACATATATTGAAGCAAAAATATATACATATTTATATATATGTGTATATATATATATATGTGCTAACATTTAAGTAAACTGGTTAATTCTTTTTTTTTAATTATTAACTAAAATAATTGTAAAAAGTTCACAAAACTATGATCAGATGAATAATATATATATAAAAAAAAAACAAAAAAAAATGAAATTCTGTTTTTCTTATTTTTCATTTCTTTTCGTATTTTAGAAGGTTCTTAGCTGAACCTAAAACTCAATGAAAAGGAATGAGATGGTTGCGCAGATCGAATGGGAGAGGGAGGGAGAGAGAGAGAGTGTTATAGTTGTATAGTTATATTCCAGTCGAATGAAATTTGAACCTCATTTAATTTGCAATATATGCTATGATATATTTTATGCTAGCTTGGTTTAAATTGAAAAGAAAAATCTATTAGTTTTTACCAAAAGCGAATAGGATATATATGTATGTATATATATGTATACCTAACCTAACTTTGCTTACAGACAACTGAGAGTCATCAGTCATTTTATTTAAGTTTAAATTGAATCTAAGTAAACATCTTGTATATTGTGCTGCCTTTATATAAATTTAATAGGTCACAAGTAACAGCTATGCGACTCAATTGAATAAGAGATCATTCTTTTCAGAGAGAAACAGCCAATAAGCATACATACACGCTCTTATTCTGAGTAGAAGAATTACTTTTGTTCCGTTTCTCTCTTAGTCTGACGGTTTAGTGTTGAGGAATTCACGTTATACTCTTTTAATGAGACTTATTTCACGAGTAATACGGTAAACTCTCACACACTGTAACTATTCGAAGCAGGAGATCTCAGAAGAGCAATGCGCAGCGATTTCAAGTAGGAGGAACAGTTAGAAAGTGTTACTGTGTTGTTTTTTTTTTTTTTTTTTCAAAGCGTGTGTGTGCGGGTGCCTTTGAGAAATAGTCAACGATTTGCTCAGATATATTTATAAATATTTTTTATATTTAAATAATTGTTTTCATTGTCTACATATGCTGAAGGTCAGCTCGAATTGACATTAGGAGGCCACTAACCTTAATAAGGAAATAGAAGCTGAAGAAACAGCTGCAATTGAAAATGCTCAACTATTTTAGCCTTGAATTTCTTATATACTTGAAAATTTAGTTTAAAGCTTACTAAACAAAGAAAATTAATTTTAATTTTTGAGAATTTTTAAGAAATGAATTTCCAACTCAATTTTGTATTACTTAATTGTATTAGGCTAATACACATTTCACTTTTATTACCTTATACATTGATGGAATTGCAAAAATTTAATTTTATGATTAAGCCAAGAATAATTTGTTTAGTTATCTTATATCATACAAACAAACATAGAACAAACATTATGTCAATTTTTCTGATTTATGTATTTTATATATATAAAGCTAATAAGACTTAAACTAGATTTTCAGTTAATTACTAATTTTTAGGCATTTAAATATAATTTATAAATGAATTTTATAGATATAGGAATGATTCATCTTTAATTCAATTTATTTTTAAATTCTACAAGCAGTATTTTGAGTTGTGAATTGAAATAATACGATTTTAAGTTTGTATTCTAGCTAAAATCCAACTGAAAGCCATTGTATCTTGGCTATGCAAAATATATAATTTAATAAATAGAAATATAGATAGATAGAAAGATATATAGATAGATAGTTTGATAGATAGATAGATAGACAGTTTGATAGATAGATAGATAAGCAAATAGATAGACAGATAGATAGAAGAACATAATCTATATATCTATAACAAGCCCCTCACCCATCACTTAATTAAATTTGACTCGTTTCACAGTTTTTCTTTCACTCCTAAGCAAGCTTGTCCCTCCCTCAGAGGATAGAGTATCTGTAGCTGATCTGCAGTGCTCTTAAGCTATACTCAAAAGAAGAACAATAAGAAGAAGAATAAAAGAATTCCTGGGCACGCGACCCTTGGCATGAACTGTGTGGAACGCTATGCGATCCGTTGCTTCTGTTGCGATTATGTGACTCGATCGGCGACTCCTCGGGCCGACAACTGGACAACAGGGCGAGCCGCCTTTATTTATATACATGTACATTTTGTTTTTTCTTTATTTTATTTGCCCACTTTTTGCAACGTCAGCAAAAGCGGCGGCCATCATCATCATAAACCATTAATTCAGATCATAAACAGTCGCAGTCACAGTTGCCACGCCTTTCATTTAATGAACCTCAACTGTGACTGCAATATAATTATATAAATATTAATCCTTGCTTGGGGACTTGCTCGAGTTGTCTTTGCTATTGGAGAAATTCCATCTCAGCTATTCATCGTTTTCTCTATTAATTATGATAATTAAATGCGAAAATTCATTTGCCATTTGCGGCTAATTGTCGCATGCGGAGCCAGCGGCACGTGCCACAAATCGACGTCCGCAATCGCAGCCGATGGATGCGCATCGACTTGCGTGTATCTCGCAGATACAATTTGCCGCTCGTGCCCTTTCATATTATCTATCTAGCACGCGCCCACGACTTGAGCGACTTGAGTGAGCGGCCCTGGCTGGCCAGCCAATCCATCAATGGGCGCGTGTTGCTTATAGAATTACCAACTAATTCGGTATTTATGAGGCTTCGTCTTCGTCGAGTGCATTGCGGCCCAGCAATCGGCATGGGCGTGGGAGTGGGGCGTGGGCCTTGCCGCACCACACGACTGGCTACCAATTGGAATAGGAAGCCTGCAAATTGAGATGCTCGACGGCTAGAAATTGTTTTTAATCTTCAGCGGGCGACGACTTCGTTGCGCCTTTTACCGGCACGTAACCCCAACAGGAAACCGAAGAAAAAAATATATTGTTGAAAGATGAACAAAAAAAAAGAAGAAATATATATATATGTATATATATATATATATATATATATACATATATATATATATATATATATATATATATGATATATATATATATATATATATATATATATATATATATATATATATATATATATATATATATATATATATATATATATATATATATATATATATATATCAGCAGCCAACAAAGCAGAAAACATTCCGAGTCGAAAATGTTCCCTGCTCTCAAACACAAAACGCCCTTCTCATTATTTTGGTTTTTAGCTATTTGTGGGCGTCGCTGTAAGGGTATTCAATGTGGGACAACAATAAACTAAAGGCTAAGTATTTTTTTATAGATTCCATGTGTGTGTAATGGATATATTCTTTTATATTAAAAATTAATTAAAATAATAGATATATATATATATATATATATATATATATATATTTTTTTTAATATATTTGTTTATTATGCATTATTTATAAATATGTAATAAATATATTATTAAAATTATTTTTTAATATATATATAGATAGATTTGTAAATTTAAAAAAAAATATGAATAAATAAATTTTATTTTAGCGTAATTTAAGGTATTTTTGTTATATTATTATTTAAATTGGTTTAATTTAATGTATTACGTATTTTAAGAAAAACATAATTTTTGTTAAATAAAAAATAAACATAAATAAAAAAACATTACATTAAAAAACTTAATTAAATAAAGATTTAAAAAAAATACATAAGTTACGAAACATTAGAATAATATACATACATAAATTAAAATGCAATAATTATTCAATAAGTTTAATTAAATTAAAAGTCCTCTTTTAACTAAATTAAAATAAATAAAAATTCTTGAATTCAATTAAACTTAAATCATTTTCCAATTTAATTAGAACAATTGAAATACACTAACAACAATTAATGTAGTTAATGATACGCATCACAATTTTATGTTTATCAATTAATAATATATTCAATCATAAATTATTATATTTTAAATTTTATTTTTTATTAATTCAAGTATTTATTTAAATTAAAAAGTATATTTTCCACAGTAATTGTTATTTTCTTCTTATTATAATTACATTAAAACAATTTTTTTTTATAATTATTATTTTTTTATAAAATTCATATAAAAATAAATTCGCTCATCTGAAAAGACATTTCAATATGAAAATCATTTGAACACAATATTTAATTTTATTCAAAATACTCCAGATGAAAAGTAAAATTTGGATATATAACAAAATTATTGTAAAAATTTATATATTTATGAACTACACTTAATGTCAAACAATTATATTAAAATAAAATATATACTTAAATAATAGATTTATTATTTATTTATGAACTACGCTTAATATGCCAATACATTTATCTATTTCTATTATTTTAATACATTTTTCATTTATTTTGTGACATGCAAAGGAAGAAGATGATGATGACGATGACGATGACGAAGGTCAGAGCATTCACATTTCGACTATAATTCAAAATTTGAAAATTTGTTTGCCCTTGCTGTGGTTGTTGTTGTTGTTGCTGCTGGTGGTTGTCTGCTGGTGGTTGGCCCCGCCGCTGCCGCTGCCGCTGCCGCTGGCGCCTGCCGCTTTGACTGACGACACGTGCGCCGTTGCAGCTCCGGTGTCCTGTGCCTGCTGCTGGCTGCTGCCGGGTGGATCAGCTCAGTTTTCATCTCTCACGCTGAGCGCCCTTTTAGCCATTTTATTTATCAACTTAATTTTTGGCTTCGGCTAATGGACAACGCGCTGCACTTTGCTGATAATGTGTGCGGCGTGTGTGTTTATTATGATTTCTAGCACGTAACTCTACAATCGTCCGCCCAACCTCTTAACAATCTACCCCACCCCATCCCACCCCCCCCCCTCTCCCTTGCTACTCTCGTTTGATGTGGCCCGCCGCCCGATTGGGAATCTGAAAGGGCTGCGCTACGTTATGCTAAGCAGCCTCGGCCAGTCTCTAACAAGTTGGTTCCGCTGATTAATTGTCACTTTGATGGCTTTTTGTTCGACGAGCATTGGGAAATTTTTTAGCGAATGATGAAAATAATATAAATTATTGGCGGGGCCAGAGCTGCGGCTAGGCCATTGTCAATTCCCCATTCGCAATCGTTCAGCTGTTTGTTCCGCTTGTCATTCAGCCTGATTAATTTGACATGCGTTGCCATCAAGGAGCAACACGAGCCCAATCTTATGGCTTATGCGTACCACGAACATTTCTAAGAAAACGCATTCGCAAACAACAACAACAAATATATAATACATAATAAAAAACAAAAAAAAAAAGCAGATCTATTAATTAGTTTCACTTGTTTGAAATTTTTTAGTTTTTTAAGTATATTTAAATCCTATTTAAAGTTCTCATAAGTCGCAAAACTTCAGTGACTGATTGATCCTCAGAATGCAGCTCAAGGCATAAGATCCAAGAGGAAAACTTACCTAAGCTGAATGTTACCTGTGTGGAAAAGGTTTGAAAATTGCTTGTAAATAAGCTTTTACATATATATTATCTGTTATAAATAGTATTGGGATTTGCTTGATGCTGAGAGTCCAAAGGGATAGCTAAAGTTGAAAATATTTTAAAATTTTTCAGCTATAAGGTAATGTAAAAGATAATGTTTAGTATAGTAAAAAAATATTTTTATTTATAAAATAAAGCAAACATTGAGAATAAGAAATATAATTTTTAAATTCATTTAAATATTTATTTATTTTTTAATTAATATTTTATAACAAATTGTTTTTTATTTAAATTAATATTGAACTTAAACCGAACATTTCATCTATTTTTTATAAGTAAATATAACATACATTTTTTTTTTTTAATTATAATTTTGTTTTACTATTTTAAGAAAGTTTAAATTTAAATTATTAAATATTTTTATTTATTTTTTTTTTATTTAATTTAAGAAGCAATTTTATTCGTAAGTTTTTAATTATATAAAATTAAGTAGTTTTTTATATATTTTAAATTCAAATATTTTGCATATAATAATTATAATCAGACTTGTTCAAATTAATAACTGTTATTTGATTGTAGATGAGAAGCTAAGATCTTTGTGTTATATATTTTCATATCCGAATCACTTCAATACATCACTAAATAAATAATTATTATATTTAAAAAGAAAAAAGTTTTGCTAACCATAAAATCCCGTTTATCATTTAACACTATAAAAACTGCTAAAAATCTATTGAGCCAAGCTTCAAGCATTGTCATACAGACAGATATGTATATGTATATGTATATGTATATGTATATGTATAGAGTATATGTATATGTATAGAGCTATATATTTATGCATGTATATATAATATACTTATAATAAAATATAAGTGAGACATTATCTATGTAAATGCCAATAAGATCTTTTAGGTATGATAAGCTTGCTTCTGTTTGCAGCTGATGAAGGCGAACAAGCAACTTTTTTTTTCTTAATTTTTGTTATTTTTTTTTTATTATTTTTTAGTTTTTTTTTTTTTTTTTTTGGTTTTTTTTTTTATTTGATTTCAGTCTACAAAGGGGCGCAACAAAAGGCGCAGCTTAATTTGATTAATTAGTATTAAAAATGCTTTGAGAAATGCCCAAAATAATCTATATACACACAATGTATGTATGTATGCATGTGTGTGTATGCATGTGTGTATGTGTGTGCGGCATTAAGCATGTTGGAATGTGCTACTTGTGTTGAAAAATGGCCACGACAAAGGCGAATCGCTCGAATCGAAATTCGCGTAAATAATCAAATATCATATGCGTATGTATATATATTCAGATAAGTATGCATATAAAGCGTGAGACTTAAGATTGAAATATTTATTTGATGTCAACTGCTCTGCTATATTTACAATAGCAACAACAACAACAACAACGATAACAACGGCGGCGGCAGAGATGGCATTATTGTTTTTTAAATACATATTTAAATGACTCGTCGATAAATAAGTTAAATAATGTCGTCTTTTTTTTCATGAATTTTTCCTCGTTTTTCGCTTTGATTTGAATCTGGCCAATGCAATGCATTGTCGCTGCTCTGGCATTGCATAAATTTCAGTTTTTAAAACACGCACGACAAAGAAAATGAGCTGACAGCCAGCAGCCAGCAGCCGGACAGGCAGACAGGCGTCAAAAAAAGCAATAAAAAATAATAAAAAACAAAAAACAGAAGAAGAGGAAGAGGGAAAAACAATAACAAAAGCCAAACGTACACACATAATGTACGACTGAAAGCAAACTGTTCCCAGCTGTATTGCAATCCACATGGGTTCCACAAGTTCCACATGCATAAGCCGCTCACAGCTCGCTGTTCTTTTTTGACCCAGCTGTCAGCCATCTCACTCGCACGGTCGTTGGGCGTTGCCAGCAGCGCGGCGACAGCGTCGACGTCGACGCAACCGTTAAATTGTCGCCATTGCAGTTGTTGTTGCGCTCAACACGGCATGCGTGCGAGCGGGACGACCATAACAGCAGCCGTGCGTTCACACATATAGCCTTTGCGTTGCTTACATTAATGTGCTGGCTGTATCCATGCCTTGCCCGCTTATCGACAAGCAGGGCATGCCTCTCCACCTATCCACTCCACCTCAGCCGAGCCACCCCTCAATGGTGGGCGAGCACACAGCTAACCAGAGGAGCCAACCATAACAACAACAACAAGCATTTCACCTCGCACTTCAAAGTCACAATTTTCTTCTTCAACTTGGCTACCCTTGTTTGTTATTGTTGTTGCTGCTGCTGCTGCTGCTGCTACCCAAGAATATTTCGTTTTACTTTTTCTTTTCGTATTCACATTATTTATTTTATTTTTCCCTTTCTGTTCGCTTTTTTCCTTTATTTTTTCCTTTTCGTTTTTCCAAGAATTTTTCTTTGGCATGTGTTCGCAATTTTTCCTTTCTTTTTTCTTCATTTGCTGGCAATTTTTCTTTTCATTTACCCAAGCAACGCCAATCAAGCACCAGAAGCACCTAACCCAAAACCCAGACCCAAGCTCAAACCCGAATTCGCGCCCGAACCCGAACCCGAACCCAAACCCGAGCCCAAACCCGAACCTGTGAACGAGCCCAAAACTCGCTCGTCGCTCGCCTTTGCACGTACATAAGCTGCCGTTAACCCACCCTCAACTCTGCCCTGCCGGCGCCCCATCAACCCCTGGCCCCATATCATAGCCCAAAATATAATATATAAAACTCGCAGCACTCGTCGGCCGCCAGAGGGCGCGGTGGTTGCTGCCAAAGGAGAGCAGGTTTGGGGCTGCTGCTGGATGTTGAGGTTGGGGTTGGGGTTGCAGTTGGGCTGGGGTTTGGGTTTGGGTTTGGGTTTGGCGTTGGAGTTGACAAAGGCACGCGGCAGGGCGACAGACGACGAGGGACTTTTGGCGGCTTGTGTTCCATGGCCAGCCAACAGATAACGAACTAACTAACGAACAAACACTGATATCAATGCGCTATCGCAATCGTAGCTAGCCCACGCCCACTCCTCATCACACTCCCACTTCCACTATCAGCGACTACTTTCTAAACCAACACATAGAGCACTACCTCTAGCTCTACATGCATCGCTCCCTATCTGCACCTCCATCTGCATCTGTGTGTGTGTGTGTGTGTGTGTGTATGACCGCAGCTGTAGCTGTATCTGCATTTCAGTGCAGTTATTAGGGCCAGTTTGGTGTTCCATTTCTTGGCCACTCTCATTAAATGCGGCGTTATGCATTATGCCATTGCGCTTGCACTGATGATGCATCAGACAAAAGCGCAGAATCCCAGGCACGCTTATTGTGAATGGGCCGCATTCGCAGTTATCGACGATGGCAATTGGGAATTTGAAAGCGTGGGCAATTAGTGGCGGATCCTTAAGCCGTATAGAGAGAATGCTTTATAAGCTCTTGGTAATGTCTCGCAGGCAGCCAATTTGCTAGCACCGAGAAATTGATTATTTTCTTATATATGATATATTATATTTGATTTGTATAAAACTAGATAAACTTCAAGGGAAACATAATCAACGTCTTTATTACCTCACTCAACAGCTCAATTCTAGGCTATTTCAAATTACAAATAAAATGTCACCTGCTTAGGCCCGGCTAACGGCCATAGATGAACATGTTTGCATGCCATAATCTGTGCAAAAATGTCAAATGTGAACCGGTTCGATTATTCAGTTGGGCTAAGCTCCAGATCGAAATCTCTGTCTAAGCTACTTACGACGACTGCACCAATTAAAAGTTGCCTCATGCCTCAGCTAAAAGCAAATTGTATCCGCGAAATCATTATAATCACTTGATTATATAAAGACGACACCAAATCAACAAAAGCAAAAATAGAAACAAAAACTGAAAATGAAACTGAAACAAACAAGATACGAGTCTTAATGCTCTTGGGCAGAGATATTACATAATTCTTTATGACGCATTCTAGAAAATTGAGAATCTCTACTCCCACGGGGTATACATTTTCCTATGTACATTGTTGATGATCCTTGTATCACAATGCGATTTCAACTATATGAAAATAATTATTTTTTGTTTATCTATAATTAATACTCTTCAATATTATATTATTTAAAAATCAAATTATGTTGGATTAAGAAATGAAAATAAAATCTAGGAAATGTATGACTAATTAGATAACAAGAATATACTTCGAGTTTTTCGAATAAGGACAAAAAAATAAGAAGAAAATAAAAAAGTAAATTAAAACAAATAAATGAAATATAAGAAAAATATAATATTCACATATTATTTATTATTATTTTATTAATTTTAAAGTAAATGAAAAATTCAATTTTATCTATAATTTATTTATATGATTTAATTCAATCAAATTCGCGAAATGTTTGATCAAAATTATCTTTAGAATATGTGCGATATCAGAAAAATTTGATAATTACTTGTTCAATATTTGTTATTATTTTATTTTTAAGTGACGTCAAATAGCATAATTAATTTAAATTGTATTTTTAAAAACATTAAATATTCAAATATATATATGAATATAAAGTGAACATAGTAATAAAAACAAGCATATTAAATATGAAAATATAATTTTTGTATTAAATAAAAATACACAAAATTTGTGATTTCAGATGTCTTAAGAGTTTACTGAATATTTTCAGATCGAGAAGCTTCAAGACAAAACAAATAAAAATATAAAAATAAACAGTGTGCTATGTATTATTATAATTATTTATTATTAATATTTTGAAGCAAAATAAATTATTGTTGTTTTCATGTAACATATTTTTCATTATTTTCTAATTTTTTTCACATCGTTTAAATTGAAAAGAAAACAGAGACAAATAGCAAAAAATAAAAGTTTTCACTTAAATTTTTTGCACTTGAACATTTTCTCTTCAATATCTTCTATTCACAAACTATCCGCTCGAATTTTATGATTTACTCTATGCTTAGAACTCTCAAGGGAATTGAGTCTTCGACTCTCTGCATTAAATTTATATATTTATATATATATATATATATATATATATATATATATATATATATATATATATATATATATATATATATATATATATATATATAAATATATAAATATATATATAAAATATATATATATATATATATATATCTGTTGTTTTCTTGGCTTTTGCTCGTTTACATTAAACGCAGCTAAACTGTTGTTTATTGTTTTAATACCCAATGTTGTTGTTGTTGATTTAATTTTTTGTAATTTGCTGATTAAAATAACAAACAGGGCGTGGCAACTGGACAGCACGGGACAGCTGGCAGTGGCTGTCCTCGATGGCTACCTGTCATTATAAGTAGTTCTCATTTGCTGTTGCTGTTGCTGTTGTTGTTGTTGTTGGTGTTGTTGCTGCTGGTGTTATTGTTATGTTTGCTTTTAAGCATTAACATTTTGAGTTTTCAATTCATTTGACTTTTCATTGCGAATGCCAGGGTATTATCCACACGCTTTTAAATTAATTAAATGCAGGAGAGGGCAGCCAGCGGCAATACCAACAACAGCAACAACAGCAACAGCAGCAACAGCAGCAACTGCAACAACAACAGCATGGCAGCAGAGTATTTATTAAGTACTCATACAGAAGAGAGAACGTAGTCGTTCGTAGTAGTGCGGTAGTCAAGCAGAGTCAGAAACGCAGCTATAATCAGGCGGCGACATCGACGTCAGCCAACGATGAGTTGAGCGCTGAGAGATCAGCCCGCCCGCGGGGGTAGTTGAGAGCAGGCAAGCAACCGAACAACCGAACAACCGAACAACCAAACAACCAAACAACCAGACAAATGAACATTACTTTTTTTTCCTTTTCGCTTTTTATTTTTGTTTTGTTCTTCTTTTGTTGTGTTGCACGCTCATAATGACGTTTATAATACGCACATCCTGATGGGTAATGACCATGCCCCATGCCACATGCCACATGCCCCATGCGTCCAATCCGTATGCGCCGTTTGCCGTTTGCCGTTTGTTAGTTCTGCCTCTGCACTTGGCTCACCCCAATGCCAACTCTCTCTTTCTCTCTGTCTATCTTTTTCTCTGTCTCTGTCTCTCTCGCTCTTGTGGCCCATCTCTTGTGCAGCTTGTGCCATGGCACATGGTCTGTGCGTTATGCTAATTGGCATATGCTCAATTAGGCGCTGACGCAACCCGGGGCAACAAGCGGTCCACACACAATTCCTGGTTTGTCGGCTGATTAGATCGGGGTAACTACATAATTCAAGAGGTGAGGCGTTGCATAAACTTGGATTTTGCATTTTCGGTTGCTAGGCGCTGGCATTAGCCAACAGCAGAAAAAAGGAACGTTGAAAAAAGAAAAAAAAATATATATATATATACGAACTTAAATTGTATTAGCCAAGGGGTACGACTTGGCTTGGGGTGGGTGGGGTCGTCTAATGCCGAGCCAGCACCTTTTATCCATATTGTTGCACATGTCAACATTTGCTCGAAGATGATTTCTTTGAAGATCAAGATGAAACAGTTTATTTGCACTAATTGAAGCGAGCGCCAAGCTTCACCGATTGCCATTGGCTATATCGGATAAGAGCTACCTCAGCACTTCCTGAAACCTCCACACAGACACAAACTCAACTCGCTATTGAAAGGAAATCTAGACTAAGCATTAATTTTCTATATCTAGCTATATTGACATGGAATCCATTTGATATGAATTGCGAGGCGAAATTGACTAGAATTGAAGCAGCGTTTATGGAATAAGTCATAGAGTTGGGCTTCCGACTTTTCATGGAATTCCAATTCTATATATGAAATGTAGCTAAGAGCCAAAATTGTATATATTTTTATTTGCTTGTTGTTATCGATAAGTTGGCTGAGAACTTATATCTGCATGTCGTAACGATAACTTTAGCAAATACTTACTATCGATTTCTACAACAAATATAACGAATATTAGTTATCGATCATATATACAGTATATAAGCCAGACTACCGATATTTCATATATAAAACTTACTTAAGATCCAGCAGCTTAATATGTACATATTTACAATCTGCTATCAATAACAAAAAGTTGTGTGGCACATCGGTTTCTTTTTTCTTTCTTTTTCATTCATTCATGATAAAAAATTGAACTGCTTACTAGCATTTATCGATTAATGTGAAAATAGTAATCAGTTATCGATTAATGTTATCACATAAGGTATGAATAACTTCAATGTTAATATAAATAAATGAAAGAATACATTTTTCTTTCTTAAATACCCTTAGCAATGACTTCAAACAGTCATCGATAGCTCATGCCAATTTATCGATAACTCTACCCATAGCAAATGCATTATCAGCCCATAGCCAGGACGCCATTTTACATCATTTAACAATCTGATGAAACGCATAAGGAGAGACTGGCATATTGAATTACCAGATATTGCCTAATTGAAATGTTTGGCCCATTTTTGATGGCCTTTTGGATGACGCGTTTCGTATTCGACTCTTTCCAGAGAGACCGAGCCGGAGAGAGTGAGTGAGATTGCTTATCGCGCCCAAGTGAGAAATGTCAATGCAAGGTTTGGGTTCACCTTCGTATCGAAAACAATGGCAATAGCCAAATGGAACCGAAACACCTATTAAACAGTCGCCCGTTCGGCTGGGCCTATCAACCATGGCGATCGTGTCGGCATCAGGCATCAGCCAACAGGCAACAGACAAAACAAAGCAACACACAAAACATCTAAACAATGGGCGCTGGGCAGATGAGTTGAGTGCATTTCTGAAAGCCGATCGCATGATTGACAGCTTGCAGGCCCCGTCCAAGCCAGCCAATCAGCCAGCCAGTCCGTCCGTCCGTCCGTCAGTCAAGCAGTCAACGGAGGCGCAAAAGAAATTGGAACTATCAGCAGGCATACGAAATAATAAGAAAGAGATCGGTTAATCCAGCCCAGCAAAACTTTGTGATCGAGGTGTTGATTGTCAGAGACTTGGAATTCAAAGCGAACAGAGACAAAAAAATACCCAAATAGAGAGAGATATGGAGAGAGAGAGAGAGAGAGAGAGAGAGAGAGAGGGAGAGAGGGAAGTCTAATTGATTAGCTGTTTGCCATTTGATTTCGTTTGATCCATTGGAATTTTATTGCTAAACAGGAAATACGATCGCAAATGCTGCACAGAAGCTTCTGAAATTTATTGATCGAAATTGAACTTTGATAGGAATCAACATTTAGTCGGGATTTACTGACACAGTAATACTCTTTTAGCTTTGTAATAGATCATATTTAGTTAATATCTTCAATAATCTACGTGGATGTCAGGTTCTATATTTATATGTGTTATATATGTTATATGTGTTATATGCAGTCAAGCAGCAGCTACGAAAATATATTAAACCTGGGTATATATGTAGGTATAGGTGGTATTTGTGAAATAAAATAAGTTATTTAATTGTTATTTAAGATTATTTGTTAAAGCATTATCAAGGATTATTAGATTAGTATATGCTCTCTAATGCAATACACCCTTAAATTATCTTAATAATAATTATCTTCAATTAATATAATAATCAAGACTTTCAGAAATATATCAAATTTAATATGTGAAATATGATTTAGATTTACGATTTACGAATCTTATTTAAACCATTAATATTATTAGATATATCTTTTTAGGTTATATAATATATATCAATAATAAATAATAAAATAATATTTCCTGTTTATATTAATAGTTGTATACTTTATACAATCTTAAATAAATTTAAAAAAATATATAAGATATTCGATATGATATGAAAACAATTATATACTATATGAAATATAAACTACATGATGTACGATGTAAGCTATACAGTATATGATATATTATATACGATAGAATATATAATTAGGTCACCAGTAAATCAAGAAGTAACCTGAGAAAAAGCTAGATAATGCAAACAGACTGTATTATAGTTTGAGAAGTTTTAGATAGCACATATATATATATTCTATAGTGGTTAAATGGTATGTATTTCAGTACTATGTTTGGCATATCATTAATCAGATTATATAATCTATTAATCTATTTGTAATATTAGAATTGACGAACTTGATACTTAGTCAATTCATTCCATTAAAGAAAGAAAAGTCCTGAAAATGTCAAAATCTGATAACAATAGCCAGCAAGAAAGATCATCAAGAGCTTCGTAAATATTTGCTAAGCAATAAAAGAGAAAGAAAGATAGAGAGAGAGAAGAGAGAGAGAGAGAGAGAGAGAGAGAGACATAGAGCGGACAGTGGGAGAGTCTGTTGCATTCCAGGAGAGAGCTATTTATAAACGGCTTATTTTGATATTTTCCATCTTAAATTTCATTTGATTTGGTTCTCGAGCTGTGGCCGAATCGTGCTCATAATCTTCCTTTCGGCAAAGTCCTGGTGGGCCGCCATTTTCTAGTCGATTGCCTGATGCTGTTGTCGATCCACGGCAAAGCTAAGCGTCCAATTAGCTTGCCTTGGCAAGCCCTGCCCACCTGGCCACCTGATTGCTTTCTGTGTCTTTGCGAACGCAATCTTAATGTTATTTTATTTTTAAACATTTTTTTTTGTCTCTGCTTCTTTTTCGTTTTTTTTTTTTTTTTTTTGTTTTCAGCTGCAAGAAACTTCAGGGCACTTGCAGCTTTAAGAGTTGGCATCCAGCCAGACGATGCACGCGGGTATCTGGTGACAACCTGGCAGGGCCAACTATAGATACAGCGCTATAGATACAGATACTTGGAGTTGGAATGGGTAAGGGGAGGAAGATGGGGAGGAGGAGTAGGGGAAAGAGCTGGAACTAGGGCTGTAGTTGTAGCTGTAGCTGTAGCTGTAGCTGGGGCTGGGGCTGGGGAGGCCTTGTAATAATGTTTGTGTAGCTATGGCCGAGCAAAACGCCAACATAAGCGGCCAAGGTATTATTTTTAAGCTCTTCCTCTCATTGTCTACCCGCCCAGACGAAGACGAAGACGAGGAAATAGAAGACCACGACGAAGATGTTGGCGTTGACGTTGACGTTGACGTTGCTTTGGTTGGTTGGGTTTGTTTTGGCTCGACTTGGCTTGCCTTGCCTTGCCTTAGCTTGGCTTGGCTTGGCTGGGTCTGGTCTGGTTGGTCTGGTTGCCAGATCGAACTAAATAAATGTGTATTTACTTGTATTTTGTATGTGCTCTTTGGACCCGGGTGGGTGCAATGTAATTCAAAACCTGCGCCGCAATAGTCAACTGGAAGTGAATTAAAAAATAAAAAAATAAAGAAAGACAGAAAAAAAAAAAAGCCAAAACGAAAGAGAGATACGAATGCGAGTCAAGTAGGCAGCCAGCAACAAAACCAAATATCACAAGAAAAAGACACAAAATAAAATAAAAGAAATATGTCAATGTATATTCCAAATGTCCAGCGATTTAGTGTGCTTCAGCAGGAGAGACAGAGAGAGAGAGAGAGAGAGAAAGCGAGAGTGAGTGAGAGAGAGAGGGATAGGCAGCATGCAACAACGTGGGACGCCATTTGCCGTCAGCGTCACATTGACGAGCGCAGCTTAAGCTGGCTGGCATCCCGGCCTCCACTCCAGCTCTCACTCCATGTTATTTGAGTTTTGATGAGGAAAAATGTGTGCTCTAATTGACAGTTTTTAGATTTTAATCTTTGGCGCAACAGCAACAGCAAAAGCAACAGCAGCCACAGCAGCAGCAGCAGCAGCAACAGCGACTGTCGGTCAAGCCAAAGGTGGAGCCGCTCGAATTTGACTCCTCGTGTCGCCTGCTTAATGCAATTTCAGCGTTTTGGACGCCCATGCGTGCTCCAAACCCAGACCCAGACTCAGGCCCATACCCAGGCCCCAAACAGCTCCAGTTCCGCAGCAGCAGCAGCAACAGCAGCAGCAGCTTATGGCCACCAACAATGACAGCATGCATACGAGTATGTGTGTACATTTGTATTCGTATTCGTATTCATATTCGTTTATTCATTCATGCATCGCATATGCTCTTTGTCAATTAAGCAATCAGCAGGAAGTTTGCCGCGCACTTTGCCTTATCACACCGAACGCTGAGCCCCTGCCCGCCCGTCCCGGGCTAAGACCCTTAGGCTGTCCCCTTACCCGGTCGGACACCAAATCACATCATCAAAAGCCGACTCTAAGCGATGGAGCAGTCGCCTCGCCTCACTTGACACTTGACGTTGTTGGCGGGCGGGCGATTTTCATTTTCGCAGCCTTTTCCATTTACTCATTTTTTTCTGTTTTTGTGAATTCATTTGTAGTTGCCTCGCAAAGAATAAAAAAAGAAAAAAAAAAACAAAAACAAAATAAAAATAAAGAAAGAAAAAAGTTTTTTTGAAACGCAACGAAATGAAAAGAATGTTGAGCCGCATATTAAATACCACCGCCTGAGCTCAAGTGTCAACAGAGCCAGCGAGCGGTACCAGCGAGTATGTATGTGTATGTGTGTGTGTGTGTATGTGTGTGTAGTTCGCCTGTATCAGGCAGGGCGTTACGGGTCTAACGGCAGGCAATAAAGAGCACCAAGAGCCGTACTCAAACCCGTAAACAGCGACCGCCCGCGGCGTAATTGAATATTTGGAGTGTAAAAACCGCACCCGGTTGCACTCTCCCTCCCTGCGTGTGTGTGGATGTGTGTGTGAGGACGAAAATAAGGACATTCCTGTCTCACACACAAATTCACCACGCACAATGGACGCAAATAAACCAAAAAGTGGCCCATCAAGTTGGTAAAAAAAAGGAGAGATCGATGTGAAAGGGTATTAATATATATGTATATCATTTAAATATTTAAAACAAATGCATATTCAAATTTGAATAATTAAAAAATATTTTAAAAGTTTAAAACAAATGAATATTAAAATGTGAATCATTACAAAATATTTTTTTAGACCTACTACAAATTTTATATTTTAAAATAATAACATATTGATAGACAGTTATGATTAATACTTTCAATAATAATACTTTTAATTTAATACATAAAATATAATTTAAGTAAATTTACTGCAATAATATGAATTCAAAATATTTCATAATAATATATTTTTTAAATTTGTATAAATAAAATCAATTTTGAATTTAGTATTTAATTAATTAATTTTTTATCATTTTAAATAATTTTAATGACAATTTTGGAATTTATGAAATATATTTGAAAATAGAAAACACAAAATTAATATGCTGCACTTAAATTATAATATTATATAATAATTTATATTATTTATTTATTAAATTCTAAAATTAAAAAAACAAAAAATTTATTATTTTATATTATATTATATTTTTTTAATATTTACTTCTTTATAGAAGCAAATAAATAATGCAATTAGCTCCAAAATAAAAACCAAAATCGAACTAATTGAAATACTGAATGGAATAGAAATGGATAGAAATTTCCCTCAAGTTCTTTTTGATTAAAATACATATATATATATATATATATATACATATATATATATATATATATATATATATATATATATATATATATATATAGACTTCCTATCACTTATAAGTAGTATTTTTCGTACTTTATATATTCTTCAAAATGTAATTTGTGCAATTATCGATTTTTATATAAATTTTATTTTTGAAATATTTAAAAAAAAAACATAAATAAATGTACATATACATCGTACAAAGAAATTCAATAAAAATAATAGCTTTTAAAAATATAATAGAAATTCGAAAATATATTAAGTAAAGAAAGAAATAATGAAAAAAATAGAAGTATTGAAAATTTTTTAAATTAACGAATTTAAAAATGGAGTTTGAAAAAATCATTTATAACAATACAAAAACAATTTACACAATCATTAATCATTATTCATTAATTATTCAAATTATAATTCGGTAGTGAAACTTAGCGAATATAGAAAAAATTTCTTTTATTTATTTAAGATTAATTGTGTAAAAGTTTGTTACATACATTTTTGTATTTATTTTTTAATTTTATTTATTTATTTTTTATGTTTTATTTTATTTATTTTACTTTATTTCATTTATTTCTTTTATTGCTGTTATCCAATATTTGGAAATACCAAAAACATTCCAGCTTATCTGGCGCAAATTAATTTTAAACTAATTCAAATCAATTCCAATCAAAACTTTTTCTCGTAATTTTTATATTTTTCTCTCTTTCTCATACATATTTTCCCTTTTTTTTTTTTTTGCAAACTTTTTAAATTAATAAGCTCACATTTTTGGTTCGTAATTGTGCCAATTGCCCCACAGTAATTTTTGCAATGACCTATCGTAAATGTGGGCGGCATTATGTAGTTTCTGTGTGTGGTTGGGTGGTTGGGTGGCTGGGTGGCTGGGCGTTTTGTGCTAGAGTGTAAATAATAATGACTGCCTTTTTTTACGCATGTGTGTGAGTGCGAGTGCAGAAGAAAAAGTCAAGTCAGTTTATTATTAAAAAATACAAGTACAATAAAAATATATAATAATCATAATAATAATAATAATAAGCATCATAATGACGAGCTGGCTGGCAGGCTGACTGGCTGGCTGGCAGTGCGTAGCGAGCACAAAGGCAGCGACTGCGACAATAACACGCCCATTCAGTGCAGAGGCGAAGAGCCGGGAGCAGAGGACATAAAGGATGTGTTATAGAAACGAGAGCACGCCGAGTGCTACACACAGTGAAAGAGACCGAGAAAGCACAGCCAGATAGATGTAGAGACCGGGAGAGAGAGAGAGAGAGAGAAGGCGAGAGTGGGATAGAGGTAGCAGGAGGCGAGCAGGCTCTCAAGTAGGGTTGCCAACAACATGAATTGCTCATTTAGATTTAGAGAACCACTCGAGGCACCGTGGAGTGGCGCTGTGTGTATGCACACACTGTATGTGTGTGTGTGTGTGTGTGTGTGTGTGCATGTCGAAAAACAAGGACAATTGCGTCGCGTCGAGTGGCCAACAAGTCGCCGAGTCGATTCGAGTCGAGTCGCTAAAAAACAATGCCAAACAATTGACGACAAACGTTGACTACGCCAGAAGTGGATCTGTCCCCTGATTCCTGCTCCTGCCAATGGAGCAAGTGGCACCTGTGCCACAGCCTCGGCCTCAGTCGTAGTCGCAGTCGCAGTCGCAGTCGCAGTCTCAGGCAGCATCCTCTGCAACGGCTCCAGAGTACAGCCATCTCGGCGCATATTTGTCTTTAGCATTTGCTCGTTCATTTGTTTGGCTAGCGGCTTAAGGGGCCATCATCTTCAGCCGCATAGTCATCAAATGCATATCCTCCGGCCTGTTGTCATCTTTCACATTCCCAAACCCATTCCCATTCCCATTCCCATTCTCGTTCTCGTTCTCATTCTCTTTATCAGCTGCCAGACAGCGATGGCAGGTCCAAACATGTTAAGATCGCTGCCAAATCAGGCCGGGATTAGTCCGGGGCTTAATGCGATAAGCGCTAAGCACCGATCATCGCAGCCTTAGCGCTAACGCCAAACAGCTTATATCCATTAGATTAGCATTAGCAGCGCTGTCAAATGATCTACCAACTAGAATCAGCTAATACTAGACATTGCTGATTGATCTGGACTGCAAATCGATTTCGTAATTAACTCAATCTGAATTCATTCATTCTAATATAAACTAAACCTTCACTCCACTGCACCTCAGTATTTTTTTAAGTACACCCGGTTGAAGGAACGGACGAAGCTTTATAAAAAAAAAATAAATAAATAAATCCAATCTTCAGTTACTGATCATTTTCTATGTAGAACAATTTAAGTTAAGAACTATTTACAATTTAAAATTTGTTGACTTGGGCTGATGAATTTTATATTCATTATTCATTAGCGTATAAAATTCGTCGAAGCAAGATAAGTCTATGTACGATTTTGTAGCCAGCACTTTTTCTATAAAGTCTTTAGATGCTGAATTTTTATATGAACTCAGGTCTTATCTAGCCTTATCCTGTCATACTTTCTAGGAATTATTACCTGAACTCCTGTGCTCCCTACACGCACACGCCTTTGCAACTTTTTTTTCTTACTCATTCATCTCTCTAAATTAATTAATCTAAAATTAATCTTTTCCTCAGTTCCTCTTAAATATTAGCGGTAAAATAATCGGAATATAATCAGATTAATAATTCCTAAATCTTGTATTTAGAATTTTGTATACGTCTAAGAAAATGTAAAAATCTCTTATACATAATCAGGAAAATCTATCCATACTTGGGTTCAAGTAAAATATCAAAATCAAAGTTTATGGTATTTGAGGCATTCAGGGGAAAAGGATTTTCTCTAAAATTATTTCTAATCATCAACTAAATAATGTTTCATATTTCCAATCAGGTGAAATTAAAATTAGCTGACAAGAATTTGCATTTTGTTATTATTTATTTATTATTATTATTAATATTATTATTATTATTATTATTAATATTATTATTATTATTATTATTAATGTTATTATTATTATTATTATTATTTTTATTATTATTATTATTAATATTATTATTATTTTTATTATTATTATTATTATTATTATGATTATTATTATTATTATTATTATTATTATCATTATTATTATTATTAATATTATTATTTATTTGTTTGTTTATTTATTTATTTTTATTTTGTACAAATTGAGCCAATATTATTAAATTTAAAATTAAAATTACTTAATATAAAATTTAATAAGGGATAGCTGGAGTAGCCATACACTTTCATTTTCTACAAGAGATATAATAATATACCTATGTGCAGTATCTGTATATATTATAGTATATTTCTATTATACAATGAATATATTATGTTAAGTAAAAAGTCAAGGAGTGAGGATGATAGATTATAAGAAAGCAAAGCCTCTTCCTCTTCGAATGTAGATTATAACTGGGAAAGTATTACATCTATATGTAGTGGTAGTGGCGTACAAGTTATAACTATGTGTTGGCCCCATAAAGGCACCACAATATCTAAGCTATATTTATATAGAAATCTCATTGAGCAGCGATGCCTTGATAACTCGAGATCCATTAGAGTAGGCTTTTAAATTGTAAATATATATCATCTTACCAATAATGACACATATACAGCATATCAAAATAACTATATGTACTATAAATTTAGAGCTATAGTACAATTTGAGCGTTAATAAACAATACTTTATTAAAAACTATTTATTATTTATTTGTAATCATGTAATACGTATATGTAAAATAAATTACATCATCGTGTATTCCTCTCTTTTATGTAAGAATGAGCTTCAGGAATTATTCAAGCAGATCTTTTTGTGCTCTGAAGAGTTGTCATCGATAATCAAGAAACCAACTCAGACCAAAACTCAAGCATATTTCATAATAGTCTATATTTATTATTAATATCTACAAAGGGTTTTCCTTACTACAATAGTGAAATTCTTTGCCCATACATATGTACATACTATATATATTCCTTGACGATCAGAATTGATGTATTTTGTAACTGATCTAAGCGCGAGTTCTCTTTGCCGGAGCATTGGCCCAGGCTAATTGCTCAGCCATTGTCCAAACAATGACGACGTTCAAAAACTTTCAACACTTGATTTAATTAGCGCACTAATGATCAGACCGATCGCAGGTGATCGTCATCGTTATCGATCAAGCCGCTAATTTAATTCGCGCTTCGGACAAAAAAAAAAAAATGAAAAAAATAGAAAAAAAAATTTAACCAAGTCATCGCGTTAATTGCGTAGAACCCGAAAGCGAGCGATAGATAGAGAGCTGGTCAGCGATCGTGACATGGAGAGAAACTGTCGACATCATGATATTGGCTAATCGAGAATAATTGCCTGATGATGCTCATCAGAGGTCGGAACAGAGCCAGAGCCAGAGCCAGAGCCAGAGCCAGAGGTAGAGGCAGAGGCAGACGGTACAAAGGTATTAGGCGGGGGGTACAAATTGAATGGAAACTAAATTTGTCAAAGGTATTAACGATAGAAACCTTCGGCCCGCTGGATGTAAACACGGGCCCGTCAAACAATAACTGTTGACAGCTCGTAAATTAATAATTTTGCACAGAGCCGAACAACAACAGCAACAACAATAACAATAACAACAACAACAACAACAAACAACTATTATTGAAACAGGCAACAGAGACAGCAAGCTGAGCAACCAAAAAAGGCATACAAACACAGACCGGGAACAGTAGCTGCGGCACAGGAACCATGGCAGCAGAAGCAGCAGCAGGAGGAGTAGGAGAAGGAGGAGATGGAGGAGATGGAGGAGGGGCGCAAATTAGCCGCATTTCCGCCTAGCACCGATCGACATCGACATCGACATCGGCTGACACTTTGACTTCCTGTGGCCTTTCCCATCCCCTTACAGGACACTGAGACACTGATTGTCTCTCTCTCTCTCTCTCTCTCTCTCTCTTTCAGTCTCTGCCTCCCTCTCTCTCTCCCTCTCGCTCCTTCCATTGTTCTTCGACTGCTTCTGTGTAGTATATTAATTTCATGCATAGCAATTGCTCTCCTTCAATTCTCTTGCTATTTGGGTAAAACAATTCACAATTCGAAATCAAAACACATTTCGTTACGCATCTCTGACATTGTCTCTATATAGAGCATATTCCATAATGCAGTTTGTTTTGATAGTTGCCGACCAAAACTGAACAATTCAAAGACCTAGGAAGTCGGCTAAATGAAAAAAAAAAATAACAAATTATGCCTAACTAATTGGGCTCTAATGCAGTTCAAGTTTCTATATGCGAAATGTGATGACGATAGAGCTGGAGTGAGTACATAAATCTGAATATATGATCTTTAATACCTTTAGAATACTTAAGGGATTCTGTACTGTGCTAAAAACTATATAATAGATGTATAATATACAAGATATTACAATGCATATTGATATTAGAAGAGAAATTTAAAGAATTGGTAATGCTTTGAGGCTGCGAAATCGTATTACATGAAAGATATGTACGAGTAAATATGTATATGCTAACATAACATATTATAGTATTGTTTTTATCATTATCTAATATTGTACGTGTCTTATGGCATATTAGAGTTTTTTTTTGGTCATGATTTGCATCCGTCCGTGCTTCTGTGTCTTGTACGTCCCTCCATTCATACGAATAGAAACGACTAGGCTGAATAAACGTATATATATGTGGGTATATTCGTCTGATAAAGTTGCAAGATATTTCCCCATACGATCATAGGAGGCGTGACAGATCGGGAAATACTATCTGATATCTCATAAATTATATTATTTAAGGTGCTAGAGAATCGAATTTTGGAATTATATAAAGTATATAGATAGCGAATATATCTATCTTCAGTTAATCCAATATTAGTAGAAATACTCAATTACAATTACTCTACTGTGAAATAGTTACAAAGATTTTGTAGCTATAACTCAAAAATGGGCGTACTACTACACAATTCCAATAAAAATAAATAAATAAATAAAAATAAAGATTTAATTTCTTTACAAATATTGAATGAGTATTACATAGTCAGTAGCACTCGCCTGTAATAAGAATGGCTTATTTTAATAGATAATTCTTTAAACAGAATTCCCTCAATGAAAGAGTTCTACAATGCATTGTAACATTGCAATATTCGCCCCCAAAACTGTGCTACGAATTCCGATCAACTCAAAAGGGGGGTTTACGCAGCGATCGAACTTGGCGCTGACAGAACAAACGTTGTGACAAACAACTCTGAAGCAATTTGTGAGCATGACTTGTTGAACTGCGCACCAGAAGATCGGAAGCTGTGGAAACTGCTTGATCATGGCATCAAAAGTGGAATCAAGCTAATTTGCTGCAATGGAGCTTACAGAATGAAGCAGTGGCCAGAGCTGAAGCTGGAGCAGACGATGATGCTGATGTTGATGCTGATGCTGATGCTGTTGTTGAGGCTGCCACTGGCGTAGACGAAGGGAATTGAATTTGACAGCTATTTATGACTGTCGATCGACAGGTCGACAGATCAAAGCGTGGGCAACGTGCACGACGAGTGAAAAGTGTGGGAAATGCGTTTTCTACGAAATATCCGGTAAGCCAGACAAAGGTTGCATTGTGCTAAGGACGTTGCGTTTGCGGCAAGTGTGTCAACCTATCTCCCTTCCTCTCCCTCTCGCTCTGTCTCTTGGTCTCGTTTGTACCTGCAGAGCCGTGTTGCCTTTGACATTGCCTTTTATCATACGCATTTCCCTGCTACAATTTTAATGCCTATCTTTGGCTGTGGCTCTGTGGCTCAAACGGCATAATAAAGCAAGTCCATATCCCAAAAAAAAAAAACAGAGAAAGAGAACTCTGAATGGAACGCACTGAATGCATGCGTGCGTGTATAGCAATATTATATATATATATATATATATATATATATATATCTGTATGTGTGTGTGTATCTAATAGCGCCCATCAAACAAAAAAGTTCAGACAACTAATGAATTTTCATGGCGATTCCTGCGGGAAATGCCAATACCTTTCAACATTGTCTCGCTGCCCGCTGACGTAGTGGCCCGTAGACACACCATGGAAGCCACAAATATACAGAAGGACAGACAAAAAGACAGACAGGCGGGCAGACGGGCAAACTGACTGACAGACAGACGGGCAAGTGTGGCCACCCGACCACCCGGCCACCCGCCTAACCACCCAACCACCCACAAAACACGACGGCAAGCGCTCAACAAAAGGAAACACAAACCGCAGCGCACGGCCAGCATTAAGGGGGCTCCCGCTCAAGAGCTATTCAACCAAATGTTGTATAAATGTAATTCAATACTTTTTTCAATCTTCCAGTTGCTGTTGTTACTGAAACTGTTCTTGTTGTTTGGCAGTAAGTAAGCCCATAGCAGAGAGAACAACAAAAACGTAGCGAAAATTGTTGCTAGCTCACACACACATACATATGTATTTACTAGCCCACACGCACAACAAATTGGAAACACATTTTACCCTCCAATTACTTAAATACAATACTCGTTGCGCCTGTCATCCATAGAACTGACGAGCGGGCGCACTGCGTGGGCGTGGGGGCGTGGGTTTGCTGCGGTAATCGAACGGGCAACCAAGAGGGCCAAGAGACTTGGCCACAGCCACAGTGTCGCATTGGATTTTTATTACATAAATCTTTTAAAATAATTAAGACGCAATTAGCTTTCATAATTACAATTACGCATAGATTAAAGCAAACTTAAAAACTTAAACTTAAAAACTTCCAATTTATTGATTGCAGTTAAGACTGGAGTTTAAGGTAAGTCTACAACTGTTGCTGTTCTGCTCTTCATTAAGTGTTTATATGCTTTGGTGGAGTTTTATTTCTTCTAGTAGTATGATCATCAAATACTTTTATATGTGAAAGGCAAAATACTTAATTAAATTTCAATTTATAAATTTTACTTATTCTTCAAGTGATCGCATCGCAAAACTATCGATACTCTAGAAATGCCAATGAGCATAAGGAGTGGGTTAACTATCGATAGGCGCATGATTAATCGCACACTGTGCAAGTCACTTTGTAATTGCACGCACACATACACACTCACTCGTGCACTTTTCTTACAAGATTGCTTGTGTGTGTGCGTGTCACAAGACTGTCTGTCTGTCTGCCTAGTTGTCTCTCTGCTTGTTTCTCTGGCTGTCAGTCAGTCAGTCGTTCGTCATGCACGCTTCACGCCAACAGGTCTCTAATTTCAAGTAACAACACAGGCGAACACACTCACACACACACACACACATCTCTACGCCTGCTCCATCTGCCTCTCGCTCGCACTTATTCACTTGCATGTGCTGTGCGTGTTATCAAAAGGCTGAAATGAATAAATAAATGAATGTAAGTGTGTCTGTTTACCATGCCCGGCTTCCCTGGCCGACTTGCCTACTCTCCAGAGAGTTTAGCGCTTTGTGCGCGCTAATAGATTTTCTATTACCTACATCGAGCAACCCACCCACTCCAACCCCCCTACTCCACTCGCTCTGCCACTCTCTGCTTCTCAGCCTCTCGCTCTACTCTGCCTCCCTTCGCTGCCCTCGTTCACATGCATGACCGAATTTTCATTTAACAACTCCCAGCGGAGTCAGCATCAAGGCAAACTGATTATTATTATTATTACTATTATCATCATCATCAGTAGCAGCAGCAGCAGCAGCAGCAGCATCATCATTATTAGAGGTTGCCAAATCAGAGCCAACCCAGCCAAATCTAATGCCGCTAAAGGCCGCTGCGCCGCTGGGGCGCTGGGCGGACGAGCGGTCGACCGCAATCGCAGCGGGCGGCGTTTCTTTTACACATGTCAATATTAGATTTAAGATTTTTGGGCGAAAGTTAAATGGGTTAAAGCCAAGCCAGCCGTTGGGGGCGGGTGATGCTGACAGCGATGAGCTAAATGATGAAGGATGAGCAGGAAACGGGGCGGGGGCGTTCAGGACACTTGTGCACCGGTTGCAATTCACAACATATTTCGCTTAAACAAATTATTTATAATTAAACAAAGCCTCGCTCGACACAGTTCAGCTCAGCTCAGCTCGGTTGCCATGTCAACCCCTAAGCAGGGGCAGTGGGCGTGGTCGTCAGCATAGCTACATGAATAATAATAATCAAAATACAAGTGAATCGAACTTTGATTAATCTCGCAAAAGTTATTAAAAACGCAAACAAATGCAATTGCAGTGCAAAATTTTAATTTAATTAATGGCGAGCTGGCCTCAAAGTAACCGTTACTTTTGTACGTTTCGCTGACCCAGTTAACAAAATTAAATGCGAACAATGATGAGAGGGGGAGGAGAGGGTGGTGATGAGTCGGGCAGTGGGGAATGGAGTAAAAAAAAGTTTATAAACATTTCATTCAATTAACTTTGAGTGGCTGAAAATCGTACTAGAGCGAGGGAGTGCACGACTAGACGAATACCCTGTAAATAGGTTCGAATTCATTATTTGGTCTCTAACTCACGGACACGCACACACTGACGAGCACACAGACACATATATTTGCATACACACACAATCATTCACATCTACAAACATCTATCGATGCTTAACCATATTGATGACTGAGGCTGGCGATAGTTGGCGATAGTTGGCGATAGTACGATGATCAAAATAAGCTTAAGCAGAAGAAGAAGAACGAGAGAGAGCGAAGAAGTATAGAGACACAGCTGTGGAAATAATTTAAGTATAGAAGGAAAGCCACCCACAATAGTATAATTAAATTATATTTAGATAGGTTCGAGGTATAGATTTTTATCGATAAAAATGTGAGTTTTGGAGAAATTGGAAGATTCCCCAATAACGATAGAGATGAGAACGAGTAAATGTAAAGTAAAGTAAAATAAACATGAAATATACCTACAAATATATAATAAATACCTTATTGGAGTTGTCTGCCGACAGCCTTCATTCTCTTATATTTCTTTACAAGATTCCCCTTTTTAAGCATTCGGAATGGATACAGGGTATACATTATCTGCATGAACTAAAAACATTAAATGAAAAACAAAAACATTTTAATTAATGAGGAAATATTTATAGATAGCGAGAGAAAAGGACCTATCATAAAAGACAGTGAGAGAGAGAGAGAGAGAGAGAGAGAGAGAGAGACAGAGAGAGAGAGAGAGAGACAGAGAGAGAGAGAGAGAGATAGAGACAGAGAGAGAGAGAGAGAATAATTGCAATAGTAAATCTGTAATTAGAAGTATTTAAAATAAAATAATATGAAATATGTTAAATAATAATTATACAATATTGTATGATTAAAATTATGATTTTATTTTCTAAAAATAATTATAAAATTTTCATGCACTACATATTTTTACTTGTTTATTTTAATAATAATAAATAAATAAAAAAAATGCATTTCTAATTCATACTAAAGCACCATGTAGAGAGGTGGCATAAAGAGAGAGAGAGAGAGAGAGAGGAGAAAAAACGATATACTTAGAGAAAGAGAAAGAATAATAGAATATGGAAATCATTAACCATTAGATATTATAAAATTAAAAAAAAAAATAGTAATAAAAATGAAAATAGGATTTTTGTAATGAACAACTAAATTTATTTGTAAAACTATTTGTAAAATTTGCTGCCAAAAACTTAATATTATATCATTTTATAAAACATGTGCTCAATAAAAATTTATATTATTAAATTTTCGAAACTTGATTTTTTTTTACAGAAATAAAAAATTATATATAAGAAAATTATACATATCTTAAAAAAAGATATATAAACAAAATACATAGAAATAATAATAAAAATAGTAAATCATTAACAAATTGAAACTTCAATTGTTACCAAATTAAATAATATTGACATAAAATAATAAAAATAATAATAAGTTTTAAACTTTTCAGGTATTAGATATTTCAAGCTTTTAATTATATGTATGCATGCCTCATATACCTTTGCCGTTTTGTATTGTATTTAGGTATTAGAAAATTACCTTTTTATTCAATTTTCGCACCTTTAATTTTAAAGGAGGTATAAAAAATCCTAAATTTCCAATTCGTCTGAACGCGCCATCTACATGTGAATTGTGTTATTCTTAACGCATTGCCAACCATTGCCAACTATTGCATGCGTTCAAATACTATCGAATAGGCCGCTCAGAGCAACGCTGCAATAAACATATGTGCGTGTTTTGTTCTTGGCGCGCTTTTCTTGCACTGTTGTGCGTGCGTTGTGTGTGTGACGCGCGTAAACGAAGAGGCGAGAGTTGTGAGCAGTGACTGCAACTGTAATTAACAAATAAAAATATAAACACCGACCGACAACAAGTGTGCCAGGATGCCAGCCGGCATTGTTAAAACACCAAACACGGCTCGCGCGAAAGATGCAAATGCAACCAAGTCGGCGGATCGCAATGGAAACACCGGGAGCGGCAGCAAGAAATTCGTGCAGACGCGTCTGCCCTTTAAGTTAATAGCACCGGTGGCAAAGGGCAGCGCAGCAACAGACAAGACACCAGCGTCCACCTCGTCGGCTGTCGAACTGGACCTGGACGTGGAGGAGACGCAGCCAGAGCCGCGAAAGCGCAAGTTGTCCTATGGCAGTGACGCGCTGCCGGAGACGGAGCAGCTGCGTCGCTCCAACAGCAAAGAGAATCTACAGCTGGGCGCAACGGCTGTTACAGCCAGCAAGAAACCTAGGACAACGGAGGACGACGATGTCATCGAGCTGGATGACGACGATGAGGAAGAGGACAATGATCAGGACAAGAATGAGGTAAAGGAAAAGGTGAAGGATAAGGACAACGCTAAGAAAGGGGAAGAAAAGCAGGTAAAGGGCAATGCTAAGTTGAAGAAGTTGAAGGAAAAGCCGACAGATGGCGCCACTCACACGCCCATTCAAATCAAGCTGCCGATGAACAACAAGCGCGCCAAGCGCCGCAAATCCCTAAAGAAATCGGAGACAAGTGAAGCACAGCAATCGCCACAGACCAAGGCGGGGTCAAGCGCTGAGCGCAGTGACTCCAGCGATGACATTGAGGCCATAGCCGAGAGTCTCAATCCTCAAAAGCGGGCCAAGGTGATTGAGACAAAGGCGAAGGCATCGCCCAAGGTGAAGACACCCCAGCTAAATGGTGTGAAGGGAAAGGCTAAGGCCAAGGGAAGTGCTGCAGTCGAAGAGGAGACTCCGACGACGACTGCCAAGTCCAAGAAGGAATCCAAATCCATGCAGGAAGCAGAGGCAAAAGTAGATGAGGATGACGATGGGGATGTGGTGCTGCTGGACAGCAGCGACGAACTCAATGCTGATGAAGCTAAGGCTCCAGCTGCTGCGGCAGCCGTCGTGGAGCAGCCCTGTGCCGACATGGACGTGGACGTGGACACCGACACGCTGAATACATCGCCAGAGAAAGAGAAGGACGCGAAGCAGGAGGAATCGTCGGAGACTGAGAAGGAGACGGAGGAGGAGAGCAAGCCCGCTGGCTCAAATGCCGTCGTAGCGGATAAGCTGCCCAATCTGACGCCCAAGCAGCAGCGGCTTATGGAGCAGCGGCGCAAGGCGCGCGAGGAGAAGGAGCGCAAGTTGCAGGAGGAGCGACGCCTCAAGCAGCTGGAGAAGGAGCAGCGCGAGAAGCAGAAGAAGGCCGAACGCGACATAAAGGAGGAGCAGCGACGCAAGGAGCGCGAGGACAAGGAAGAGCTGCGTCGCAAAGAGCGCGAGGAGAAGGAGCGCAAACGGCAGGCTGATAACGAGGAGAAGGAGCGCAAACGGCAGGCCGAGAACGAGGAGAAGCGCAAGCGCAACGAGGCCAAGGAGGAGATACAGCGCAAGAAGGACGAGGAGCGACGCCGCAAGGAGCAGGAGAAGGAGGAGGCGGAACTGAAGAAGAAGCGCGCCGCGGCAACATTTAGCAAATTCTTTGTGCCCAAACATCCGAGGCAGTCCATCAGCAGCTCGCTGGAGCACGAGCAGAACAGCAGCGACAGCGATCCCAGCCACATGGGCAACCAGCAGCTCGCCTTTCGTCCCTTCCAGGTGAAGGACGACATGGTCGTGGCGCCCGTCACACGCGCCACAATCGCCGCAGACACGCGCCAGCAGTTGGACAGGCTCTTCCATGTGCCGGACGACGACGAAGAGGATGGGGAGGATCTGAACGAGAGCATTGGGCGCATCAAGCGTCCCACACGCGCTCAGCTCTATCTGAGCGAACTACGTCTAGGCAAGCACAAGCCGCTGGCCAGCAAGCGAGATGCCCGACTGCAGCGATGCCTTAAGGATGAGGAAGATGACGACGATGTCCAGGTGGTCGGTAAGTGCATCGTCAGGCAGTCTCATAGATTGTTCCACTCTCATTTCTTCCTTGGCCTCCAGATGACTTGGTCAATGCAGTGGGTACGCCCATTGTGGTGGAGCGGCCGAAGCAGGTGCCCTGGATGCGGGCCAAGTACTTGCACTTTGCGGACAATCGTCGCCCGCCATATTACGGGACATGGCGCAAGCGCAGCCAGGTGGTCAGCGCACGCCGTCCACTGGGACAAGATAAGGCATGTATCTATAGAATATATTACCAGATGCATTCCCATAACTTAAGCATTTCTATCTCTCTCTCCCATCAGACTCACTTTGACTATGAGGTTGACTCGGACTGCGAGTGGGAGGAGGAGGAGCCGGGGGAGTCGCTAAGCGCCAGCGAGGACGAGAAAGAGCGCGAGTCCGAGGAGGAATCGGAGGAGGAGTACAATGAATGGTTTGTGCCCCATGGCCATCTCAGCGACGAGGAGCTGCAGAACGATGGCGAGCTGGAGGATGGCAATACACGCGAGGCTCAAAAAGCCAAGCTGCAGGTCCTGCAGCAGGAGTTCGCCCAGGAAATGAAGAAACAAACCAAGAAGATCAAGCCCCGCCTGCTGGGCCCCGTCTGGCTGGACGAGAATGGCAACAAGTCGCAGCTCTGCCCGGCTGTCTTCATTCAGACCATCGACATGTACGGCTGTTGGCAGCTGCAGCCGCTGACGCTCGAGCCGCCGCAGGAGTCTGGCGAGGAGGAGGAGCCGCAGGAGGAGGCCAAGGCTAAGCCAACTACAATGCAACTGGACGAGCAGCTGCTACAGCAGCTGGTGCGTCTCGTACACGGCAACAGCAATGCCAAAATGTTCCTCATCGCTGAGTATATGGAGTATCTGAAGACGCAGATTACGCCGGAGTCACAGACGATGCTGCCGTCCAAGACAATGCTGCGAGAGAAGTTCGACGAGTTGGCCACCTGGAAGCCCGTCGAGAAGGCCGTCGGCGTCGAGGCAAAAAAGTCGAAGAAGCCCAAGAAGCGACTCTGTTGGGTGGTCTCGACGGAAACGCTGCACAAGTACCACTTAGAAGATCTGACGCTCCAGAATCAGTGGAACTACACGCTGACCCCGAAAGTCAGCAAGGCGGACACATCGCTGGGAGAGGCGTCACTTCTGACCGAGGCTTGCGATGCGGGCAGCACAGCCAAAGCAGATGTCGACAAAGTGAGCAAGGCCACTGACTCGGCTGGCTGCACGCCCACTGCATCTGCAGGCGCAGCAACAACGGCAATGGCTACGAGTGCCAAGAAACGCGTCTCGTTGCTGATGTCAGTGCCGCGGGATCAGCAGTTCCATGCGGCCACCAAGAATGCGCTCATTAGCCAATATCTGCGCAAGAGCGACGACACGCCCACCAGCCGAAAGCCTTCGCCTGCTCCGCCGCTGATCAGCGACGATGTTGTGCTGCTCTCCGACTAATCCGCTAATTCCAACTAGTCGGCTATACATAGATGTAGAACTTTGTCGCGCCTTTTGCGCCTAGCACCTAAGTTTCCCTAGCCGTAGTGTTCACTGTACCAGCCGAGTGTGTCGTACTGTACTCTGATGATCTGCTGGCAAGCCATGTATCCAATCCTGGTACATCCAATTGCCTTCCTCCCCTGCATTATCAATGGCTCAACACACTCCGCTGGATTATTTATAATTAATTTTTTTTTCTCGCAATTTTAATACATATATGTATATGATTTTTATTTCAAATAAATGTTGCTAATTTATATTCGTATGCAATCAAAAGAAACTGTGCTATACTATATATAGAAACTGTGTATAATAATAACTCTTAAGAAGTTTTGCATAATCGGATGCGATTGTTCTTATAGAGGCACTATATAGTATCATAATAGCATAACATATATTTTATGGTATCATCATATATGTATATAAGCTATATAGTATCCTCATATATATGTATATGGACAGTTATGATAGAACCTGACACGTATGTTTAATGAGAACCTCATATCTTGAAAAATATCCAACTTTATACATATATATGCAAATCCTTTCGGATTACTATATATTATATAGATAGTATGGATAAATAGTGCTGCAATTTGCATGGAATTTTGTCTTATCTATAGAGAACATGACTTGACTTGGGCATGAAAAAACCTAGTGAAAGGTATTTAATATACTAGATCGATTTAATTATCATAGTTCCTTCCATAACTCGATTTCCATTTATTATATTAAATCTCGCATTTGTGTAGAACTTATTGGTTCAAGTTTTGTTTCATTAATATTTTATACAATTTTTATTTTTGATATATTCTAAATATTTGCTCCATAAATTAAATGAAGTCTTGAAATTAAAGTTCCCCTGCGAATGAAATTGTACGATGAAATTGTATTCAACAGAATATATAGATTATATGCAGAAAATTTCATTGAAATCCGTTAATAAATATAGAAGTTATTTTGATCGATCGAATTTCAGGCTAACTCCTAATCGAACTTTTTGAAATTCTTGAATTTGTTTGGGTTTTAAATTGTTTTTTATTTTTTTTTTTATTTGCATTTATTTTTAAATTATTTTAAACATTAAATATACATTTTCTTAAGATGACCGACAAAAAGATTACTGAAATACAGATACTTGAGTTTTTTTTTTTATTGTTTTTCGATTTTATTTTTCCAAACTTTACTATCGTTGCGCTGTGTGAGTGAGTGGGTGTGTGTATGGGTGTCTTTTTGCCTATGTGTGTGATCCTTAATAGATTTGATCTTTAATATAAATTTCAGTTAAACAGGCTGATTTTCATTATTATTGCATTATTCATCGTTGTCATAGTTTACGTCGTCGTCGTCGACGTCGCCAGTTTCGCATCTCAATTTAAATCAAGTTATCCTAAGTCCAGCCCTGCCCATGCTATCCGGTACCCTTATCCAATTAATGTATATATCCCCCCTAATAGGCTTTTTCGAGATATCCCATTTCATGTGCTATCTACATTCGATCGATGAAATTCATATTTTTGAAATAAAAATCACAATTTGAAGGCGATGCTAATTTGAAATGATAAACCACATACAATACATTGTACAGTTATGCAGATGGTATCGTTATACAAAAACTAGTTATAGATTGAACACGCATTTCAGATATATATGTATATATATACATATATATATATATATATATATATATATATAGATACATATATGCGCCGATGTACCGTTATATTAAATATAATAAGGCAAATACGTCGAGGGTCAAATTGAATGCAATGCAATGCAAAAAAAAAAAACAAATATATATATATATATATATATATATATATATATATATATTAAATATATGTAGGCGTGTATATGTGTGTATGTATTGTCTTAGAAACCAGTCAGTTATGTATGCATATGTGTGTTCGTGTGTGTGTGTGTCAGTGTATAAGGAGTAAGCTCTACACTGAGAGTGAAATAGAAAGAGAGAGAAAGATAGAGGGAGAGAGAGAGAGAGAGAGAGAGAGAGAGAGCGAGCGCAAGAACGAGTGCGTGTGTGCTAAGAAAAACTAATAAATTTCAATTCCAAATTAAAATACACAAAATTAATAAACATTAAGTACTTATGATTTACGTTCAAGTCATTTACAAGTCAAATTTCGTTTTCGATTTTGTTTTCTTGCTGTTGTCCATTTGTTGTGGGGTTGTGTTAAGCGTTTTCTGGTTGCTTCTCTTCTTTTTGGTCGTCATGTCTTTTAGGGTTTTCATTCGTGTCGTCGCCATTGTTCATCCGTTCCTCATCCGCTGTTGCTGCCGCCTGTCCGGCGTGCTGCTGCACTGCCTCGTCGGCCGCGCGTCAAGGCAGCAGCAACGGCTTGAAGTACGCCCGACAGAAGATTGTGGACGCCGATGGCGGCAGATCCTGGTTGCGATAATACATATTGCACTCGCGCTCCGTCAGCTTATCGAACACGGCCGCATATTCGCGATGGAATGTGGCCAAGTCGACGTTGGCTCGGCCAATGGCCGTCAGTGCCAAAAAGAGTATATCCCGGTAGAATGAATGAGAACGCTCTACGCCACTGCTCTTCAGCTTGTGGCGTTCGTTGGCCAAGCGTTTCAGTGGCGTGGCCATGTCGTTGCAGCGAATCGCCGAAAGGATTTGCTGAATGACACTGCAAGACAAGAACAACGTCGAGACAGGCATTTTGTCAAAATGGGCATTTGATATGAAATGGATAGATGGAACTCACTTCATGCTAAGCTGCGCCTGGTCGGTCAGCAGCGCCTTTATCAACGGACTTGTCGGCTGCGTCTGTCGATAGAGAATGTACATGGGTGATCCGCTGGTCTCGCTGTGCAAGTTTAAGTTATCCCACAGGCACTGTATGTGCACGGTCTTGACCTTGGTCAGTGGATCCAGTTGCTCCTCATCGCTCTGGGGCAGAGAATATCTAATTAGTTATTACAGATCCAAATTGAACGACTCTGAGCACTCACCGTTGGCGGCAGACACAGCTCGGGCAGGTGCGTCTTGGCCTCGATGCGCTCCATGAGCCACAACAGGTTCCAGTAGATGATCGGATGCTCCTCGACGAAATTGGGCTTAATGAGCGACAGATCGCCCTCCTGGGTCAGTATGTTCTCTAGCTCTTTGCGCAGCACCAGCGGATTCAGATATGGCACCGTCAGGCTGGTCTTGTCAGCGGCCAGGCACTCGCCGTTGCTCTCGGCCTCGGGGCCCGCCAGTCGCGTGATCTGAACACTGAGGAAGGGCACGGTCAGCTTGTTGCACGCATGGCACGTGGTGTTCAAATTGGAGTCCTCCGCCGACCAGCCACTCATGATCTCCTCGTCGTAGACCAGCACCGAGCAGTTGTGGCATTGCGAGCAGGTCGTCAGCTGTATCAGCACATCGCATTCCGGATCGGCGTTGCTCTGCAATAGATTCAACGCTTCATTAGTTTCAATTTGCATCTCTCTCATCTCTCCTTACCTCCGCTGGGGTGCTGTAAAGATTGTCCGGCAGCACGGGCAGTGCGTGCAAATGCAAAGCCGCATTTGAGCTGTTCTCGCCCAGGGGAACCAGATTGTTGTAGCTCGACTTACGCGACTCACTGAGCCTGCCCCAAGGATCAAGATCGCTCGAGACACGCCTCAATTTACCCTCATCGGCACCGCCGCCGCCCCCCTCATGATCTTCGCCGCCCGCAAATGCCTCCTGCTGATGATGATGATGGTGATGATGCTGCAGATGATGATGATGGTGGTGGTGGTGATGATGATGATGATGAGGTGCATGCTGATGCCCATTGTTCGTCTTCACCGGCGTCGAATTGGCCGATATGGCGCCCTTGATCTCATCGAATTTTCGCGTCAGTGAATTGGCCGCATACTTAATGCTGCTCAGGCTGCCCTGGATGAGCTCGTTGGACTTCTTGCTCGTCAGGCTGGGGCTGTTAGAGTATAAGATTGGCATGAGTTTCATTTTCAAATTATAAAGACGTTCACAGTACACACGATCAATATATATGCAATGGGTTAAGAATAACAACAACAACGACAACAACAAGCATTGCAAGGATAGCAGCAGCAGCTAAGCTGAAGCGGAGCTATTTCGCTCCTCATCTTCCCTTACATCTTCATAACTTATTAATAATGAATTTAAAACCTAATCTAACTGAATTTCAAATTTAGCTTTGATTATTCTAGATTTTATAATAAAATATATATATCTCATAGCAGTTGGTTTAATAACTTCTATTTCTGTGAAATTTTTACTATACGATCTACATGTTCTATTAAAAGAGTTTTAATTTAGTAAAATTATTAACTCTTCTACATATTGGGCATATTTGCAACTGAATAACAATTTTTAGAATTGGATAATATTTGGAACTGATATATTAAATATTAAAATTTTAAAATTGTATAAAATATATATGAAGTAAAATGTTTAGTACCTAGCTTTAAAAATATCAAAAATATAATTTAATAAATGAATTTCGAAATTGTTTAGAATCGATAACTATTAAAAGGGAATAGTTATCGATTATTTAAAACAAAATTGATCTGCACATGCTATAGAGGTACTTAAAGAAAATTCGAATTTCTAGATCATATGAATTCTGAGATCGTAATATTCAACCATATGAATGCATATCCATATCGATCGACTCAGGTCGTAGCCCATAGACACTTTATAAGGTCTGCTACGCCTTCTACTGTCTGTCGCACATAATTTAATGTATAATCTGATTTCTCTTTTCCTTTGGCTTTACAAAATATTCAGAATTTCTTATTTCTGTAAATATTTGTCCACTTCAGAGTTATTTTCCTAACTTCTCACTTTACTTAAATTATATACAAATTCCTTTGACTGTTTATAAGAATAAAATGAAAACACAATTATCAAATATCAAATTATTTGCTGCTGCTGTTATGAAGAGAACATATAGAGAGAAAGTGAGTGAGAGACATAAAGGGAGTGCGAGAGATAGTGAGCAAGATGTGCAGAAATTCGAGTGAGGTAAGTGAGATAGTGATAGTGAAAGACAGAGAGACAGAGAGAGAGAGAGAGAGAGAGAGCGATAGCGAATTTTGGGTGCTGCAATGCTGGGTTATGAAGAGAACGAGATTTACTGTGGATGTTACGGCAATGTACGTAAGATGAATAATTGTAAATATTCAGTGTGAGTGGGTGAGTGACTGTGAGGGAGTACGTATCTGTGTGCGGATGTGGGTGTGGGTGTGGTTGTGTGGCTTGTGTCAAACCTTTAATTGCCCGCCACCAACAACGACAACTACAACAACATCATCATCAATCGACGATCAAATTGCGTTAAAGAACAACCCAAAACCCGAAACGTTTCGTATTGCAGTAATCCCAGATCCCAGGTGAAACTTAAGTGGAATATATAAAGAGTCTTCAATTGTTTTGTTCCAGTGTGTGTGTGTGTGTGTATATGTGTACGTGTGTGTGTGTGTGTGTGTGTGTGTGTGTGTGTGTGTGTGTGTGTGTGTGTGTGTGTAAAAGCAAATGCTGCGTGACATACTTGAAAAACATATTAATATCAACTACATTTACAATTAACTAAATACTATTTGCTATTTAAGTTACTAAATTAGATAATGAGCTTCAAAAGGTATTTCTATGTGATATTGCACAGATGTTGAGATACAAATTTATATTGTAGGGAAATTTGTTTAAGATTACTTAAATATCAAAAACTATTCCATACAAAATGTGTATTATTTTATAATTAGTTTAGATAGGATTTACTAGAGTAAAACAGAGAATTTCCATAAAACATAAATACAAAAATACATAAAATGTAAGAAATTAATTAAGAATTTGAAATCAATTAAAAGGAATGAAAAGCTAATTAATTAAAAATAATTAGAAAATTAATTAATTAAAAAATTAATGAACAATTCGAAATTACTTTAAAATAATGGAACATATTTAATCATTAGATATTAATTAATAATCAGAAGCTAATTAATATTTAAAGCTTGACTAAAAATTACAAATTAGTAATTAATAAAATAGAAAAATATATTAAAAATTATAATTAATGATTTTGTATTATTTAATACTTGGAATAATTAGAAGTTCATTAAAACGTAGTAATCAATAATTAATTAGAGGAAATTTTAAATGAATTTGTACTTGTTAATTAAACTCTAATTAATTATTAATATATAGTTTTTAATTTATTTAATATTATTTCAAAACTATATATTAATAATTAATTAGAGTTTAATCAACAAGTACAAAATAATTTACAATTTTTAATTTAGTAATAATTATGAATTGATTAAAAGGTAAAAATTAATTAAGAATTATATAAACGAATTGATAAATATAAATAAGAACTTAAAAATTAGAAATTAATTCAGAATCAGAAATTCATTTATAATTAGAAATAAATTAATTACTAATTATAAATTGAATAAGAAATTAAGAATTGGAAGTTAATTAATAATTAGAAATAAATTCAGAATCAGAAGTTGATTAATAATTGGAAAATTAATTAATTAATTTAATTAAATTAATTAATTAAAATTAGTTAATAATTTTATAATTTTATACTATGAAATAGACATTTCCATTGATCAAACGATATCTATAGCTTTATAATGTATCATAGATGAAGTCTTATAATTTCCATAATGAAAGTTTACTTTCCTGAGATATTGATAGACGTACATGATATGAAACAAGCTCAAATGAAGCACGAAATAGATATATATAGGATCAGAGATTATGTAAGCTTTACATTTGTACAATGAAGTTATTTAAACAAATTCCATTTAGAAATTTAACAAATATTTTACAGGTATGATCAGGTAAGCTTAAAGGCTTAAAGCAGTTGCTAAGCCAATTTTGAGGCATTGTGAAAAACGAATTATTAATGCCGCAGCAGCATTTGCAACAAGTGTGTGTGTGTGTTTGAGTGTGTGTGTGTGTGTGTGTGTAGAAGTTTTAAGAGCTTTGCTGACTGACTTACCTTATGCTTGATATATTTTCTATTATATTGGCGGGCAATTTCAAGTCTTTCTTAAGGGACAATCGTGCGGGTGAATAACGTCTACAGTAAAAAAAATAAATAAAATACAAAACGTTGCACAGAAACGAATTGGAGCGATTCAGAGAGTTTTCATATGTCAAAATACCAAGAGACCAAAAAATCACAGAATCTAAACAAATGAATACAAAATAAATCAATATGTTAAGAGTCTCAAGGAGGGTAATGAAAAATAGCAGTCTGTATGTGTATGTGTGTGTGTGTGTGTGTGTGTGTATGTGAGCGGGATGTGTCTGTGTGTGTGTGTGGGTTATATGCAAGTGATACGATAGATGGAATGGCACACAATATATATGTATATATATATGAAGTTTATATAATCAATCAATCAATCAGGTCGCCTGCTGCTTTTTTTTTATTTTTTTTTTTGCGTCTGGCTTGGTGCCTTGGCTGCGACTTAGTTACCCGAATGTAAACTTCAGCGAAGAGCCAATGTTGGCTAGGCTGTGTGTGACGCCGCTGCTGGCCACTGGCATCGTCTCGGATCGGTGCATGCTCTTCCCAATTTGCGTGGACTCGTCGAAGGTGGCGCTGCGTTGGCCTCGAAACAGAATCGGTTTGTCGCTAAACACGTTGCTATTAAATGCCGTTGCCGTTGACATCTCTGGCTGCACCACCGGCTGTTGTGTGGGCGTGGCGTCCTCTTCGTTCAAGGCGCCCAGCGGATCGTTCTGGGTGACGGGCGTACGGGGCGAAATTCTGTTGAAAGAAGAGAATTCAGTTAGAATCGATAATGGAACGTCAAGGGGGTTGGGGATCATACTTGGTGGGGCTCTGCACGCGCTGCCTAGCCTGATGCACACCCACATGCTCGTCGAGCTCATCCGGTTCGTGCTCTTCGTCCACATCCACATCCACGTCCAGGTCGTAGTCGCCGCCAGCGAACTCCATATCCGGTTTGCCCTTCTGCGGTGTCTGCGGCACCGAATGCTCCCCATGCTCGCCCTGTCGCTCCTCCTCGTCGTCGTCGTCGTCCTCGCCATCACCTATGCTCATGATCTGCTTGCGCGGCTTGTTCAGCAGCTGCGCATCGCCACCGTAGGTGGGCGTAAGGGGCGTGCTGCCATTGGCGCTATTAGTGGCCGACTCGCCGCTGATGAGCAGCCCAGCGCTGTTCACAACATCCTCGGTGGGCAGCGCATCCGCAGTGCCGCCTGCGACGGTCTGACGCACAATGCTGCCTAGCTTGTTGCGCAGCCTGTCGAAGGCGGCAAAGTCGAGCAGGCCACCGACGCCGCCGGCGCCCTCGCCGGAGCTGGCCAGACTGCTGCGCGACTGGCCGTCCACCATTTCGAGGGTGCTCAGATTATGGTCGTGCGAGGAGCTCAGGGACTTGCACACCTTGGCGGCGGCACGTCGTTTGCCGGCGCGTCGAAAGTGCGCCGCGCCCATAACGACGTTCTTGATGCGATTCCAGCGGATCTGGCTGAGCGTGGTGCTGTCGCTGGGCCACTGCGACTCGAGGACGCAGCGATTGTAGAAGCCGTAGGTCAGCGCGTTCGGCTGGACGCCCGAGCGCTTCATTAGATAATGCAGACGCACCGCCAGCACCGGCAAATTGTGTATGCCGCAGAGCTGCATCATGATGCGATAGCAGAACTCGTCGCAGGTGATCTTCAGTTTGCTGGCGCGCACCAGGACGTCGTAGGCGGCGCGCAGAATGTCGTGCTCCTTGCCTGCGTGCCGCGTATCCATCACCATGGACGGCAGAATCAGAAAGTACAGCGAGTAGCAGGTGGCGAGCAGATACTTGGACCACGCCTCCGGATGCTGCTGACAGCGGCTGGCCATCTTCTGGGACAGCTTCACCTCGTGCTTGGTGCGACGCGCGATTGGCGAGCCGGGCGACAGCGAGGCGCTCAGCTGCAGCTGCAGGAACTGCGACAGTGCCGTCTTCTTTGTGCTCTGCAGCAGCTCCGGCTGCAACGTGAAATTCTTGTACACATAGCTCGAGGCACCGCCGGATGCCACGGCCACATTGTCCGGTGGAAAGATGTACTTGGTGCGCTCGCTGCTCTGGCCCGTGTCCCAGTCAACCAGATGGAGCTGGGTGGGCGTCTCATCGTAGCCCGTCACCTTCTCGGCGCACTCATCGAAGAAGCTCAGGCCGTGATCACCATCAGAGACAAAGCTGCGCTCCTCAATGAACCGAATGAACATCTGAGTTTTCATCAGCAGTTCGAAGAACTTTTGATGCGACTATGGAGATGAAAAGGAGAGAGACGAGAGAGGGAGGGAGAGTGAGATAAAGCTATCGAAAAATATGCTACATTAAAATAAAATATTTATATTTTGCAAATGAACATCAGATTGGGTTATTCACCAATGACAATGGCATATCAATAAATGAACATGAGATCACAAGACGTGACTCATGCGATGCGGCAGCATCTTTGGCTCTTTATTGAACGAGTTCATAAAACAATTCTCGCAAATAAAAAAGGCGACTGGAAAAACTAAATTACAAAAAGATACAATCTCTTGCTTTGACGGGGCACAGAAGTGCAAATGCCCTACATATATACATATATACACATATAGATATCTTAATATATGCATGGTGAGATTAATCAGTGCTATAGCTATAGCTACAGCTATACTATATAGCCACTCGATTAGTGTTGCGTTGTGGTTTATTGAACCAAACAGCAATTATAATTAGTTTAATTACCAGAAGCTGGCGCTGCGTAATTGAGCAACTTTGAATATTTGAATATCGCCAGAGATTATCGAATACATTAAATTGATAGCAGCGGCGAGCCCGTTAAGTGGCCAGTGGTTTAATCTGCTGGCCGCTTGTCCCAGCGGGTCACTTCTAGCCGCTGACGTCATTTGGGGAATGCGAATATTATTCGGAGATAAAAATAGATTGAACACTTTCTAGATTGCTGAGAGGGAAAGGCAACAAACAACACAGCAATGAGCTTCAAGGCCAGAACGAATGAATCTAGAGAAACTGTCCACACGCAATTGTTTGGCCCCATTGTCTGGGCACTGGCCCGCTCCCCTTTACTTACCTTATCGCGCGAGCGTAGAAAAGCTTTCAGCTGAAATAACGCACTCGGATCTGTGGCGCCCACGGAGGGTGCCTTTGATATGGGCACCAAGTAGTCACGATAGCCACGCAATATGCATGCCATGAAAAGCAGAAATGCCTCTTGGATGCGCTGCTCCAGCACCAGCTGCAGAAAAAATAAAAAATGAAATATATAAAGTTGCAGAGAATCAATTGATAAGTGGCAGAGTTATCATGGAGCCACTTGCCTCACGCTTGCGCTTGCGTATGTCCCGATCCAGGCTGTTGGTGGAGTCGTAGCTAATGGGTTTGGCGTTCTCTAGTTCAGTGAGCGTCTGTCGCAGCAGTCGAGCCGCGCGCTTGGGCAGCAGCTTAGGCGTCAAATGACGCTGGGAGTCACACAGCTGTGGGCGAGAGATTACAGAGAATGAGCCAATGCTGAGTTGATCGAGAGAAATAATAAACATACGCTGATGTTGTTCGTGTCCAGATCAATGCAAGTCACATCTGTGGGCGGCTCGTACAGATCAAAGAAACGCGAGTCGACGCCAATCAAGTAGGGCAATGGCGCATGCAATACCTCGGCCAGGCCCAGCGGGCACAGCGGTATATAGGGGCATTGCCACTTGAACGGAAAGAGCAGGGAGACAATCGCCTCAGCGACGGCAGTCAGAGTTGCAGGCCTGCAAGTGAGAGCTAAGTTAGACAGAGGCAGAGGTGAAGTTGTGAGTCTCCCATACCTGAGCGAGTGTATGAGTATCTTTTGTTCGGTGAGCGCCAGGAGCAGCACATGCAGGCAGTTTTCGGTGCCCAGATTCTGGAGTAGCATGTGGAAGCCGGCGCCGCTGCGCGGCAATGGCGAATCCTCTGGCTGTGTGAGTAGAATGCGATCGTTCGACTCACTCGACAGCTGCAGATGTATGCTGGGCGCTGGGAAGGGCACCTCGTCCAGCAGCTGGATAATGTAACGCTCCACGGGTATTGGTATATTGACGCCATAGACGACCATGCGCTAGGAGAACAGAGAGAGAGGAAACACGAGGCTGGTTAGCGTTCGGCTGTTAATTGCTGCAGTGGCTTACGTGTAAATATTTCAGCCACTTGTCGAATGTGTCGCCAAATGGATGGTGCGAGAGCAGGCAAATGGCCTTGATCATGTGCAGCGAGTGCTGAGCCGCAAACTCCTCATCCCAGCCAAGCAGTTCGCGTTGCTCCGCGGACAGCAGCGATTCACTGGAAGGGAAAATATAAATAATCGAATAACAGAATCAATTTCACTCGACTTACTCGTAATCCTCGTAGAATGTGAGTGCCGAGCCGTACACCTTGTAGGTGCCATCGCTCACAGTCAGTACGAATGTGCTGAATACAGGGCTGATGGGTTTCCGTTTCTCGGTGCCGTTGACGTGGGGCCAGGCTTCCAGGCTGGCGCCCATGGGCAGGCAGAAGAGCGGCACGCTCGGGCACAAGTTCAGCGGAAAGTCCGTGTGATCGACGGTGGGATAGCGCAGCAATATTTCCGGCTTGTAGCTTATGTGCTTGGGACGGTACATGGACTTCTTGTAGCACAGATATACATCGCTGCCCACGTAGCCCTTGTTCAGTGTCTTGTAAATGAGACAGAAGGCGTGCGGAGGTCGTTCCCCTTTGCTCTGGACGATCACACAGAGTTCAGTGACCACCAGTTCGTTGCAGGGCATGTCTGGACGGGCTCGTCGATATGTGAGAAACGTTTTCGCCGACGAGTTGTTCACATTGGCCACACGACCGCCGGGCGTTTCGGCAACAATTTCCGCATCGGACATGATGCGTTCGTGGCCATCGTAAAGCACACCTTTAACAACAGAGGAAACAAATTCACTCGATTATAATTCTTGGTGCTTGGCTACGATTCACTTACCGATATCCACTAGCGGCGGTCGATCCTTGCCGCGTCGAAAGTATATATAGCATTCAGTGGTGCGGACGGAGCCATGATTGAGGTTTGCTGGCAGTCCAGTGGGTGTGTGCTCCAACAGCTCATAGCCGTCGGGTATCTGTTCGCCCAGGAGCGGAAAGAAGACTCCAATGTCTGTGATGGGCTCAATTGTATTGGCCGCACGCAGACGGCCCGAGTCATTGAATATGTTCTCCTGAAGCAGCTGTGGCTGCTCGGGCATTCCGGCAATCACAAAGTAATCCGCTATGCGTTTCTCCTCCATATCTTATGGCTGGAATCGGTCGTGTGTTCGTCTCAACTGCAAAGAAATGCCAAAAAAAGGGGGGGAGCTTTTAGCTGTTGCTGTTGCGATAAGATAAAACGAACGGACGGGCAAAGACACACGGATGGCGATGGCACAGGCCACCGTCCCAAAGTCGATTCGGTAGCGACAGCAGCAACTGGCGCAAATCTTTGTTTACATTGCCGACGTTGCTGCTATCGCCGAAAGCTGATTACAAATGCACACACAGCTCGAATGAAAATCAAAGCAATAGTATAAATAAGCAACTTTGCTCGAATCGAACGCCAATGTCGCCGTCAACGCTGATGTCGTGGATCTTGTTGCTGTCGCTGCTGTTGTTGTTGTTGTTATCGTTGGCGTTTCATATTATGCTACGGCCACAGCTTACAACAAAAACAAGTTCCGCATGATGATTCAACGACGTTTCCGCTGCTGATGTTGCTGCTGCTGCTGTTACTGCTGCTGCTGTTACTGCTGCTGCTGTTGCTGCTGCTGCTGCTGCGGTTGGCGTTCAATGATAGGCCTTTTGTTTTGTTGCTGCTGAGTTTGGTTTTTGTTTACAGGAATAGAAATACGCTGGCGTTGCGGTCGCTTCAGATGCATAAGCAAAACTTACAAATCCGCTGATGTCGCGTTTATCGTTGTTGCAGCTGCTTTAAAGCGCTGCTGCTGCGTCTTTGCTTCCAGTTCAATTTTCAATTTTCGTCGTCGTTTTTGCAACTTCTTCACACTACGTTAATTTCTACACAGCGTTGCACAAACACACACTCGCACACCCCACACACACACCCAGACACAACAGAGACCACACACTCTTGCACACATATGCAGTTCACACACAGACAAGATACGAAATCATACATACATATCGATATGTAGGCGGCGACATTCGCCCACTTGCACTTTGTCTTGACTTTGTGCCCTTAACTATCGCGCGTCTTTCGTACAATTTGTTACGTCGTAGATGTTTAATGCATGCCAATTCGTTGTATATTGAAAGCTAGCGTTGTTGATATATCGCACACGGCTCATGTCAACTTTCGATACAACAATACATGTATCGATTGAGCTCATAAATAAATGATCTTACTGTAGTTAAGGAAACGATTGCCGAGACAGTATTTATATTATATGTATGTTTGTAGTGCTATGGATGAACTTGATTTTTATTGGATAAATCAATTTATATGGTGTCATTTAATAATGTCAAATAAACAATTCTTTGAGATGAACATCCTAATTTTGTCGACTATCGGTTAAGCTTTCTGATTGACCGTTTCCGACTATCGATTGCACATTAAAAAAAAAATTAAATTTAATTAAAATCTCACTGATTTTTGAGAACGCTTAATTGTAGTCTTAGCATTAATGTACACATTTTAATGTATTTCCTTATAGAACGTACAGAGCAACACTTAAATGATTTCGTGTTCAAGTGAAACATTTGTTTACATGTTACTGAATACTGCAATAAAAAACGCTTTCTTAGAATAATTCACAAATACATTTTCATTAAATTGAATACGTATGTGTACTTTATGTATGTTGTTTTTTTTCTTTCATTTATGCATTGTAGACACATTTTATATTAATAATAACTTACATATATTTATATACAAAGAATACTCAATGTTCATAAGTTCGTTTTTTCAAGGTTCGAATTTCACTTGATTGTTTCTAAGCGCATCCCGATTAAGTCGAATAAGCGAATATTTTCAATAGAATATTTTTACTTTATATAACGAAAAGAAATTATTCATACCAAATATTAATCATATTTCTCTTGTGTGTAACTGCGGCGTTTGAATATTTTATTCTGGAGTAAATGACTTATTAACTATCGCTTTCGATAATCATCTTTAAATCATATCGATACTTAACTCATTTTGGTGTTGAGCCAACAGTTGCTCATCAGCTGATGCGACAGGTCAGTTTGCGCACAGCTGATGAACGAAACACAGTAAACAACGTATCGATAAGTTTCATATAAAAATCCAACCATATCGATGAATAAGTACATTGGATAATGTATCGTTAATTAAATGGCGCGTAATGCATTTTAAATTTAAAATAATTTAAAATATTTTTCTTCTATTGCTGATATTTTTATTACTTTTTTAGTAGATGCAAGTACTGATGGAGATAACATTAGCATTTGAATCGCAACCCAATTAGTCATTGTAGTTTTAATAGTAAAAGTGTTTTGCAGCGTATTGGGCAAGCTAAACAGAGCGTAACCGGTCCAACAATGGCGACACATACATTTGAGCTAATTATTCTTTTTATGACTTAAAGCCGAGCTGTTGTCTATTATTCGTAATTTACAATGGTCCAGTTGGCGACGGCAGTTGTTCATTGAGCGAATTCAGTCGGCTTCATTCATAAGAGTGAGTGACTTGAGTTTTCGCTCAACTTGAGCGCAAACTTAACTTCTGCGCAGCCAGTGGCGCCTCGAAGGGATGAGCTACTGTTTCATGTTGTGTGCCCCCTCCAACGCATGGACTCTGGTACGTAGTCTGACTCGGTTTTGTTTACAAATATTCCGCTGTGCCATCCGCTCGTATCGTAGTCCTTAGAGAATTCTATGCGCGCCTGTTGCGTGCGACCGTTGGATGTTGGCTTAATGGATTCTGCTGCGACCTCGATTGTCTTGGCCATTTCACTGGCTGACTGGCCCGGCTGCTGTTTCTATTTGTGATAATCAAATTAAGCGGTCTTCCCGAGCTGATTATCAGCTATGCCATTGCCATTTAATTTCCTCTTAATCAACTGCACAGTCAGTCCATGCTTGCTTTCCCATCCCTGCGTCAGCCCATTACAAAATAATATAACAAAGATTTATCAAGAAATACCCCAATAAAAATCACAGCAAAACAATTAACTAAGCAATCTGGGACAGCAAATCTGATTAATTAAGAACAATTGCCTAACATTCAAATAAGCGTGGTCTATCACATTATGTGATATACATTTTATTCTATATATTTTGATATATGAATTTCATATGGGCTACACTGACTGAGTGATGCCCTATAAACAGATTGACAATTCCTTTTTCATTTTTAAAGTCTGTTATATTTATTATAATAATAAAATTAAGTGGGAAATGATATATATATATATATATATATATATATATATATATATATATATATATATATATATATATATATATATATATATATATATATATATATGCATATATGTTTTTTGTTATTATTTTTATTTTTATTATTTATCAATATCATAGTTTTTAAAATAATAATTTCATATACATATATATACATATTATTATGTTTTTTTCTAAATTATTTTTTTTTGTGTTCTTTTTGTGCTATACTTATATAATCTAATTTATTTTATTTATTAATTAATATTTTTAATGTGTTTTTTGTTTGCGTTTTTTCTTTTCTTTTATTCTTATTATTGGGTTTTATTAATTTAATTTTTACATACTAAAAATGTACAGAAACATGATTTTTATTTTATTAAAAATTTTATTTTATTTATTCATATATTTTTAATTTTACATATTTTAAAAGTTAGTTATGGATTTTGTAAATATGAGAATAACAAATATAAATAAATAAAAAAATAAAATAAATATATCTGATTACTTAGCATAATACTTATGTTACTTGGCTTACAATTAATAAGCTAATCAAATTTCAGGAACGTAAATTTACTTAGTTTCATATGGTTTTTAGACTTATGGAGCATATAAAACTAAAATAAGTAATTAAATTTTGTTTTCAGATTTCGATATAAAACCGATTACTTACATACACCTTATTAATTATTTAATTTTTTTTATCAAATAGTTGATAATTATTTGATAATAAATATAAAGTAATAATAATAAAGTACCTTATATATAAATATAAATATATATATATATATATATATATATATATATATATATATATATATATATATATATATATATATATATATATATATATATATATATATATATAATTAAAAAAAAAGTTAAATATGGAAACTCGCATGTCTTACGCTCAAGGGTAAGAATAGTTAATCTTCGTCTGCTGTATTTCCTAGAAATATACTTACTTTGTAATTTTTGAGTTCTGAAAATAATTTGTGTTTAATTTACGTTTCGTAGAATGGGTCGTCTTAATGCATGCACATATTTCTATTCGCATCCTGTTTTGAAGGCAAGACAAACTCACTCAGGGCATTGAGTGGGCGTGCGCTGGCAAAGCGCTCCGAGTAGAAGTAAAAAATAGCTCATACGCCATGTCGGCTGTCGTTTGGTGCGTGTTCGGGTGTCGGCTCGTAGATTCTTTGGCAGCGGCAACGTTCACTTGGATATCTGATTTGAATTGCTGAAAGCGTTTGCAGTTCGCATGCGAATGTCCTGACCGACGGTTGTGTGGCCGGCGCAGCATCCGAGCAACCGTATCCATTCACCGAACGCTTCGAAAATGGTTTTTGAAATTGTGAAAGTGTGAACACAAAGTGTGCCACGAGTACTGTGAGAGGTCTTACTCTTTTAAATATTATATATACTACTTGTATCTGAATCAGTGCTTATTTTTCTTGATTATTTTTTTAAGTGCTGAAAACTAAAAAATAAATTTATAAAAAAAAAAAAAAAAAAAAAAAAAAAAAAAACAATTCTTAAGTGCAAAATAAAATTTTAAAATATTTATGAAAAACCTAAAAGTGGCAAAGAAAAAAATAGAATAATAATATTTTAAATAAAATAATTGCTCACTAAATTTGCTCGTGCTTTATGCTACCTGCGCCTGCTTATCGCTTCTAAACAGGTGAGTGCACCGCATAATTACCGGAAATTGAATTATAAGGTGCGGCGACAACTTTCACTAACGGTAATTATATTATTTCGTTACGCGCTTTCACCTCAAAATCGAAAACACAAACAAGTCAAACAAATTGCATATAGAACTTTTCTGAATTTTCATTAATGAATTCTCAATTTTATAATTGAACGAATTAAGCTTAATTGTGCATTAGAAAATTTAGAGAACTTTGTAATTCTCTATTCCTCATTTTGATCAAGAGAAAGAGAACCGAGTGTTCTTTGAGAATTCGAATTGTGTTCGACGGTCTTTAGTTCGATTCAAATGAAATTATGCGGTTACCCCAATCAAAGGCGATTTGTAGCCAACTCAAAAGGTTGAAACGAACGATTTTTTTTTTTTTGTATTTTGTGAAACCTAATTCAATTAGGCATTGTGCAAAGAAAATAGGGTTGCCTCCAAAGCTGTATATTTGTGTGTGTATGTGTGTGTGTGTTCGTCTATCAAAAACAGTATCAAAGACGGAGGCAGCGCTATTTAAATACACAGACGGCATAAAGCTCATTAGCATATTGCCGCCAGAACGGTCATCAGGTTGACGGGACAGCTGGTCCCTGTTCCCTGTTCCCAGTTCCCATTTCCCAGCTCTAATTTTTCCACTTGATTGATGAGTCCAGTTACAGTTACAGAGCCAAAAAAAAAAAAAAACCGACGCATCTCAAAATTTTACCTGCCAGCCGAAATGAAATGCATTTAACAAATAGATGAGTTTACTCACTGCTTCGGGGCAATCAGCAGTCGCTTAAATGATATCCATCTACTTGTTATTTATATAAAAATACAATTTTTATACAAGATTTTCAACAAAAAATAAATAATATCAAAACTATATTTTAGGCTTGTTTAAATATCACAAGTATTTTTAATTCTTGGCAATGTTAACATTTGGTTTGGCCTTTAAATTAATAATTAATAATTTAATTTAATAAATAATTTTAATAAATAATTAATTGTTGAGATTTGGTGATTTTTTTAGTTAAATTCAAGCTAATATAAAAGTCGTATTATATATATTATATATATATATATATATATATATATATATATATATATATATATATATATATATATATATATATATATATATATATTTTTTTTTTTTTTTTTTTATTTATTTATTTATTTTTTTTTTTTAAGTTCAAGTTTAGGGAAAACGAGCGCATTCATTGCGTTTGATTTCAATCGTATGCTTAATCATCGTTAATTATTCTTATTGGTTTTCTGCGCATTTAGATCGCACTATTTAAAATTACCATTAACTATTAACTGTATATTAATTCTTAAAATAAATAATACAAAAATGGCATATTTTGAATTTGTTTTTTAATTTTATTATTAACTTAAAATATTTTGTAATTTAATTATTAATTTTTGTTTTATTTATTATTTAACTATTTGCTTATAATTAAATTTAAATTGTCATATTATATATATTATTAAATAATTTGATCATACTAACATAATGTCACATAAATTTTTAAATAATGTTTTTAATATATCATACAAATATATTTATTATATCATTTCGTAGCTATATTTATTACTATTATTATATAAAATTGATATTTTTTTATAATTATAATTTTTAATTTATTATTATTGATAATATTTATTTTTTAAAATATTTATTATTATGATTCTCATGTCATATTGTATTTTTTTTGTAATTACATATTTAACTTTATTTTATTTATTTATTATTTGATATATGTATATTTATATATTTATTTCATTTTAATTTCTAATTTCACATAAAATTGTTATTTTTGTATTTTATGTTAAATGTTATTTAGATTTAAATATAATAATATTTATTATTTAATATTTTATTTATTTCGAAATTATTTCCAATAATTCATTTTGCGAAATTTAATTTGTATTTTTAGGTATTTAATTAAAATAATATTTTGTATGGTATATTTAATTTATTTTTGAAAAATTTAATTATTTACATGAATTTTTCTGAAATTTTATTTTCATTTATTGCAAGTACATCATTTTATAGTTATTTACATTGTTTTTTTTTTCTTTTTTTACATTGCATATGCTAAAAGCAGGCAGAACATTTGAATATAAAGATAACATAATAAAATATATTTATAACTATGTTATTATTCATTTGCCTGTGATAGTTGGAAAATGGCGTGACAGACGCCACATATACATATATATTTATATATAAATATATATTCTTGATCAGAATCAGATGTACGTCTGTTCGCTCATATGCCTGTCAGTCTGTCTGAAATATAGAGGCTTCAGTTATAAGTTTTTTTTTTTTTTTTAATAAACTTATGCGTATCATATTTGGTATATAAACTCCCTTTGGGTATATGTAATTCCACTTTTGAAGAATTTCGCCTTCATTCGCCTTCATTTAAAAAGGAATTTTCTGGTGTATTTTATAGGTGTATTTTTTCCACTTCATAATTTTCACTTATTATTATACAATTAAATTGGAATTGGGTAAGGCCTGCTGTTGGGGCAAAGTGAGGGTAAATCGACCTTGAATACTTTAAGCATATTTCACACAGTTTTCGCTTTCTTTTCGCGCCACACGCAAGCTGGCGCAGGGCAGGTGAGTGTGAAATATGCGACATGCATTTAATTTGAAGTTCCACTTAATTTGCATTTAATGTGCGTACTTTTCGTCTAAATTTAATTGGCCTAATTAGGTGCGACATGGCCGTAAATGTAATGTGAACATTTCGCGCATTAAGTGATTAAGCGCGAAGACTCCAGCAGTGAAATGACGTGAAGTGAAGCGAAACAAATGCGAGATATGAGAATTGTGCATAGAATTAATGAGCCAAATGTCAAATTTGAATGGGTTAAATAATGTCTTACAAACGCGACAACAAAGGAAGCTGCCATCGCTCTCCCCTCCCCTACTCCCCTACTACCCTACTCCTTCGCAACCCCATACAGGGTGGCCTGTTACACAGTCTACATTGGCTACATGATTGAGCTGGCCGCCGCGCTTAAGGTTCAACCAGATGCAGATGAATGAAAACGAAGTGAAATTCTTACAAACTTTTCCATAATGTTTTCACAAGAATTTAACGCCTCGGGCAAGGCAAAGACAGCATACCGCCTCACACCCAAAAATAGAATAGAAAAAAAAAAGAAGAAGAAAAGAATATGAATACCCAAGCTACTAGACCAAGGCAAACAGACCAGAGATAAGGCATTAAAAATGAACACGATAGATAGAGGCTGTGCGAGCGACACGACACGACACGACTTGTTAATGCTCTGCAATTGATATGCAGGTCTGGTCCATCAGGCAGTGGCACTGACAGCCCCGCAGCTAATACACCTGCCTGGCTACAGGGTATGGCATATGAACAAGCCCCACGCACAGCGTTGACTTCTCTTGAGTCTTGCATCACTTTTGAAATGGGAACGGAACCGTAAAAATACCACAGCGCACAGATACGGCTACAGCTACTGCTACAGCTACAGCTGGAGCATGGGCACAGGTGGGCGTGGCATGCGCCTGACCAAAAAAAACAACAAAAATGTAAAAAAAAAACACTTGCCTCATCTGCCCAGCAACCCGTTCCAGCTCTTTGTCTAGCTCTTCCGCTGGGGCCTTCCTCCTGGCCGTGCGCCCAGGCATTCACAATGTTTTGCTTATTGTCCTTCTGCCGGCTGATGGCAAGTGGTGCCCCAGCAATTGCAGTTAGATAAGCATGTCCTCCCACACCCACACCCACACCCACTCACACTCCTATTCCTACTCCCCTGCCACGCACTGCGACCCCTTTGGCTTTGGCCCTTTGTGGGGATTTCTGCTCTCAGTCAAGAAGCTGCTGCTGCTGCTACTGCTACTGCTACTGCATACTTTGTGGCGCCAGTTAAAGCAAATTTATCTCTACGTTATGTATCTGAAATGTGCGAGCTCTGAAGTACCCGAGAATTTGCACTGACATGTGCCTCGGTCAAGCATCTCTTTCCCTTCTTCTGTCTCTCTCAATCTCTCTCTCTCTCTCTTTGCCTTTTCCATTTCAAAATATTTTCACATTACGCATAATAAATTAACTGTTTTATTTGGCCAAATTAGCTTGGCCTTAGTCATGCATTTCTAAAACGCCTTCAGTGTTGACCCACATTTGAAAAATCCAAATTCCTTTGAGACCATCTGCGGCTATATGTGCTGGCCTAACTGAGATACCTCCATTGGGTACACTCGAAGTGTAACCTATTCAAAAGGCCAGAAGTTTCTTTTAAGAAAATTAATTTGATTTATTTCAATGTAAAGAGTGTGGGAATATAAACGAAAGTTCCGAATCAATTCCCTTAGGTTTGATATAACAAATTTTTAACTAGTCATTCGAAAGCTGATCGCACGGATGGCCACGCGCTGTCGGTTTCTCAAATCAAACTCTGGCATTTGGAACTTGTAAAGCTTGCCTTAGAACTTAGCTTTACAAATGCGTCTAATACTACAATCGAATATTTTCAGTTGCTGAGGATTTCGCTCAAGTCAATTCTTGTTCAACTATCTCAGGTATCGTTGCAGTCTTTTGCTGACCAACTCCATCGTGATATGTGATTCTACCCACTATAAAGTGTTCACTATAAAAAGTTTTGCTGCGACAAACAAAAACTTTATCTCACATCGAGTTGATTGACCCCACGTTGGCCAGCTAAATCTAATGCAGTCACACTAATACTGACTTTTGACTTTTTGTGTTAATTTGTTGGCAACATTTTTTATACAAGCTTGTTAACTATACGCAGAACTATTTTTGGCAATATTATATATAGACAGAAAAAAGCAGTTGTGTTAACGATTTAAAGTTGATTGAACTGCAAAAGCCAATACATAGTATCTATATATACATAAATTAAAATTTATTTGTATATTGTCGTAATGTCAATATCAAAAGCCAACACATAGTATCTATATATACATAAATTAAAATTTATTTGTATATTGTCGTAATGTCAATATCAATGAATGAATGAATGAATATCAATAAAGTTAGTGGCTGAGTCGTTCTCATAGTATCCTGATTCGTGATTGGCTCTTACTATTGTAATAGTATTAGTGTGACGCTGGGAGCGTGTGTAGAATAGCTGTAAAATGATTATCCCACTGATTTTGCGTCTTAGCTGCTCGCTCCAATTGATGTACTGTGTAAGAGCGAGAGAGAAAGAATGACAATAATAGCTGTTGCTGAACGCAGGTCAGAGAGTTGCTTAGTGAGAGCGAGACGGCAACATTGGTTATTCAAAAGGGGCCGCCATGATTGTCAGTGAGCGAAGAGCGGCGATTGGCGATTCTAGAAAAGCACATTGTGAATAACAGCAGTTGTAAAATATAAAATATAAAAATATAATGGAAGGAGTCCAAATGAACACATAAACATATATATACAAAATCTTAAAAATATATCTACTTGAAAAGGATCTTTGTTGAGAGTGAATTTCACTCTCTCAAGGTTAGCTTTTACGCGATGCGCTGTTTGTTTGCTTGTTTATCATCAATCAGTCAGTCCATAGAGTACATAGTGATGCATATAGAGTCTAGTAATGCGCACGTCTATAAACCCTGCAAACAATGCCCTATAAAATGAGATTTTATTGTTTCATTTATATGTATTTCTTGCATCGAAATTTTTCATTTACTTTGCTTTGCTGGCTGCTCAGATAAAAAATCTACTGCAACCTTGCCAGAAATTGCATAACCGACAGCTAGATACTCTCATCAGGAATATAACTCTCAATCAACTAGAATTTATTCATTTAGCTAACGTATATACCCATTCCACTTGCCAACAGGGTATCCATAGGGATGAAAAAAAAAGAACAATAACAAAACGTAAATACGTTAAAAAATTTTATGCGTTACTCTCTATCTCTCTCTCTCTTGCAGGCGCCAACACTCACACCTGGGCCAAGCTTATGCATATCATGAAAAATTTATAAAATTCTGCCAGCGGGCGGTTTCCATGCCTCCTGCTGTGCTGCTGCTGCTGCTGCTGTGTGTGTGCGTGTGTGTTAATATAATTGATTGACATTATTTAAGCGTAAAGACAAAAAAATTTGCAAGTAAACAAATGACATTTAAATTGTTTTCACACACATACACACACACAGCGTGTGTTCCCGAAAACAATAACTCCCAATTGGTTTTGTTGCCTTGGCGAGACTTGGCCCCAAATGCGATTATAATAATTGACAATTAAAACAATTTTATCACGTCGTTTATGAAATCGCTTGGACTTTTATTTTCCAGCCACACATAAAAATATTCTTCATTCAGTCATTTCCATAGCCAGCAAATTTTTGTCTTACACACAGTTTTCCCTTCAATTGTGGTTTGAAAATTGTTCAGAAAGATTTTGTGCACTGGAATTGCATTCGTTTAAAAATACTTTTCACGAAAGAAAGGCCAGAATTTAATCGATTGAACAATAAAAAAGTTTCCTTCAGTTGGGTTGCTTAGCTCAGAGTTGAACTTGGAAAGGCATCCCTGATGATATCATAAGACAAATATCTTTGGTAACAAAGTAATCTCGATTGCATTTAAGTCTTGTACCATGCATTCGTCACCAATCAGATCAGCAATCAGTGTGGCATCACAGTTTCTACAGACTGTTTAATGCTCTGAACGTCATCATCAGCCAATCCGTGCATCAGTCAATCCTTCCACACTTAGGCGAAATCCCGTTCCATCTTGTTTTTTTTTTTTTTTTTTTTTTTTTTTTTTTTTTTTTTTTTTGTGCTTTGTCAATCAACCTCGTAGTCAATTAGCAATTTGTCAGGACTCAAGCGATTCATGCTGTAAGATCGATCTTCAAGCAGTCAATCTTGAATCAGAATCTCCAGAAATCAGTCAGTAATTTCATAAATCAATTATTAATCATTCTTTACACAGTTGAGCTGTTCATTGGTAAGCAATCAGTCAATCAATCAATCATAGCATTAGCAAATTCTAACTCAGTTATTTAATTAGTCCAGCTTTTTGCTGCATATCATATCAGTATCGCATTCTTGCTCATGTTCTTTGTATTATTCAATAATTCATTATTCATCATTCATTCAATAATTCAATCCTTACTCATTGATAATCATTCAATTAGTCTAGCATTCTAGTTCATATATGTCTTCTCAGTGCCTATAATTTTAGGCATACACAGCATACACAGCTAGTTCTGTGCATTGATCATCACTCAGTTAATCACTCAATCCACACAATCTCCAATCAGTCAATCATTCATTCAATCATTTAATTTTTACTCAATTACTCGCTCAGCGAGTCGTGTTTATAAAGCTGATATTCCTATTTTCAATCAGACTATCCATCAAACAATCAGTCAAATCTCAACAGTATCAATCAGTCATTGAGCCAGTCCAAATAAGATCCAACTTTACTTACTATGCATTTAGTTCATTTGTGAATCAGTATTACTAGACTAATTCAATGAAACAAATCTTCGAGTTTGATTCAGGGAGTAAATTAGTTATTTTTTCGATCTTTATGTGCTTTCGATTGAGTTTAAAAAGTTTTCAAAAATTCTTTTTAAATGCTACAGAAATTGGTAAAATAAATATAAAAATTTATGTACATTTCAGAGTTTATTTATATAACATTAATTTTTAATCGTTTTAGATGATATAAGAGAATTGACCTCGACCTGTCATATGGCTTGTATCCTTACGATTATGTTTCAGTTCATATTTATGTTTCTGTTTCTGTTTATGCTTTTTGTAATTGTCTAAGCACTTATTGCTTTTCTGATTTCTATTATTTTTATTTTCCAACCGTGGTATGTGTAAATTAAATATGAGATGTCCTTTGCCAGCTCACAGTTTCCCCTCGCCGCTCGCTCACTCTTCTTACAATTAGTTAATTGACTTAAAATTGTTAATTTTGTTGTTGTTGCCGTTGGAGCTGTTTTTGCTGCTGCTGCTTCTGCTGCCGCTGCTGCTGCTGCTACTGCTGCTGTTGCTTGTCGAGATGAAAGTAAAGTTCCACATTTCTCAGATAGGGAGAAAAGATGAGAGGGAGACAGAGAGGCAGTGAGAGAGAGAGAGAGAGAGAGAGAGAGAGAGAGAGAGAGCGAGACAGACAGTGAGCGAGGGTGATTGAGACATAAATGTGGTGCAAAGTCACTTTGAAGTTCTCCGCACCCGCACCGCCAACCACAAGCCGTTGTCAGGTGGGGTATTTGCGGGTGTTTAGGGTAAGGTAGGGTCGTGTGTGGGGAGGCTTTACTGTGTCAATAGCTGCTGCTGCCGTTGCTGCATGCTAATCGAGTCAAAATGTGCCCCAGGAGCTATTTCCGTCTGCATTACAAGATGTGAGCTTGTTCTTTTTGTCGCGGAATTCGTAAATAATTTATGAAGAAATTAAACTGTTTTTGCTTTTAATCCCCCCACACACACACACACACGCGCATAGAGAATTCTTTTTGTTTGTCTACAAAAATGGAGCCGAAATAACTAATTGAAGTGCAAATGTTGCAAACTTTTGCGTCTGTTGCCTGGAGGCCAACGTGCTCGGCCCCTTGGCCATTTGTTAAATGCCAAAATGAAAACTGTTTCTGGCCAAACAGACACACCCACACCCACACACACACACACACACCCACAGAGAGACAGAGTTATGAGCAGCCAAGTCGCTTAATTGTATTGCCTGCTTCTTGGCGGACAGTGAAAAGTTCTCAGTCGCAGGCATTTTGTGAATTTGTCTTGGCTCCTTAGATCATTGTGTGGCTGACAATGGGATGGGGGCGTGGTGGCGTTAGCTTGTTGATTTCGACTGTAGCCCGTCAAGGCCAAAACACTTTGTACGCCAAACTAGTTTGCCCTCTGCGTTTTCGGCTTACCAAATTGCGCACATTCATTTCCGTTCCAGGAACTTGGTGACAGTCAAATGAGCAACGCCTACCTCTCTGCCACGCCCACAACCCAACTGGGCAGACAACGCAAGTAGCTGGCCCAGTCTTAAGGGAGTTGGATAATTGTGAATTTATCAACTTTTGGCTGCCTTTTGCAATGCTTAAAGTCCACGCGAACAACTAATTTCTGTTTATCATAAATAAACTTGCGTTATCTCTCTCTCTCTCTCTCTCTCTCTCTGTCTCTGTAGTTTGAGAAAGTATATAATTAGTGGACTTGGGTAGATGATTTCTAGTTATAGATAAAGAGAGGGAGACTGTATACGAAATGTAACTTTGGGACTGGATGCTATATGCGCTATGAGAAAGTTAGGTAACTTAACAACTAAAATATATTTAACAAATATATTTAGTGGGGCATGACGGAGCTGACTGTGTGTAAATAGCTTATAATACGCAAGTTAATCATACTAACTAAATATTTAACACTAGCTATTAGTTTTTAGTCTTGAGTTTAGTTCTTACGTCACTTTAAAATTCAAAGAGTTTTGTATAGATTAGCCCTTAAATTTTATAAGCCTTTCAACTAGGTTTTCTCATTTAAGGTCAAAGACCTGCACTAAACAATTTTTATTAATATTTTAATATTTTAATATTTTAGTATTTTAATATTTTAATATTTTAATATTTTAATATTTTAATATTTTAATATTTTAATATTTTAATATTTTAATATTTTCATATTTTAATATTTTAATATTTTAATATTTTAATATTTTAATATTTTAATATTTTAATATTTTAATATTTTAATATTTTAATATTTTAATATTTTAATATTTTAATATTTTAATATTTTAATATTTTAATATTTTAATATTTTAATATTTTAATATTTTAAAATTTTAATTTTTTAATATTTTAATATTTTAATATTTTAATATTTTAATATTTTAATATTTTAATATTTTAATATTTTAATATTTTAATATTTTAATATTTTAATATTTTAATATTTTAATATTTTAATATTTTAATATTTTAATATTTTAATATTTTAATATTTTAATATTTTAATATTTTAATATTTTAATATTTTAATATTTTAATATTTTAATATTTTAATATTTTAATATTTTAATATTTTAATATTTTAATATTTTAATATTTTAATATTTTAATATTTTAATATTTTAATATTTTAATATTTTAATATTTTAATATTTTAATATTTTAATATTTTAATATTTTAATATTTTAATATTTTAATATTTTAATATTTTAATATTTTAATATTTTAATATTTTAATATTTTAATATTTTAATATTTTAATATTTTAATATTTTAATATTTTAATATTTTAATATTTTAATATTTTAATATTTTAATATTTTAATATTTTAATATTTTAATATTTTAATATTTTAATATTTTAATATTTTAATATTTTAACATTTTAATATTTTAATATTTTAATATTTTAATATTTTAATATTTTAAAATTTTAATTTTTTAATATTTTAATATTTTAATATTTTAATATTTTAATATTTTAATATTTTAATATTTTAATATTTTAATATTTTAATATTTTAATATTTTAATATTTTAATATTTTAATATTTTACTTTGAATATTTAACATTTAATATTTAAAAATATATATTATATTATTATTTTTACATATTCCCATTTTACATTTCCCATTTTCAGCTGAGGTCTCTTGATATAATGCAATTCAATCTGTGCAGCATTTCAGACTAGTTCTCAAGCCCACTTTCAATTATATTCGTTCAGCTTCTGTTGTTTTAGTCGCGTAGTAGCTGAAGTTGACCCTAGTGGAGCAAGGTCTCTGTTGCGTTAGCCGAGTCACAGATCTAATCGGGATTCGTGCCCGAGACCTCATCTCATCTCACATGATTAAGCTTAATTCAAGCTAAACACCAACGTGTGACCCGTTTGCTTATTAAAATTTATGATTTTTACTAGAAACGTGTGTGTGTGTGAGTGAGTGGAGTCTTTATTTCATTTATTTTTTGTTGTTGTTGTCGAGTTTCGTATGATGTGGTGCAAAAGTTTTATAACTTTTGCCAAATTGTAAAGTACGCTCCTCGAGTACTAAAACTTTTACGCCTCCAAAGAGTATGAATGTTCATGCTACAGTAGTCAATTGTGTTCATGATCTGTATGTGTGAGCGTAGGTGTGTGTGTGTGTGAGTGTGTGTGTGTGTATGCGCGCTTCAAGTCAAATGTCACAAAGGAGCATGTGCTGCTCAAGCATCGGGAACAGCATAAAAAATTCAACAAAAGAAATGTGAAAATATGTCAGCGGGTTAAGCAGCAGCAGCAGCAGCTGAAACCAATTGACAAAGTTGTAAGAGACGAGCATGAACAACTGTTTGATACTCGCTCAGGGCTTACAGATAACTAATGTAATCGTTTCTCTTTCTTTCGCTGATATCAGAATGACTTTATTAACTTGGATTTCATTCTCAATTCATTTTTGATAATAGATGTTAGAGATATAGAGTGGAGAGAAAGTCTGTAAGACAGGAAATTATTAAATGGAAATTTTTGGTATAAGTCGTTATTGGTTTTCTATGACCTTTGACGTTATAGATGTCATTGAGTAATATGAAAAACTCTCCTAAATACAATTAAAAACTCTCTCACCCATATATAGATATATCTATAAACTCCCAGTTAAAAGTCGAATGGATGCAACCAATATACCTTTTTGATCATGTGTAAAATTGTCTAAAGCATGCGGCATGCGGCATGCGGCATGCGGCATGCGGCATGCGGATGTGGCATGCGTGCTGTTACATGAGCATAGCATTAAATTATGAACTCAAGATTGCAAACTGCGTTTCCTAGGCTACGCGTAGGTCACTGAGAGTTAGGGGCGTGGCCAGAGGCAGAGCTACAGCAGACATAAAGACAGCGCTAACAGAGCAGCTCTCCAAATCTCGCTCGCCTTTCGCCACAAAATTGAGTCACTTTGAATATGGTAAATTCTAGTTAAACTCCACTTGGCATACATTTTCAGTAAACATGATATCTTCATCAAGTGCTTGTTGGAACACCTGCGTCGAGTATGCTCGTAAATTGCTGCTCAAGCACAAAGTAGTTCCATATGCATGTGAATGCATATATATCTCCACAATACGAACCAATCGTTAAGCTCACGAGCTTGAAAATTTCTTCAGTAAATTTAAGTTTCTACTCTTTTTTTTTTTCATTGCCTTTTGGAATACTCGTACTCTGTTGCATGTTCGCTCAGGTTGGCTAGTCGAAACATAACTTGTGCTTAAATGTTAAGTAGTTCCACACGCAGACACGCACACACACACACACACAGACAGAAAGACGGGTGCCTGAGGGAGGGAAAAGGCCAAAAGCTAATTTGATTTTATTAATGAAATCATTAGTAGAAATGACAAAACGTAGCCCGGCGGGTATGGTCGCCAGGTAAGGCAGAACTCAGGCGTGGAACCTGCTCAGGAGACGGCCAGACGGAATGAATGAATTTAATGTAGCATGTGAGTGGTCGTTACAGCTATTCCCTTTTATACCCTGTACACATGGAATTAACTTGCCGGGGAGTTGGAGACATTTGTGAGCAGAGCTTGAAGTAATTGGCGATTGTTGATATTTTCAATATTTATAATGGGAATTTATATTTTAAGGATTATATATATAATATACGGCCAGCAGCTGTAATAGCTGATACGTATGCTTATTCAGTTAACTAATTTTTTGAGACGTGGAATGTGTCTACAAATGCATAGAGTGTATTATGAATATAAAAATGTTAGTTTTAATAATGATATAAATAAAAATATTTAATATTTTTATATTGTTAATTTATAGTGTTAGTTCACTCACTTTCCATTATAATATTGTATTTTTACAACTGCGCCCAATACCACATTCTCATCTTTTACAATGTGCTTCTTGAGAACGCCATTTTCTAATCACCTTCTCTTCTCCATTGACTATTCGTCCAGTGCAATAAGCTTCAATAGTCATCTCACTCTCACTCAGCAACTCTCTGACCTGCGTTCAGCAACAGCTCTCGTTGCCTCTTTTTATCTCTCGCTCTCACGCAGTGTGTGAATTATAGCATGCAGCTAAGGCGCAAACTCACTCGGATAATAATTTTGCAGCTATTCTACACAAGGTCGCAGCATCACACTAATACTATTGCAATAGCAGGAGCCAATCACGAATTAGCAAACTTAGAGGACTAACTCTGCCATTGATTATACACTTCCATGCCGTAAATGATAAATAATCAATTTTTAAAGCATTTTGCGTAAGTGAACAAATGTTTAGTTTTATATGAAACTAAATTATTTAGGAACAACTTTAATGGATTTAAGAACTAGATTAAGAGTAAGAGCATTCTTCAAGCTGCTCTGTTCAGCATATATTATCTTATTTTGGGAACTCTATACACATCTAATTAAGAGCAATAGTGAAACAAGTATCGTAATGTTTACATCACTTTCAACTTCAGCTGAACTTATGGCCACAAACAACACACAAACAAGCCCATCAGCTAGGGTATGTAAACTTCGTAACTCCGCACATAACTTTCACTTCTCTCTCACATTTGTCCTCCTACTTTTTGTTGCGTTTTGCGTGTCCATTGTCAGGGAGGTGTCGCAGGTACTGACTGGACTGTACTGGATGTAGCGGGGACACATGCCTCATGGACTCTTTGTCATGTCAGTGGCTCATTTCATGCGTTTGGCTTGTGGACAAATGTCCCCCACTCATCGCTCAGCCCCGGCTCTGTTGCAAGCTGTACGGTAAACATGTTGTACGATATAACGGTTACGGATGTGGTCATTCACGCAAATTAAATATTTGCTTTTTGCTATTGTAAGCGAATGAATGGCCATGCTCCGATGTGGGAAAATTTTATGCATTTCCCAACGCCATGTTAAATTAATTGAGGCGAATTTCCATGGCAGGCAAAAAGCCTGGAAACGGCAACAGACCAAAACAGCTGTAAACACAAAATACCAATTTACGCATTTCATTTCAGCTCATTGTTCTAATTTCATTTTGTTCTTTGCGCTCTTAATCGCTGAAAGGCTTCGATGTTGCACGAGAAGCTTTAAAAGTGCCAACGGTTGGATAATTTATAATTTATGTGTATTTCGATGGTACTTGAAGCGTCTCAATTGCAGGATATTTTTTACATATATATATATATTTATTTTTTATACATATATCTATTAAATAATACTATATCTGTAATATATATCTACTATATCTCTTAAGTTGAAGCTTGCCGATGATTCTGTACAATAATGATTCCACAATGAGCTCTTTAGCTTTATTAAGAATTTATAGTGCTGAAAATTTTCGGACGAGGTTCTCATATATGTGTTAAAAGTTTAGAATATATAAACTTTGTCATTCCATGATATATTGGCTATATTTAATTGATCTTTCGGTGTCAATGAGAACACAATTAAAAATCTCAAGTGTTTTTGAGAAACTGCATATTTGCAGTATTCCCGATTTTCCGGAATTTACAAATATAATTTATATTTCAAAATGCAAATTTTAAGCTTTTATAAAAAGGAAATATTTTGTATTCATAAGGACGAACGGAAGCAAGATGAGCTTTGTATGAAACCAATATACTTCTTAACGTCTCGACGTGAATGAGTATAATAATATATTATCGTAATAATAAAATAAAATAATAAAAAAAAAATAATAAAAATAACACTGAACACATAAAACGAAATATTAATAAAAAATACTTCAAAAACATACCAAGCCGGATACCGTCCACTAAAAAATAAATTTCTAAAAATAATTTTCATATTTGTTGTAGAAGCTTTAGGCAAAGTATATATTTGGAGCTAATCGCTGCAGTTCCCCAAATTGTATTTAATAAAATGTGTCGATGTTGGCTCACGGCCATGGCTACGGCTCACGGCCATTGTTGTGATGATTTAAGCCTGTTTGGAGAATTTTGTTTTCGTTTGCATGGAAGGCCTATTAATATGCCACCTGCATGCCACCTGGAACCATTCAAATGGTTTCCCTTGAAGTGCCAGCAGAGATCAGAGAACGGTTCAGCGTTGCCATTTTTATATTCATCCAGGAAGCTTGGCCATTGTCAGTTTTGGACAGCTTTAATAATCAGCCCACACACGGCAACAATCAACGTTCTGGCCATTGAGATGCTAATGTATCCAAGCGCGTGTCTCTGGGCTCAACAATTGCCATTGTGTGGACAGTTCACACACTTCTGCACAGCAGTGTATGTGCCGCTGATAGCTCAGCTCGAAATTCTGTTGCTAGTTCTAGTTACCACAGCGAGGTCTGTTTGGGCGGGAAGTGCGTGAGGTGCAGATGGGATAGCAACAGAATAAGTTGATTGGAGTCTACAGAAACCCCGACCAAGGTATCTCACAGTCAGGCATGCCCGATAGCGCTATTGTTGAAGATGTTTCACGAAAAATGGATTATAGAGCATGTTAATGTAAATAGGTTTGTCTGTGACGTTAGCTTCTGGCGCTGACTCTGCCTCTGCCTCTGCCTCTGTCGCTGTCGCTGTCTCTGACTCCAGCTCAGACTTGGGCTCAGCAGAATGGTTGATATGTGTACACTCCCTTACGCAGAGAGATATATGTATGTATGTGTATATAGACACGCGCCCTAGGTAAGCACACACAGCCATCCAGACGTGCCCCATTGGAGCGCAGCTAAGCACACCAAACAAATCAAATGTGGCAAGGATGTGCGGCAAGGATGCGTTGCGTGCGCACTGAGGTGCTAAACGTGCTGACTAAATGTTTGACTTGGCTAGATAAAGACTACAACGCAACCGGGAAACTCTGTCTCAACGGCAGCGTGGGCTCGTTCTCTTATCGGGTCTGCAGTGTGCCCGGCCACGCCTCCTTCCGGTAAGACAATAACCGATGCTAATGTATTATACGTGTCAATTTTGAATCCCGTTTGACTGATATGTGTGCCCACATCACTGAGCGGCTCTATGTCTCTATATGTATGTGTGAGTGGGCGTGGGCGTAGGCGTCGTCATAATACATTGCCTGCCCCAACCATGCCCCCTTGGCCCACGCCCACTTGTTTAGCCAGAGCGGCTGCACCTCTAGACCAGTCAATGGGTAGTCGAGGTCCCTTGATAAAAATGTCTCTGTCAATTTGTGACAAATACCCAACACACAAGTAAACAGAAGTCGACAGAAGTTGAATTGGGGCTGTCGTCCGACAGTTGATGGAACTTAAAAGGGTTATCGATCATCAGGTGTAAAGGTTAATTGGCAGTCGAGCAATTATGAAATGATGTATGGTTGAGCGAATGGTCAAGGCAACATCTCTATCGATATCTATCGATTTCGCGAAAACTCACTTTCTTAAGACTTTGACTTTGTCTCAGAAAGAATCGATTCTTTTTGCGCTGATAGTTTAAATGAAAGAAAAGTATCGAATATTGACTTCATTATTTTAGTTATTTAATTCCAACTAAATATCGATAAATATTGATTTACCAGATATCTTTGAAGTCCTCACAGATAAATTAATATTTTAAAATGCTCTTCTACAATTTCGTTTTTGATTTCGTAATCAAAAAATGCTAGACTTTAGAAGTGCACTAGAAATAATAGGTAACTTTGGCACTAAAAGCTTACATATTAGAAAATTGATTTAGACTTTTGAGCATATATTTGATTGATTAGATTCTTTTATTATCTAATAAAGACTTTAGGCTTGTATTACAAATTATCGATCATTTTTAAATTAAATTAATTAAATTAAATTAAATTAAATGTATTTTTGAATTCATATCTGATATTTATTAGACTTTATTGTTTTGATATTTAATTCATTTTATATATTATTGTCAACTAATTTTTTTCCTCTAAAATTTAATTCGATAAATATCTATTTGTTAATCTAGAGGCTTGGCAGATATCTTTGAAGTTTTCATGGATTGTCTACATTTTTTTTTCAATTCTGAGCTAACTTCTTATAGTCAAAGTATATGAAAGTGTATATTGGGAATCTCTCTAGCGTATCCATTCATCGTGCTTATCTCTTTTGCTTCCACATTTTCTTGACTGTGTGCGTGCGAGTTTTGATGTGTTTTATGAAGCAGATGAATTATCATCGAGTTGAAATAAGAGCTAAATACTCGCACAGACACAGAGATAGAGAGAGAGACAGAGAGAGAGAGAGAGAGAGAGAGAGACAGAGAGAGAGAGAGAGATAGCTGAGGATAGAGTATCACATACATTTGCAGCTACACTTGGCAGCGACGTGAGCTGGCAACATTTACAGCCTACCACGTCATGTACTATATGACCGAGTCCATATGAGTATGTGAATGTTAAGTAGAAACATGTTGCTCTCTTTTAGGCCCTCAGAGTGCTATTTTTTGCAAGCAAGACATTTGAGTAAACTGCGAACATTTAAATTGAATCAAGTTCCGGCGCGGCTCGAAAAGGCTTGCGAGATGATAATGAAACCCTTGTGGATTTGCAGCATTTGGCCAACTTAAGTGACATTTTTGTTCGACTTCTATTTCGTTGCTGTTGTTGTTGCACAACTTTTATGATGTTGGGCCAAAGTCGTGCGACAATAATTTAACTTGTCTGCTCATTTTTTTTTTTATACGACTGCCAACTGGGATAAAATGCAAAAGTTTAAACAGTTTACGGCTTACAGCCGGCCCCCAAGCGTCGTCTGTGTTGCCATTGATACGCTACGCAGCGTCGCGTTGCCATTCACAAATTGAAGTACATTGGTCGATGGTTGGGTTAGAAGTCTCCGGTCTCCGGCTACAAGCGGAAGTTTAACGCTTCGCAGCGCCGCATATCAAGCATACGCACTGTTGCATGGGACTGGGGCAACGTTTGTGATGATGGGTGTTGACTGCTGCGGCGACGGCGTCGACTGCGACGGCGACGACTAACCCTTTAGTCGGTCGCTGGCCCGGGCTCTACAAAAATTAAACGAAGCAATAAATTATGCGTCTGCCAATGGGCGCCAGTCAGCCAGCAGCAAGCTGAAGGCCAAAAATTCGTATACACACGACTTCTACATAAGAAAAATTGCGTGTGTGTGGGTGCTTGTGTGTATGTATGTGTGTGTGTGTATGTGTGGGTGTGTTTAAATATCCCATTATGTATGCAGATTTGCCTAATCTTTGGGTTTTCCTTTTCTCCCTCTCTCCTACTCTCCCTCCCTCGCTCTCTGTGTGTTGGCAGCAGTTTAGCGACTATTATAAACAGGAAATTTCACCCAAAAACAGCTTCGTGTTCCGGTCGTTGGATCTTTTGGGTCGTCTCGACAGATGACAGGCACAAGGCCAAAATGCCATCTTAAATTCATGATTACTTTATTTTGATTTTCAAAGATTTCTTGCCAATTCACTGAGTCACAACAAATTATTAGAGGGAAAGCCAGACAACCTGTTGCATCTTTAGATTTATTGATTTTCTTCTTCCAAGGGTTTTCATCGAAAGTTTTAGTGCAGGGTATGATGGAGTTCTACTTAAAATGCTGGCGAGCGTCTGCCTGGTGGACTTCATTAAGTTTATAGACTCTTGATATGTAAGCGATACCCAAGATAACCTTTGGCTTTCCGTCTCTCTCTCTCTCTCTCTCCGTCTCTCTGTCTCTCTGTCTCTCTGTGCAACAGCTTGAGCTGTTAGCTCCCGTCTTAAGGTTAATAGATAACGTTTTTGTTTCATTTCCTTGAAGTAGATATTATATAGAACAGTTATTTTTGGAGCACAGCTCGTTAGCAAATGTCTTATATAGATTGATATAAATGTCGAGTGTCTAAAATTTCCTTGCACAAGAGAAAAGTCCATTTAAATTTAGAAAGTTTCGCTTGGGCGTTTGTATGCGCACATTGCTGGAATATTTACATTTGCTCGTTTCTGGTTAAATCGAACAATAAATATCAAAGTGATTCGATAACGTATTTTCCATAGGGTTCGAGAAAATACATATATACATTATGTACATACATATATATGTACAAATGTATATTGGAATAGCGCACCCTTCACGTTTGTCGTAAATGTTGAATATTTTTTGTATTTTCCGAGCTGTGGTCTTACAATTTTTTCCAGTGAAATTTGTTTTCTTTTTCATAAAATAAATCTAAATAGATAAATTTGTATCGTTGTAGCAAATATTTGTTTTCAAATTTTCAATAGAATTTTGCAAGGAAATTTGATTAAAAATTTTGAAAAATATCGATGTAAAAGCTTACAAATATAGGAAAACTTGTATTAATGTTCTTGGTAAATAATTATCCTACTACAAAATCTTCATTGGTAGTAGAACGCAAATAGACAATTCCCGCTGAGAAAAACCTTATTATTATTATTATTATTATCATTATTATTATAATTATTATTATTATTATTATTATTATTATTATTATTATTATTATTATTATTATTATTATTATTATTATTATTATTATTATTATTATTATTATTATTATTATTATTATTATTATTATTATTATTATTATTATTATTATTATTATTATGTTTACTGTGTTCACGAGATCAATCGAAAAATTGATACTCACTCGCATTTCGCTCTGAGCAAGAGTTTTCGGTTCTTTTCGTTTTGGTGTCCGGTTGAGCGCTTATTCGTGTAACACTCTTTTTCCGAAATTCGTTTAGGGAGCGCTACTAATGATGATCGCTCAATGATGATGCTCAGTAAGTGAGCAAACAGAGTCAAACAGAGTCTAAGCAAACGTAAGTACATACGAATACATACACACTCCCGAATGCTTTTGATGTGCTTTGCAAACATAACCCTCGCATACCGATACATACACAACTAGAGCGAACGCACTTATCAAAGAACCAATCCATCGATTGCTCTCTGATTTTTCACTCAGAGTGTGAGTAAAAAAAATGTATCTGCTAATATCGAGCAAAGGTCAACAGTTATGTTTAGATAAAGAGATTTCAAATGAATTCCTCATTCCCATCAATAATATATAAAGTTAGTAGTCTATTGCCTGCACCTGCAACCTTTAATCCGAATCGTGTTCACTCAATTTGTTGGGAATGTTCATGTATGTCGTTAGCTTTTAAATGTCGCTTTAAGTTCTCGGATAAAACAAAGTTTCCAAAGCCGCCCACTTGGTTAACCCGCTGCGGGCACATCCTCTTAGTTGGACTCAATTGCAGCAAACTTATCTAATCGGGCAGAGATTAGCTGGGCCAACGATAAAAAAAGGCTGCGAAATGTCAAGCCGAAATCTGTCGACACATTTCCATAGAACCTTGAACGGACACGCAGACAGAGGCAGAGCAATTTATAAATATATTTATTAATGTTAATATATGCGAACACGTTCATTTAAGTATATATGTATCTAAAAGGGCTGTGCCATTAGGCGGGGCTCTATTGAAACAACATAAAAGCCTCCAGGGACCAGCAGAGGGAGGCAGCAGCCAGCTGGGAAAAAAGAGGCGGATTTGACAGGCGAAAAAGTTTATATGTTTTTTTTTTTTCTCATTTTCTGTTATTTCATATATTTTGAGAGGACATTCTATCTGTCATCGTGCCCCGTGAACCAGCGCACACCCACCGTAAACTGTATTTAATGCGCATATATTTATTTTATTTAAATATTTATATAAATTTTTGGCGCACAGTTCGTGAAGTCTGTTTTTGAGTCGAAAAATTCATGTCAATTTTGTTGCTTTCCTTTTTTTCTTTTTACCATGAATTAAGTTAATTAATGCGTCGCATAAGCTGCCGCTTAGGCATTAGCTGACATTCTCGTCCTTGTTGTCCTTCATCAAGTCAATCACAACAACGATAACAACAACAACAATAACAACAACAACCACGCTGGATGTCTGTCGCATAATTTGAAATGTTGCTTTGGCAGGTTTTTGTTTTGTCGCATTTTTAATTAATTTCTCCGAGGATTTTTGCGGCTTATGAACTTTAAATATTTTCAAGCCAATCCCTCCAGTCGGTGCTGCCAGCACTACCAGCACCACCCACCCACAGTAAGCAAACAAAATGGCCAATACAGGTAGAGACAAACAGATGTGTTCATATGAATATGCCATTGTGTTCACGAAAATAATAGTAGTAGTAGTAGTACTATTATTAATAATGTTACTACTGCTACTACTTCTATTACTTAATAATACTACTATTAGTTACTACTACTACTACTGCTATTATTTCTGCTACTGATATGACGTCTACTACTACTACTAATACTATTATATCTTAAACTACTATTACTACTACTACTATTACTTCTATTATAGTTACTACTACTATTACTACTACTACTATTACTTCTATTATAGTTACTACTACTATTACTACTACTACTATTACTTCTATTATAGTTACTACTACTATTACTACTACTACTATTACTTTTATTATTGTTACTACTACTACCACTACTACTACTATTATAGCTTAAGCTACTTACTACTACTATTAAAGCTTAAACCACTATTACTACTACTATTACTACTACTACTATTAGAATTACTACTATTAGAATTACTACTACTATTAGAATTAGTACTACTATTACTACTACTATTATTACTAATACTACTACTATTAGAATTACTACTACTACTACTATTACTAGTTGTAGAAAACTACTATTATTATTATTATTATTTTTACTAAAATTTAGAGCCCTAGAAGAGGAGGTTTTTTAGTCGGTAAGCAGTCATGCATTCCGATACAGCAGGCAGAGTGATGATCGGATTGACGGTGCATAAAGCATTTTTACCTATCTCAGTCCAAAAAAAAAAAAAAAACAAAAAAAATATAATTATTACTATTATAACCACTACTGTTTTCATGAGCACAGCTTGTTATGTGCATAAACCTGCTATTATGTGTTGTTTTTATAACATAAATAATAACAAATAAACAACAAATAGCTCACTGCCCCATTGGCAGTGCAAACATTGCCTGATTCTGCACTAATTCACTGTCGTTTCCCATCTAATCGAAATCAAGTATGCTAATATTAAATAATAAGAACTGACCTTAAATAGCTCCGCAATCGATTTATTGAAAGCTAAAAATTTGTTGAAACTGAAGCGGGCTAGGCAGACTGAAAACTAATTTAAAAAGTCCTCTGATTTGTCTTATTTGACAATTGCTATGTATTTATCTACTTTAAAGTAGCAAATTGAATTTTTGCCAATGATAGACAGTTTGTTAAAGCAATTGAAACTAAGAATAGAATCAAAAGTTTTTATCAACTACAAATTCAATTTCTTTACAAATTTTTATAATTTTAAATTTGTAGGAACTTATTATTATTATATGATTGGACTTTTATTTGTTATCTATTTTTTTAATACAAGTAATAAACCTTTTTAAAATAGTTTAAGAGGAAAAATTAGACGATGCGAGCTTGTTAAAGTATTTTTCTCACTACTTCAGGGAGGAAATACCCTGAATGGAATATTTAAATCTTTCTTCTGTTTCTGAAGATCTTCGACTGGGCTCTCTCTCTGGACAATGTAGATTCCAATAATATCTAAGAGATATATGCATAGATTAGTTTCATTAGAGAGTCCACAAGCATCATGATCTTAAAGTCCACACTGAAATGACTTTAGTCCGTCTCATGCTCACCGAGTATTTTTGGCATCTGTTCCTGCAGCTTAAGTTCCATACTTGGAAATTTTCGTATTTGAAAATATTGCATTGCACGGCGCAAAGGTCAAGAGCTGCTCGCTATGAATAGCTCACGGCAAGCACAGCCAGCGTGCAGAGGTGTCGCATTGGCCATTGGCTTGGGGCAATCTCAATAGCGACGCCAACGCATGCAAAAGATTAATATTAAAGGCTAGAGCGAGTGGCAAGCCCACGCAGGAGCGAGTTCGCTTTCAGCTCAGACTGTGTGCCGGCTGCACTGGGTACTCGAGTTTTCTAATTTATGATGACAGCTTGTGTGAGTACCTCACATTGCCACGCACGCGCACATGCATACACACATATGTAAGTGTGTGCGTGTGTCCACGTGGCTGGCTCGACTTCAGAGAGCTTCAATAAAAATTCATAAATTATTGTTTATGCGTATTGAATTAGGCAAGCATTGCAAGCATTGGCATGCCTACAAAAATGACTCATGCCACGCCTACACACTCACACTCACAGCCACACGCCTACACACTCACACTCCCAGTCATTTTGATAAACTTTGCTGAGATTTGAAATGTATGCAAAAAATGTTTCACCGCTGTCAATGAAATAGAATTTCTCTAGCCACGCCCACAGAGCTGCCAAGCGCAGGCCCTTCGCACAATGGGGCGGTCGGCAGTCGACAATATTTGTTATTTATTGAGATTTGTTTACATTATATTGTATGTGGAATTTCAAATGGCAGCCCACGAGCTGGCATCCCGCTTTCCCCTCCCCACCGCTCCCGCCTCCTGCTACTCCATATCCTACTCCCTAGCTGGTCCATGCTGCGATATCCCGTGCCGGCCACCGGAAGGCATTTTCCTTTGGCCTTACACATTGTTGCTTTTTACATATTTCCCCGTCCCGTTCTGCTGTGGAGGCATTTCAATATACATTCACTTCACGGCCTGTGTGTCAGTGAGTGGGCGTGGCATGTCAACAGGGCAACTTGAGACTGGCGCTAAGTTTGCCAGCCAAATAAATATGTATAAATACGTGTATATAAGTATATATAAATATATATATTCAGTTTGGCTAAAAGCCCCCATTAGAAAGTTAAAGAAAATATAAGGTTCAACATAATTCCTAGTTAAATAATTATTCTTATCCTAAAGCTTTATTTAATAAAAGTACGAAATGGAACTGAATATTTTAATTTTATTGTTTTAATTGGGTTGATTTTAAGCTTAAGTAATTTGTAATTTGATCAGATCAAACCAGCTTGAACAGTATATTATCAAAATAGACCAGCAATTCGTAATTACTTATTCCCATCATAATTATTTTAATATTTAATATATCCACAAGTTTTCAGTAGAAAGCTCTAAGGGAAACATTTTCAATTAAATTTCGTTTGTCTCGATCATAATTCGAATTTGAATATCATAAGAATATACGTTTCTCTAGCCTACATAAAGAACGTCTCAGACCTTGTAAAAAATGCTCGATGAACACTTAGACGCCTAAACCGAGAACCACTTTGAGGCCACAGACAAAGCTTTCTATAAAAATGGTATACAAAAATTTAATAATAAAATCAAATGAATTGTACAAAAAAATCCAGCTTTAAAAAAATATATATATATATATAAATAAATAAATAAATTGCATTTGATTTATTTTAGCCTTTTTTATTTTAACCTGCGAACTTTTCAGCCTGGCTAAGATAAGTAGATGAAATATTAATGTTAACATAAATATAAGATAAATGGAACATATTAGCATTTAAGCTAAAGCTAAATAATAAATCTTGTTAGCTCAGCAATTGCTGAGTTGCTATTTATTATTATTATTATTATTATTATTATTATTATTATTATTATTATTATTATTATTATTATTATTATTATTATTATTATTATTATTATTATTATTATTATTGTAATCAAGTGATTCGTTGAAATGCTGATGACTGTCTTTGACTGTCTCCGTCAGAATTTTTTTTGCCCGAATTTTTGTGACTCAAAATTTTTAATATACATACATATACATATGTATACTTTGCATGCCATGCAGAGGTTAAGCTGATCAGTTTTAATTCACTAAAATTTATCTCAATTATTAAAAATCAATTATAAAAATTTAATTTTCGTTGAAAAATTACGTCTTGTCAGTCTATGGAATACATAAGTTAAATCTATTCAGTTGAGCAACAGTTGACTAGATAGTAATAGTATAGATATATTGCAAATAGATATATAATATTAAATAGATATTTGCATTTGCAAATTAAAATAAGTTGGAAATGCCTGACTAGCTTGTATCCCGACTCTAGCAGTTTTAGCAGTTCTGCGCAGCGGTTGGGGTATAAACTAGTCAAATTAATTAATTTGCAAATATTCGCATAGGCCAAATAACTGTCATTGTGTGTGATTTCTTTGTTAAATCTTGTGAAAATGCTGAGTTGCCCATATATGAATATATATATAAAATTGTATCATAAAATCTATAAAAAACTAATTTGTTTCCTTCCATTAAGTGGAAAAGTCATGAGAGCTCCGATCTAATAAGAAATATAAAATATATCTATATAAATATGGATAAATATATGTATATATATTTGAATAGCTCAGCTTAAATGAGCCGAATTCATGAGCAATAAAATTTGATTCATTTAAGTTGTTTTAGTTGCCATGAAACTGAAGGCAAAGTAACTCAGACATTCACATACAGAACATACAGAACGTTTAAGCATGAGCATTTGCAGATATCGTTTGTGGAAGGATTATCAAGTTTACAACATGTGATTGGGGCGGAGTTGGAGCTGTGCTTGCTGCGGGGGTCGGCGGGGCAATTCAATCGAAGCCGCAGATGCCATAAAATTAGAAAGCAGCCGACGAGGTCGCCAGGCCGATGACAATGGGGGTCACGGTCAGGGGTCAGGGGTCAGGACAAGCTATGACTGGCACGTAAATCCTTCAGGATTGCAGGATTCAGGCTCCAGGCTTCAGGCATCAGGCTTTAGACGTCGCACAGTTGATTAATTCACCGATTTTATTTGGCGTTTTTATGAGCAACTGCAGCCGTGAGCTCTCAGCCCGTGTAGTTGGCAAAGCGGTCGGTAAATTTCGTTGCGTTTCTGTTTTCTTTGACATCGAGCTGCGCCCAAACTGGCCCAAAAATAACTGTGCCCAGGCAGACACGTGGCTATCAAATAACCATTCCCAAGGCCAAGACGCTCACATGGCGCTCCATAACGAGAGCGACAACTGAACCGAATCAAAAACCAGGAACAGTAACAGAACTAGAACCAGAAACCGATACAAAAAACCAAAGCCCAAACGGATGCGAACCAAACTTGTGCGTCAAAGCGTCAAACGGGCCCAAAAATGGAGAAAAAGCGATACTTTATTTTACCATTAATCGTAAAAATTGCTCATTTTATTGCTTTCAAAGTGTTTTATTTTTTTCTTTCGTTTTTCGCCGGGTGCCAGGCGCTGAGAAAGTTTGCATGTGCTCAACGCAAGGACGACGCCCAAGTTGCGAGGCGACGCGGCGTGAAGACAACCGAAGCGTAAAGCAGTCGCAAACGAAAGAACAAAACCAAAAAAAAAAAAAACAAACAAAGCAAAATAAAACTGAAGAGAAAGAAAAGCAAAGCAAACATCGACAAAGCCTGACATCAACATCAAAAGCCTCGCAGCGAGCAGGTGGCCTTTGGCAATTGCTCAAATATCGATGTTTGCCGTTCTGCATAAATCAGCGCATTGTCTCAGATATGTATGTATATATATATGTATGCCGCCTGTTTGTCGACACATGTAACTAGTCACTCACAAGCGTATGTGTGTGTGTGTGTGTGTGTGTGTCGATTAATTGTATACATGTGCAGGTAAACATTGATATCGTTTGCTTTCCACAAATTGTGTTATCCATTATGGTTTCTTTTCAATTAAAAGCAAAACAAATAAATTATGAATTGCTGTTAAATGATATTCATCAGCTTTGTCCTGATTCGTTCCTTTGTTATATCGAGGTAATGAAATGATTTTGATGCATTCTCAACTGACATCTTAGACTTGACTCTCTATTCTCTTCAATTAGAATCAACTACAAATTGCTGTTAAATAATGTATTCACATAATATTTGCATTCTGGTTAGATATTTCTTCGTTTTCTTCTTAGTGTCTATGTTATATAATTGTCTTATTCTTATTCTCAGTCTCAGTCTCAGTCTCAGTCTCAGTCTCAGTCTCAGTCTCAGTCTCAGTCTCAGTCTCAGTCTCAGTCTCAGTCTCAGTCTCAGTCTCAGTCTCAGTCTCAGTCTCAGTCTCAGTCTCAGTCTCAGTCTCAGTCTCAGTCTCAGTCTCAGTCCCAGTCTCAGTCTCAGTCTCAGTCTCAGTCTCAGTCTCAGACTCAGTCTCAGTCTCAGTCTCAGTCTCAGTCTCAGTCTCAGTCTCAGTCTCAGTCTCAGTCTCAGTCTCAGTCTCAGTCTCAGTCCCAGTCTCAGTCTCAGTCTCAGTCCCAGTCTCAGTCTCAGTCTCAGTCTCAGTCTCAGTCTCAGTCTCAGTCTCAGTCTCAGTCTCAACTGTTTCATACGCAATTCTAGCTTTGTCTTGAACGTGTTCGCGGACAGCCTTTAGCTTGAAAACAATTGGTTTAATATCAAGAAATGTTTCATAAATATTTCTTAGTAGATTTGGATGCTGGGAATGACAGCAACTGAATGAATGCGAATGAATGGTAAGTTTCGATTAGAAATTGTCTTTTCTTGGCTAACCAGCCTCTTCTGTGTGCTTATTTGTTATTTATAATTGAATCAATATGGATGCTATTGTCTAGGCATCGACCATAGACCATAGTTAGCTGCGAGCTAAGACACATTTGAGTATCTCGAGGTATAGCTAAGGCTACGGTCTCTGGTACAAACATATTCATACATTTCTTATGTAGTACAGGCTAAATACACATTCGTCGTTGTTGTCTTGCTTTGATTTCCTTGAAGGGGCGCACCAACAAAAAAGGAAAGGGCGAATGAATCTAAACAAATTTCATGGCATGTCTTTCCATGGAACTGAGCAGCTGTGGACCCCCCAATGGGGTTCCGGGAGCTTGCCAGCCGCAGTTATTACTCATTTACAGACGTTTACTTAGAGCGGGGCGCCGTCGGCGGGTGGCACCTTTTGTTATTTGCATTGGACTACGAAATGAGCAGCGGGGCAGTCGAAAAAGTTTCAAATCTTTGAATGAATTTAATATGCACAAAGTCTGAAAAATTCCCGCGCGCAGCTAAACTTTGCACAGCAAGTCTTATCGTGGGCGGGCTGGAATCTGGCTCAAGAACTCCGCACTCCATTATCATAATTACCATTCATATCATCCAGATATGTACATTTGAGAGGAGTAGGCTCTCACAAGCGTCATGATGTCTGGATTATATTTAAATGGAATAAACTGCATGAGCTGACCTTCAATCAATATGATTGCATAACTGATTCGTCTTAGCTATGGCTACGGTTCACCAGCTGGCAGTTGATGCGACGACAGACTCCTTGCCAACATTTCAACACAAAATGTTTGCGTTTTAATTGCTCAAAGAAGCAGAGTGAAAAAAAATGTCGAAAAAAAATCAAAAGGAAACAAATTGCGACTAGGAAATACCCTAAATTCATTTAAGGCTGATGATGCTTTTTATTTATAACAAGCAAATGAAATGAGTTATCGAAGAACAAATATAAACTCGTACATTGTATGGTATATAAGAAAACTAATTGAAAATTTCAAGTCTATAGGTTTCGTAATAGTCGAGATTGCTGCTGTCAGACAGACTGAGAGACTGAGAGACAGTCGACAACAGCAACAGCTCTTGAGCATATCAACTGAATCCGGAATATATGTATATATATTTATATTTTACTGAATTTCCACAAATATACCCAGATTTCTCATTTTTAAGGGGCATAAAAACAATAATTGAATTGCTTGTTGGGCATCATTGGGATTCGCTGCCCTGGGACTGGCAAAGAAAGTTTAGATGAAATTCGCATGCATTCGAGTCCGAGTAAATTATCCACTTTTGAATTAATTGCCAACGTTTTCTCACGTCTCATATCTGCGTCTTGCCAAATTGCATTGGCTTGTGATGAATTTACACAAAAAAAAAAAAGTTTGTCCTGGAAAATAAATTGTATTTGTAAATCTCAATGTCAGATAAAGAAAGTGTTAAAAAATAAATTTTAAAAATAGTTTTTTTTAATACCAAAATATTATTAATGAGATTTAGACTTAAGTCAACTCATTAATAAAGTTATAAGTTGGTACGTTATTCCATGCACATAGGACTGAGCATGAATAAGGGAAAATACTCAACATCTAGAATCAAAAGACTTTCTATACTCTAGATATTATACAGCTATACATCCAGGGCAAACCATGAACAATATAGAGCACCTAGCAATGCAGTACCTGAAGAATTGAAAGCCCAACGAAATGCTAGAAAAATTTATCATATCATCATATATCAGTAACCCAGAGAAAAATGCGAGAGATCCAGTAATCGTGACATCATATGCCCTAATATACCCTACAACTACATCTACACACACTCAGGGCAGTCCAAGTGCATTGTCGAATACCTCGCATACAGTTGTCAGCCTATTCCAGCCTCTGCTATGTGCCAGAGACATCTATCATAAAGCAACATATACGCAGAGTTATCGGTTAATTCCAGGCAGAGGGTTACCACCTACTGCCTATGAAGAGGAGGAGGAAGAGGAGGTGGAGGAGGAGGCGGAGGAGGAGGAGGAGGAGGAGTACAGACGCACTTTGTTCGATCAACGCAGGGAGCAGGCGACAAACGTTGACCGGAGCTCAAGTTAAAAAGCCATTTGGCAAATGGACTGGCCAGTGTCAGAGGACGAGAGGACCAACTAGCATGGCAGGATGCTCTGTGCGAAGCGAAAGCCGAGTCAAAGGGATTCCGGCAAATGCGCACAGGATCAAATACTGTAGTGTTTGAGCGGCGAGCGTTGAGCGTTTGAGCGTTTGAGCGCTGAGCGTTTGAGTAATGGCTTTAATGATGGCCCAAAGCACATCATCAACTGTTTAACGGAAACTTGGCCTTTGAACCGTAACGCACACAGACATACACAGGGACGCTGCCTGGACATTAAAAGGGCATTAAAGCATATCAGAATGCCGAACGCATCCGTTCGATCTTATTGCCAAATACAAATACAAGTAAATATATATATATATATATATATATATATATATATATGTATATATATACATATACGCATGATTTATGCTTATAAAAGCAGTAAAAGCGAATTGTGAAATGGCAAATTCAATGAAATATTTATTAACCTTTAATCAGCGAGCTCACATAGCCAGACAGACAGACAGACAGACAGAAGCAGCGTCGCTCTAAGCATATTTTATTACACATTTCATTGGACAACGTTGCGTATGTGTGATGTTCTCTGCTCTGGTCTGTTCGGCTGTGATGTGATGTGATATATATGCTTGATTTATTTTTGCTGCTGCTTACAATAATCAGAATTATTTGATATCAGGTCAGTGCCTGAATCCTAATTGCCCCGCCAGACGAGTGGCATGAGCGATGCCCAGCCAACGATAGGGTATATTGGGTCAGCTAATGCCTTGGGCCGTGCGTGGCACGCATGCATGACAAACAAACAAAAAAAAAAAAAAACATTACTTAATTGCTATTTCTGTGTCGCTGCATAGAAGAGTTAATTTGATTATGTTTTATTACCATTTCGGCCAAACCAAAAAGTGAATTTACATTAAATCATGCATAGCTAAAATTTAATTGAAATTAAAGTGGAGCCAGTGAAACCGAATGCCAAATGCCAAAGAGCTGCCCTTCAGCTGTCGCCCATTTGAGGCCTTCAGCCAAGTCAAGTATTGGGCTCAGCCCTTGAGAGATTTCGCCATTTGTCTAAGCTTTGGCTTGAATCAATATTTGCTTAGCATTTCGCACAATTTGTCTCATGTTGCAGCAGCGCAGCGATCTTTGCCTTTGACAAACGATGGCGAAAGAGTCTAGGCAGTAGGCTAGAGATGGTAAATTCAATGATGGCATCAGCGATAGATTTAGTCATAGATAGAGTTTGCTTAAGATATCGTAGTTGCTAATAGTTGCTAAAATGGCATATTCGATAATCGTGTTGAAGATTTATTTTTGTCAAATATAAATGGATTTTGCCAGATTTGATCTATTGAATAGCTGAAACGCGGCTCACTGATCAGTCTGTAGAGAAAAGTCATATTAAATATACTCTTTTTCTGATTTTATATATTATTCCTGAAAATTAAAATATATTAATATATATTTAAGATGCGTTGAATAATTAATTTACAATATTTTCTATATTTTAATATATTTTAAAAATTTATTTTATTTATTTTTATATACCCTGAGCCTAGTGAAAATGTAAAAACAAGGTAAAATGTTTTTTTTTTTTTTTTGTTTTTATTATTATTATTATTAGTAGTATTTATTGTTTATCATTCAATATTAAATTCTTGAAAATTTGAAATTGTGACAAAAAAAAATATATATATTCATTTTATGTATTAATTATACCCCGAATTGAAAATGGAATCCGGATAAAATGTTTTTCTATTATTATTATTATTATTATTATTATTCTTAGTAGTTATTGTTTTTTATTTATTATAAAATTCTTGAAAATTGAAATTTTTAAGTTCAACCAGCGATAGTATCGATTGACTTGAAAGTATTTAGAAACATTTTATATTTCATTCCCAATAGCTCCTATTAATAGATCAATTTTGAGCGTATAAACGCTAAGCAATTACGAATTAAAGCTCAATTTGCGAACACGTTTAACTAATTTGCTGATGTTGTTTGGCCGTTAACAGGACCAAGGCTGCTCTTTGGTGGCTGCTTTAATCAGCTTAGGTCAATCAGCGGCAAAGATTGAGCATAGCAAATAGGGACAGTGAGTGGAAGAGAAAGAGAGAGAGAGAGAGAAAGAGAAAGAGAGAGAGAGAGAGACAGAGTTGTTGAGCAAGTGAAGAAAACAGATTTCGAAAAGTGTTGAGAATTTGTGAAGGCATTCGACGAATTAAGCCAAACGACTTCGTCTAATAATCGCTCGAGCGAATCGACTCTTCGATTGTCTCACTATCTCTTTTCATGTGCGTGTGTGTATGTGTGTGTGTGCGTGTCTGTCTGACTGTCTGTCTGTCTGTGTGTGTGTGTGGTATGTTAGTTCATTTAAGTCTGCTCTTTGAATTTTTCGTGTTTGCCCCAAAGCTGCTTTGACTTGGGGGCTCGAACTTTGCTGGGCGTACCAAAGCTTTGGCTACAGTAAGTTGCTGTTGTTGTTGTTGTTGTGAGCCTAATGTGCTTGTATTTACTTAAACGCCGTTTGGTAGCAACGTAGAGCATTGTCCTCCTGCTGCTGTCTGTTATATGCCCTCGCTGGCTTTTGCTCTGGCCCCTTGCACCACCATATTAGGGCCCACTTTACTTTTGCTCAACCACTGATGAGCAGCAAATTGAATTTTATTGAGTTGATTCGCGCCCCGTCAGTCGCATTTCATTTCGCTTTGCTTCTGCCATTTGTGTTGTTGTTGTTGCCGTTCTTTATTTATTTGCCTGACATTTCTGACCATTTGACTGGCCTCTAAGGCTCGAAGCGAGCATCTTGGCCTGGCCTCCTGTATACACAATAAATTGATTTCTGATTATCATTGCATAATCAAATGTCTAAATCCGCTCGCCTGTTCCGGGACGGGCTGGCAGTACTGAAAAAGCCCGGGCAACCGCCCCCAAACAGAAGTTTTAATGAAGCGTATTAAAATTTAATTAAATAACAATTTGCACAAATGTAAATAAACACGACGCTGCTTATGCAAAGCGAGGGCGCCACAGTGAGTGAGGGATTGCCACAGAGTGAGAGCGATAGAGTGAGAGAGGGGGGGAGCAGCAAATGCTAAAGTACGGGATCTGAAGGCTGGCGAAGACAATGCCAAAGATGGCGTGTCTCCCGGCTGCTATGTCAACGCCCAGCGCGGCGAACTTTGGTCATTAAATTAAGTGCAAAGAGCGACCACGAGAATGAAGTCGACGACGGCGACGACAGTCACGGGGAGACGAACGAAAGCCAAATCGGCAAATGACACTCGCCACGAACATGGCCCGGCGACTTCAATTGTGCCCTCTGGTTACGCCCAGGCCTGAGCCAGGCGTCTATCAAATTCAAATCACAGAATTGCCAACATCAACAACACTCGAGCCTCCAGCATTCGCGTAACCTCATGGACTTGAAGTATTTGCAGAAGTTGAAGCATTCAAATGAAGTTATTTGTTATCGAATAGATTTCTATTTCATATACAATTTGTATTTACAATTTACTTATTAACAGCTTAGAACATAAATATCTTCGATTGATTTTAATTTATTATCTACCCCAAGAGATATGCATGGATGCAATTGAACAGCTCTTTGACAATTTTGCAAGAAATTTTTGAGAGTTTTTGAAGTTTTACTTGAATTGAATGTGGTGTGTCGAAAACTTTCAATTCAATTTGAATTTTAATAGTTTTTGTTATTACTTAATAGGCAATAAGTTTTCTCAGCATATTCAAGCGAAATATGAAATAAATGTGAAAGCTTTTCACAAGGCAATGTGGGAAGTTAAGCATTTGAATTTCATTTTCATGGGCAGCTCAATGATTCTCTTTTTTTACTGGAAAAACTTGAACTTATTCTACTATACATTGAAATAGTTTCAACAAAAAGAATCTTATACAAATAATAAATCAAAATAGTTGATTACTTTTAATGTGGGGCTTACAAAGGCGTAAGCCTAACTTCACATGGCATAAGCAAAATATTCATTGGCAACTAAGTTATGTCATAGCTCCCAAATATCTGCTGATCGTTACTGTCTTTTACTCACACATTTTGAGAAAAAAAATCAGAGAGAAATTGATTATGACACTCTTCCATTTGAGTTCGATCACGATCAGACTGAAACGTATATTTCTCTCTCTAGTTTGATGAAGCAAAACTTCGTTTGTGCATATATTGGTATGCATGGTAAATGTATATTGTATTAGTATGCACATCAATAGCTTATCCATTGCATGCATTCATTTGACTTATCTGCTCACTTACTCAGCCACATTGTGCGAGCGTCATTCTTATCGCTCCCCAAACGATGTTCGGACAAAGAGCACGAGCACACGAATAGATGAACCGAAAGCCTATACGAAAATCGAAATCAGAGCGAGAGCAAATGAGTATACTTTTGTTTTATCTTGAAAAAAAAACGCGTAACGAATCAAAGCGTAAAGAATCAAACGGTCAACTTTAATTTGCGAGCTAGGCTTTTAAAGTTATGCTTAGAAATGCAAAGGCTTAATTTTCTAAGACATAGGCATGATATTCACGTCCAGTATTAACAGAAAATCTTTTGTTAAAAATAAATATATCATATTATAAAATTTATAATACAATACAAATGTTGAAGTAGTCAAAGCTCTCTGTTCTCAGCTTGAAATGCGTTAAAAGAAATATCGTATATCTTTAAGCTGCCAAATATAGATTTATTTATGAATTTCCATTTAGTGCCCCTTCCACGTAATTCCCCTCAGCTATTATTGCAAAAAAATTCTAAAATCTGATAAGAATCACTTTGAAGAGTATCAAAGAGATTTTCAATGTCTCCTATGCTCGAAGCACGTTAAAAAAAATTTTTTTTGGGTTTCTTATGCAGCTCCGCCCTTTGTTGAAGTCTTTATGTGCTCAATTGTAAAGTCGTGCTTCCATGTGGATATATTACGGGAAAAACAAAATGATATAAAGCGACATGTATGAGGTACATAGTAGCTGCAATCAATCACTCAATCAAACCATATTGCAATTATTATCAGGGATTCGAGTTGATTATCTGTCAATCAATTAGTAAATCAATATATATGTTAGCTTTTGATTGCGGTGCAAGCTAATCATGAATCAATCAGTTGATGAGTCAGTCAATCAATCACTCAATCAATATGTATTATTAGGGATACGGTTTTTATTATCTGCCAATTGGTTAGCCAGTCAATCAATCAGCCAATATATATAGATCATCAGTTAATCAATCAGTCTGATCAATAAATCAATCAATATTATCATCATTTAATCTATCAGTCTAATCAACCTATCAATCAATAAGGATATCAACTATTAGAGTGCAAGCTAATCATGAATCAATCAGCTGATGAGTCAGTCAATCAATCGCTCAATCAATATGTATATTAACTATTTATTTATTCATGAATTTTAGTAAATTTATTCATACTCATATTGTAATCGTCTCTTGGCAATCTTTTTAGATGCAAGAGCTTTACTTTTCACCATAACCTTTAGAAGTTAATGGGATTTTTAATTTTCTTTACACACACACCCGAATATACACCCACTCACATATATACCTACGATTTGAGTTTTTTAATTTTATTTTTTGTTATTTTCGTTTTTTTTTTTTTAAAGGTGCGTCTGTGTCTAAGGCGTCGCGTCTTTGTGTTGATTTTTATGGACGCATCGCTCATACGCCGGATGGGCTGTGGCGTAGCAATTTCTCGCGTGCGGCAGGTAAAGTCTTAATTGAATTTACCTGCCAAGCGTTGGCCGGGTAACACGATTCGCTGAGCAGCGCTTCCTGCTCAATACATATATACATATACATATATATATATTTATATGCCCTTTTATATACCGGATTATACATATATATGCATTGCGCATACGTCACGTATTCCTAAATGAAATTGTATTCATTTTTATGAAATTTTGATGAGTAGATTTGGGGAAAGTGTGCCACTTTAAGGCTCGCAACGAAATGGCCAAACTTAAAAGCGAGAGCTTAATTTTCATTTCATTTATTGATAACTTGCCAAACATGACTTCCCCAGCCCACTCACTCACTCTGCTGCAGAGGGCAAACTGTCTACTCAGCCATAAACAAGATTTGTTATGAATGCGAAAGCTCAGCGCATCGTAAATGTCAAAGAAGAAAAAGGTATCCTGTCCAGCAGCATCAGAGCAGACCAGGCCAACACCTAAGCGGCTTGAGGTTTTGTTTTATGGCCAACTTATCGGACATCTTTGGCTGGGTTGTCCGGATTGGCTGACTGCCTGACTGTCTGCATTGTAGTTGCTTCGCATCTTGGCCGAACTTTGTGTTTGCATTTTGAAATTGTCTCAATGATTTTTGGTTGGGGTTTATGACTGTAGGCAATAAAAAAGTTTCCATTCGTTTTTAATGCTTATTTGACAAGAGAACATCGCGTGCTTTCTGGCAATTCATCATATATGCCATGGACCCCCGAACCTTTACCTTAGCCGTTGTCTCAAAAATTAGCTCTACTAAGGCTTATGAGAAATTTCTTCACAGTTCGCCTCCATCCACACAGTGTGCGCTTTGATTAATAGTTTTGCTTATGCTTCAGCTTGTCAAACTACAAAAGTTGTGCTCGGGTTTTTCCCGCATATAAAATAAAAATGTTGCGGTTGAACTAACAGAGAATTATTAAGTATTAAGATCCATATCATGGAATATATATATATACATTTTGCTATATATTATAGAATATATATTTTGTATTCAGCATGCATGCTGACCTGTTCATATAAAATTGTTCTATAAATTCTCTCTATATATATAATTTAGTTATAAATGAGATCACATCTCTTGGCTCGCATATTTCTCGCATTGCCTGAGTCACTTTTAATCTAATTATGTTATTTTTTTTTTCTTTCTTTACAGAAAAGTGTGTTTGATACTGACAGCGTTTAGCTATCAAATCGGTATGTATTCCTATATATTGGCATTAATTTGATTAAATATGCTTTAGCTAGCTATAAGTATGGCTAGATTTTTAAAACTTTGAACTTGTTAAAATAACTAGAAAAAGCTAAATAGCAATTTTAAAAATCAAAATATACATCATTTAAAACTACAAGATAAAAAAAATTAACAAGACTAAGCCAAAGTAGAAACTACCGGAACATTTTACTGATAAATTCAAGTATTCTTGTGAGAACTAGAAAATCTCCACTCCGGAGATACTCTTTTGCACGATCTTAACGCTTTTCAAAAGAACGCCTTTGAGGTCCTTGGTATAGGAATTTCGTATGACATCATTGTCAAATGCAATATTTAGAAGAGGTACAAGGCACCATATCAGACGAATTGATGATGTAACCATCATGCATATTAAAAATCAAAGTATATAAATATTAAAATTAATGTATGTATATTAAAGTATAATATAATGTATATATTAATGTATTTGTATTTATGCAATTATTTCCTTATCTATTTTATCATTCTTAATTATTATTAATATATTTTATTTTGTATATTTTTAAAATTTTATTTTTATTAAAATATTTTTAAAAATTTTTTATAGGTTGACATTTAAGAGTATTTAATATATATAATGTACGTTTTTCGTTTTGGGAACAAATAAAACTTATTTATATTGAGCGAAAAATTGATCTACAGTCGAGTTTCGTTAATTTGTACCACACTAAATTGAAAATCGCGATAAATCGAAAACAAAATTCTATTCCCTTGAAAAAAATCGTTAATTTGTAAAAATTCCATACATTTTGGTCTCCTCGTTAATTCGTAGTCTATTTCATAGCTCAAAGAATATTAAACCTCTTATAAATTGAAAGCAAGACATTTTTTAAACCATTGATAATGGAACAAACACAAATTATGCGGCACAAGAATTTAATATCGCTCCATCAACAATCACGTCACTTGAACATAAAATAGAGTTTATTCTGCAAACTTCATCTCATAGTGAACTGAACATCCAAATGTTGTTGAAAAACTTATTAATTATATATACTATTTAACAAATAAGCATATGTCAATATGTTGATCAGATAAAGAGTAACAACTAAGAAAACTTGAAAAGGCACATTTTTGACTTCAATAGAGTATCATATAATTCACTCATTTGAGTGCAGCATAATTCATGTATTCCTTCGAGCCATCCGTACAAATAAAGCAATTCGGCCATAAGGTGTTTTAATCGAAACCTCTTAATTCACCTTAGATCACTGTAGTTCATTATCATAGCATAGCTGGCCGGTCTGCAAGTAAAACTTCTCCATCGGGTTGATTATACTATTGCTATTAAATGTTGTGTACTTTTTAGGCTTTACAATTATAGTTTGCTTAAGTTTGGCTCTAGATTTGTCAACACATTTAAATAAAAGAAACTCGGAAAGCTCACATCATTCTTTGACTTACAATGATTTAGGCTAAACAGACCCCTCAGGAGCTACGCCTTTTTATTAAAGTTTCCTATCGACTTTTAACATTCTCCTGGCAAATACAAATAATTTTCCTCCAAACAATAATTTTTCTCTATTGCTACAGTAGCTCATTGGAGATTAGGATAATCAACTCATTGCCTTTTGCTTAATCGTTTTACATGCTGGGAATATTCGTCTACTACGGAGCTCACTTCCTTTGCTGTTCCTCTCGTTCTCTCCCTCACTCTCTTCTCTTTACCGAGCAGGGCTTCAACAAACAAATTGTTTACAATAGTTTTCGAAATTCAAAATGCGTTAAGAGTTTACAACTATATATTATTAAATTATGCTTTCATATGGCTTGCTCCTCTTCTGCTGCATAATTTAATGTTAAGTTAATTTTTCAATTTACACGCAAAGTGTCAGACAGAATTTGGGGGACGGCAGCCTGGCTAACCGCTGCAAGCTGCTGCTGCTTGGGTGTGGGGCAACAGCACAGAAACCATATGAAATTGTAAATGCGGAGTTAGAAAACATGGTGAAAACAACGCAAAAAGAAAAAAGAAAAAAAAAATGTGAAAATGAAAATGAGAAAAAAAAAGGAACAACAACGGGCAGCTAATTAAGCTCGAGCTGCTGCATAATTTTTTAGCCGCAAAACCGCAGCAACGACAGAAAGTTGAAGATTTTGTGGCAAATGGGAACGCAACCCACAAACAAATACAAAATAAAAAATAAATAACATAAAAAAAATACATGAAAATGTAAATTTATTTTAATTTGTTGCACGTTGCACGCTGCTAGTCAGTGGCTGCCATTTGCATTCATTTGATATGCATTTGGTGGTGCGCCAACAAGTTGCCCACAAATTTCCCCACTCCTGGCTGCACTGGCTATCAGCCACCTCTCAGCTCTCAGCCACCTGCCAAGCTGCCACCAGCCACGTGCCGAGCAACGCAACGTAACGCGTCCACGTTGACCAAACGCACGCAAAACTTTGGCTCGATGGCGTCTGGGGCTGTGTCTGCGATTCCGACTCCGACTGTGACTGTGACTCCTGCCTGAGCTGGTCACTTGTAGGGCTAGTTTCGGTGCTTAAAGAAATTTATGTAAAATTTATGCTCGAGCTGCACTCAGCAATAGACGGTCATTGCGTGGCCCAGTGCCTGGAGTTTTCACGCAGCTCCTGGCATTTGGCGAGCTGCAAACACGCAAGCGAAACAATTATTAATATTTTTTGGCTTAGTTTTCAAAGAAGTAGTTCATTTCTTTAAATCCAGAAAGAAATTTATTTCACAAATAATTTTTGTGGGCACTTGAAAAACTTTACTTAAGTCTCTAGTCGAGTTTTCATTGAATATTGCAGTCTTGAGAATCGCAAAGAAAGGTGGTTCGATTCTTAAAAGGTAAACGAGCAAAACTAAAAACTTTCTTACATATATATAAATATATATATATATATATATATATATATATATATATATATATATATATATATATATATATATATATATATATATATATATACTGAAATATTTATAAATTTTTTCGTTTTCATTTTATTCAAGAGGAGTGTGTTCTAGTTGGGACTTCCCAACTAAAAAATACCCTGGAATCTGCGAAGAGCTGATATACTAATCGTGCTCAGGTTCCTTTATACATACCTTATGATCGACATAGTAAATCAGGAATCTTTAGCTCGTTTAATATAAAATAAATAAAAGCTCAGTAAGCGAAAGTTAAATTATTGATTATATTTGATAATAAGGAAGTTGGTTGAGTTATCGAATAAAATCGATAAAGATTATATATATATATAAATTATATTTTAATTAAAATTAATTGATATTAAAATTTCTCATGTTTTTCTTATATCCTGAACCCATTGAAAATGGGAATTCAGGCTATAATGGTTTTGGGTATATGTATGTATGATAGGCAGAAGTAGACGTCGCAGACCCCATAAAATATGTATATTCTTGGTCAGCACAAAAATATAAGTCGATATAGCGCTGTCCGTCTGTCCATCCGTCCGTCCATCCGTGCGTCCGTCCGTACGAACGTCGAGTTTTCGGAAACTACAAAAGCTAGAAAATTTTACATACTTGGAATACTCGGATCTAAGTTACGCAGTACGAGTTTATTTTGTTTTTTCGATAACTCATCCCATTTTTTAATTATCAATAAAATATAGAAAATTCGTTTACTTTTTTACCATTTTCGAGCATAGCTTCTACAACGTTTTAGCTAGAGAGTTCAATTTTATATATTTAGATAGATATTATGGTTACGCAGATTTTGTAATTTTTCGATTTTCGATGCCACGCCCTCTTCGCCCCCAATTTGATAAAAACGTATTTCAAATAGTAGAGACTTGTAATTTGGGAAATAGATAAATGCGTAATGAAAAAGAATATTAATTTTCAGGGTTCAGGGTTCAGGGTATCTCGTATTCGAGCCGTCTTGACTAGAGTCTTCTTACTTGTTTTTTGTTATTTATTTATTTTTATTTTTATTTATTTATTTATTGTTGCCTACGAGCTGATATGGACGGACAGTCAAAGCTACAGTAATCCAGCTAAATAACTCTTCCTGCTGTATTATATATGTACTATATACTCAATGGGTTCTGCTGGTTACACACATGTACATTTTCCCCAAAGCTAATATACCCTGATTCACATGCAGAGTAATAAGAAGTCATCCTCTCTATTGGCGCAAAGAAACTCTTTATTAATAACAATAATACCACGTTTGGGGTCACTTGATGTATTGCCACTAATGTTGACATTAGAGCAAACTATTAGTTAACATCTAGTTAAAACGTTCTGCAATGCAAATGCCGCTGTCAACAGTAGCAGGCCGAAACGCAAACAGTTTCACTTGGCCAACTGCACTTTACTAGATGTTGCTTGCATATTATTTTAATTAGCAACTGTCGCTCAAAGCGAATGCCAGCAGCAGCGGCAGCAGGGGCAGCGGCAGCAACTGGCGACAGCAACAACACAACATCAATTATAATAACTGCAACAACAACAACAACAACAACAACAGCAGCTGGCAAAAAGTGTCGTCTGCCTGTCTGGCCTGGCCCGAGGGTAGATGTTGGTGGGTGTTTGCCCTCTCGTTAGCTGAGAGCAACAGCAGCTGCAGCGCTGCATTAAAGCTTGCACTGGACAAGGATATCTCATACCCAACCCGAGCGCTAGCCACTCACACACACACTCACTCACACACTCACTCACACACACACACACACCGACACACGTTTACGTTTACACGCAAGCACTCAGCGCATGACTCGCGAAATGAGCGCTTAACAGGAAACAGTTTGTTTTTTTTTCTGCACTTTTTCTACCCTAGACAAAAGACAAATACAAAGGGTATATTAGCTGCTATAAATAATTAGCAATTGGCATTATCTTATATTTCATCTATATACTATATTTAAATTGAAATATAAAATCATCGCATCTATCGAGCTTTCTCAGCCAAGTCTTCTTCCTGCCTTACAGCGTATCTGTCAGTCGATCAGTCAGCTCTTGCACCTTTCATTTATTACTTTTTGTTTGTGCTCTTGCCGTTACCTAGCGCCTCATTTGGCTTGGCGTTTTTGCATGTCACTTAAGCAGCACTAACCACACCCACCACTCGCATTTACGCCCACACACGCCCTCTCACCTGTGCCTCTGCCTGTGCCTGTGCCTGTGCTCCCCCCATGTCATGATGAAGCGGCACGTTGGGGCTTTATGCATGCAGTGGGAGTAGCGTGAATCCGGTTCTTAATTTAATTTATGGCGCAGCAACTCGCCAACCCATAAGAAATTGGTGTTAAAAGAAGGAAACGAACCGAATCATTCGCCTTTCATTGCTCGCTATTCACGGGGAAATCACTTGGAAGTCGCACCAGATGCTGATCAAAGGCTAGATTATTCAAATGACCTAGGTAAAAATGCCTTATACAGCTCGTCACGTTGACAGATGTGCCCAGACTGCCTATTAAAAATAAATCCTGTTTCTGGGGCTACCAACCAATAAACCAGGAGGAACTAGGAGTTATTCCTCATCAAATTGGAGTCTTTCTCTTTCTCATTGAAAAAGCCTTTTGGCAAAGTGTACTTTGCTTTACTATATGTCTTTCCTTTGACTTATCCGACAATTTCTAACAAGTCGATCCCTATTACAGTCCACTTTATTCCATTAAAGAAAGTCTGCGCTATATATTGTCCAATGCAGTGCATACAACTGGATTACAAAGAAATTGCGAATACTTTCAAGGGTAAAATTAGTCATATAAGAAATATAATTAAATAAAGATAACTTCATAATTCTTGTCGTATAAAAGATATAGTTCAGTTAAGATAACTTTCGAGCCAGAAAACTCTTCAAGCGAATCCATATAGCTGAGCTTAGAGCCTTATCAGATTGCATAGAATCAGCCGGATGTACTTCAATTGGGTTTAGTTTGATGCTGATGAGGTCCTAATCTGATACTGAGCTGATCAAGATCTATTCATCTATATTTGATAAATGAGACTCCTTCACACTCTCCATGATAGTCTGATCTCAGCATCAGATAAATGCGAAACAGATTGAAGTGACATAAGTTCAAAAGGGCAACGAAGCGCATTTAGCATTGAGCCAGGCCGAGTTGAGCTTGGCCCAAATAATTGCCAAAGTTTTTGGCAAGATCTCTAAACAACTCTTAAGGCTAGGCAATTATTGTTGGCAAGCGCCCGTCCATTGCCGTGTTGGACATTTGGGGCTAGAGTCACCGACGAGATTGTGGGCTATCAGTGAGTGGGCGTTGCCAAATATCGCTAACAATTTGTGGGCCATGACTGGCCACAAGGCAAATTGGCCACACGGCAGCGTTAACCGAGTCTGATTAGATTTTGCTTTTAAACGTTTTAGCAGCAACTGCTGCGGCGGCTGCTTGCGGCTCTGGCAGCAGCACTTTGTCATGGAAAATCCAATCAGGTGGCTGTTGACAAATGGCTTATGGCACGTGCCTATGCCACAGTGCAGTGCGCCCAACTACCCTTACCTGCACAATAGGTGAGTGGAACTGGGGGAGTGGGAGTGGGAACTGGAGTTGGAAAACCATTTGCCACTTAGCAAAAGTTTCAAATACAATTTTAACTAGAAGAACAACAGACAGCGAGCGAAACTTTCCGCAGGCCAAATGCTAAAAGTAAGCCAAACCCAAGCCAAGCCAAGCCAAGCCAAGCAGATAGAGCCATGGAGTTGGGAAGCTGGCGCGCAAAGAGCGAATGAAAAATGTGCAACAACAACGAATGAAAATGCCAAATGAAAATGAAAACGTAGAAGAAAAGTCATGAAAAAAGAAAAAAAAAACGCTTGAAAATATGAGTTCGTCTGTATGCGAAAAGTATAAATTAAGTTGATAAAGTTCGCCTCAGCCAAGCCGAGAGTTGAGTTTAGACAGGCGAATCCCTGGACTGCTGGGAGTGTCTTGAGGCGCAGCAGCGGCAGCAACAATCAACAATACTTTGTACAATTGTAATTTTTCACAAAGCGGCAAAAAAATGCCAAATATAAATAAAATAAATAACAAAACTGTCAGCTGCCAGGGCAGCGGTCAAGGTGTCACGCCCACTGCGTCCCAGCTGAGCTGAATTAAAAGTTTCCAAAAAAAAATATATAAAAAAGGAATCAAAAATAAGAAAAAATACTGAGCACAAAATGCCAGCAGAGCAGCAAAAACAAAAAAACGTCGCGACGTCTAGTCAAATTGCAAATGATTTGGCTGAAACCCAATCAGCGGGTGGCCAGTCGCTGCTCCTCGCTGGCTAACGTGACTCTTCCCTTCACTCCATTCCTCACACTCTCTCTCTCTCTCTCTCTCTCACTCACTCTCTCTCGCTCTCTGTGACGGAGGCCATTGACACATGCCAAGTGCCCTGACACCAATTGGCAGCAACAAAAGCGAACACGACTAAACGGCTCACAATTTGCCTCTGTGTTGCCTAACTCTTTTTTTTCTCTCGCGACTTTCGTATTGCAAAAGTGAACAGCAAAGCGCGTTGTATAACACTGAAAAACGTTCAAAGGATTTGTCTGACGAAAGACGTGTTCAATTTACAAACTCTGCTTCAGCACTGTTCATAGATAACAACTCCATATGGAGTCTAAACCCAAAAACAGGTAATAAATTTTGATCTACGAATGTAAAGCTAGTGGAAACCTGCAATTGGCTTAGATTGAATATATTTCAGGGATACCTTTATCATCAATGAAAGAGGAATTATATTTTTGTTTATATGACCCATTTTATTTTGTATAGTACCACATTCCCTAGAACTGAAAACAAATGATTCAACAGTTATTATTAATGATATCTGTATTTAATCATCCAGCCAATAAGTTAACAGCTTCAGTACTCTACAAGGAATTCATTACCAATTATTTTGCTTTCACAACTGCTCAAGCATGAATCAAAAAGAATTTTTGTTTGTGTGCTGATAGATGCAGACACAAATTAAAGAAATCAAAAAAATAAAATTTCCCAGACACAAATTTTTGGACTCTGGCCAAAATCATGATCATATAAAGTGCTCTCTCTTCATTGTGAATCTAAATCGACTATAAAAATACATTGCGCATTCAAAACGTTCTCCGTATTATAGATTATTTTCTATATCATTCGAGCTATAGTCCACAATTGTTTTTGTCTATTAAACTATGTTTTATTCTGCTTAAAATCAAATTGGATGATTCTGCAAATATTCAAAAATATTTTTAAAAATTTATATTTTTTTTAATAAAAATAAAGCTTGATCATGGTTCGTCCCAATTGAATTGTAAATATCTCGATTAATTAAGCAGCCCGAAGTACTAAATTTTGCATGTGAGACATATAATTAAATATAAAATAAGAAAAATAAATATTAATAATTTAAGTAAAATAATAAATAAACAAAAAATATTACTATAAGATTGTGATTCTTAACTGTAGAAAAAAAAAGAAATAAAAAAACTGAAATTGAAACTTACTTAAAGAGAAAATTGTTATAAAAGCTTAAGTACAAGAAAAGACTATTATTTATTTTCATGAAAAATTATTATTAATTTTGAATTGTTTGGACAGCTTTGCGATACAGTCTGACCAAATCATTTTATTCACAGTAATTATTTACAGCTGTCCAGGAAAGTAGCAGCAAAGGCTTAAAGCGGACCTAAAAAGACAAATTCGTGCTACTGAGAGAGACACTATGAAAAACACTTTATAGTTACTGTAAATAAGTGAATGTATATGAAACATATGTGTTTGCTTCATTATTTGAGCACAATGAAGTTGCTTTGCTTATAATGCCAATGACTGGCATTTGATATTTGTTTTGTGGTTCGCGTTTCTCACTGTGTGGCTCGGTGGCGTATGTGTAATGCGTTTAGAAGTAATTATATTTTGGCTCACATTGCGTGTGTGACTGTGTGAGAGAGAGAGAGAGAGAGAGAGAGATGAGTGGAGGGGGGGTGGCGGGTTGGGTGTGGTGTGGTGAACTTGCCATAGTCAAAGTGACCAACGCAATTCATCACGGCACGCAGCTAACATCGTAATCTACTTTAGCAAACTAATTGTCATTACTACTATTACAATGATTATGATTACGATCACGCTTATGATTATGATTATGGCTATGATTAAGATTAATATTAAGATTAAGATTAAGATTATGATAATTAAGCATGGCCATCTTGTTTTTGGGTGGCGAAAACTTTTGGCTAATGGCTTCGGTGTAAACTTATTCTAGCGTTTGGCTTTTTGAGTTGGGCTCGGCAAACCAAAGCACTTTGCCCACAATATTTTACAACTAATTAGGGATAATTACCAGCCATTACACAAAAGGCTTTCCAGCCTTGAAAGTTGAAGACAACTGACTTGACTGACTGACGACTGGCTGACTGACACATTTTGGGCCACCTTAGCTAGTAGTACCAACTCGCTGTAGACATGCAGGGCGTGAAATGTGCCCAAAGAGCGTTAACAAGCTCCCATTTGTTGTTCTTGTTGCTGTCTGCTGATGTGGGAGCAAATGTCAAAATAGTTTCGGGCACATTCGCATCAAGTTTTGCCATTTAATATTGACTTCATTTCCGCCGTATATCGAAGCGAGTGGCGAATAGATAAATGAATCTACATACATCAGACTCAGATGCGCATAAAGATGAAGCAATATGATTAATTACGACACTAGAAATGAAAGATGTATCTATTATTGTTAGTGAATTCTAACAGGGTATATTTTAGTGTAAAACACTGAAATGAGCTGCATAAGCATGTAATTCCATGCAGTCTTTGTAAGTTGAGTTTCTTCATAAATAAAATCCAATTTGAATGGATTATGAAGAATTAAAGTAGTCAACAAAAAGCAAACGTAAGTTTTTAAAAGGATTTTGCCTTCGTGAATTCTCATTTAAACTCAGAAATGGAAGCTACAAATATTCAAATTGGGCTAATCTCAATTGACATTTGGTTGCTTTAAAAATGATGTTCTAATGCTCTGTTGAACTGTCTTATCAGATTACAGCTTGGCGTGCACGAATTTGCTTAAAAAGGAAGCAACAGCTATAATAATTATAATAATAGTATATTATATATATATATATATATATATATATATATATATATATATATATATATATATATATATATATATATATATATACATGTACTATATGCTAGTGCAAAACAAGAACTGTCTGCCATTTTTCCCACCTGGCGATACCAAGAGGCAAGCATGTGTGTGGGATTGTGTGCGAGTGGGTGTGAGTGGGTGTGGGTGTGTGAGTGTGTATGCAGTTGCCATGTTTTTAATCCATTTCAAGGCACTTATGTTAGCTTTTCTGTCAGCTTTGCGAGTGCTAGTGTGGCAACTGCATTCAACTTGTTTTAAGTTCTTAGTGCCTATATGTATGCACATGGAAGTGTAGAAGCTCTTAAGCAGAAAATACTGAGAAAACAGAACAGAACTGTATATACATATATACACATATATGTACATATATGTATATCAGAATATACATATTTGCTAAGCTCTTAATATATAATAAGCGTATTATGATTCGAGGTGAGTTGATAGCTCAAATTATATATTTTGTAAGAATTGAAGATAATGTAAAATTACACAAATGTATGTACATATGTGTGTACTAAATACAAATTAATTATGATTTATTACTCTTAATTCGTTTTGTTAAAATCAAATTGTAAAAGCTATTTTGGTAAAATATGCATTAATATGCAAATATATGTAACGTAATGATATTCTCCAAGTTTCTCAATTCATAATTGGCTGTCACTGTTGCAGTAGTGTATTGCATTTGTATTGAGCTGTAGAATAGCATCCACATGAGTGCGACTCTGTGAGACAGACAGAAGAGAGAGAGAGAGAGATAGTTGTTGCTTAACGTAGCTCCAGCTTCTAACTGAGTGAAAGCGAGATAGCTATGCGAGTAATTGGCAACGGACGAATAGAAATCACAGCTTGCATATAACTGTTAACCGTTTGAACATCCACGCGAGATCAGCCGAAACAAAATCATTCTAACTCGCTCTCGCTCTCGCTCTTAGAAAGCAATAAGAAATTGACAATCTGAAAAGGCGCAGTGTGAAAGGCAGCACACAGATGAGCTACAGTGAGTTGTAAAAGTATAAAATGAGAATAGAATAAAACCAATTTGACATGAATAAAGCATATTTACATACATATATACAATCACCTGCTGCTACTATATATTATACATATATAAAGAGCACTAAATGACTCCATTGTATATTTACATAATGTTATCTCACTGAGCTATATTTAGTCTCTGCCTAATTTTAATTAATTGATTAAATAAATCGAAATAGAATAATAAGCAATTCAAGTGAAATTTCTATATTTATGCCAAAATGCATCAATCTCATCATTAGACCATAGCCCAAACATGACAAACTTTTGCTTTCATAATAGTTTAAGTAAGGAAATATTCATTATTATGTTTAAGTTGACGCAAAGCTTTTGACATATTTTACAATTAAGTTAACTTTTGTTCATTAGATTGAATAACGTAAAGTTGTAATGCGTGTGTGCGCCTTAACCCATCATCGACGAACTTCCGAAACTTTGCTAATGTTCGCACTTGATGGGAATCATTCACGCCTTCAATTTGGCTCGGCCGGAGTCTGCTTGAGCCAAGGAAAATCTTTTGAATACATGTATATATGTATGCATGTATGTATGTGTGTGTGTATGTGTGTATGTGTGTGTGTGTGTGTGTGTAGATTGTACTCGTAAATGCGTGTGTGCGTAAACTATAACAACAATAATAACAACAATGAGTTAGCATCTTCTACATTACAGCTACGGCCCCCATTATACCCCCAAAATTGCCCAGTCCCATCATACTTTGCGTAGATTAGGCAGGCAACAAACCACCCAGCCAGCCAGATGCTGACTAAGCGAAAAACTTCTTACAGGAGACACACGTCTAAGATTACATACACCCTCGCACACACACACACACACACACACCTACACACACACACACACACATACGCATCTAGTAGCTGCTCTGCTACTGTTTCGATCAGAATGCCGACATCCTTTCAATCTTGGGCTTGAGCAGGGGTCGCGCCTGGTTGGGTTTTAGTGCGAGGGTGTAGAACAAAAAACAAAATGGCGGCTCACGTTCGACGCTTCACTTAATTAAGCGCCTTTTTGTCTGCTGTAAGTTGATAATTGAGGTTTTGCCGGTTTCCAGTAAAAGTTATTGCCCCCAAGAACCCAAATAGCAAAAGTGGCACAACAAAGGCGCTCACGGCCATTCGCTGAGACCTGGCTGGGGGATGGGGTGAGGCGAAGACACGAGACACAAGACGGACGGATGCTCGGGTCCAAATAAAAGATGCTAAAGCCCAAGCCAAAAATAAAACAACAGCAGCGAAAACTAGAAAAAGTCAGCCATGTGCGGCTAGTCAAATATGAAATATAACCAAGAAGCGACAATATGAATTTCAAGTCAATTGATGAAGCTGGTCGGAAAATAGAAAAAAAAATATTTAAAATTTAAATTTAGCTAGCGAAACTGATCAATTGATTGAAATAGATATTTAAACATTTATACAAATTGATTGAAATAGAGAGAGAGTGAGATAGAGAGAGTGAGAGAGAGAGAGAGAGAGAGAGAGAGTGGAAGAGGGAGAGTGAAAGAGGGAAAGTGGAAGGGTTTGTGTTTTAGTATTTTGAAATACTAACAATAGTAGTACAATAAATATACAAAACTATGTTTGATAGAAAAAAAAATTATATTAATTTATGATATCTGAAAACGAATTTTCAGTTTATAGATAGAATCGTTTAGGACTGAAAAATGAAGTGAAGTGCAGCTCAACTATAGCTATAAATTCCTATTATGAATAGCAATATTTTGAATTACTTTTCAGCTGATCAAGAATACACAATATATAATCATAGAATATTTAATTGATCATTTAATTCAAATATAAAGACATTTTATTATGTTTCATGAGCAATAGATACAGTGCACAATGAATTTACCTTCAGATAGCTTAATATGATGTACTACATACATTCATATATACATACATATACACACATGCAGCTACATACATGTGTATACATACATACATACTGATCTGATTTCTATAATATACTTATGATAATTGCAATGACATTTGTTTTAGCTGCTGAAGCTCTTTCACAGCCAACACACAGCTAGAGTCGCTTTAAAAACAAGTGCTGGAAATGAATAACAAAATGAATACTCGTGACCCCGTCAAGGTAGGTAATTTGGCAGCAGGAGAAGGGAATTAAATCTCTGGTCAGCAAATGCCAGGCAACTACTTATATGTGACTACATATCCAGAGCTCGCTATTTGCGGAGGCCAAACGACTCTATTGCTGCGGCAGGGCCCATAAAAACATAATCCACATAAAGCTTTTAGCACACACTCGCACACCAGCCGTGGGAATTGCTCTGCTTGTTATATAAAAATTGTTGCTGGCTCTTAAGCTGCCATATCATTGCGTATCCGCTGTCCGTGCCACCCGCACCTACTGGCTGACCAACCGACCGCCGCTGCCATTGCCGCAGCTGGCTTTGACCTAGTCAACTGGTTCAGCCAGCCCGTCCAGTGGCTTACGAAATTTTAACAATCCCAGTGCCACACAACCCAACCAGCTGTCGTGTGCTTTTTCACATCAAAATAAATTAAATTTATAGGGATAAACCAAGCCAAGTCGTACCGAAAAAAATGAGGTGAAAACTTAGCACTCAAACCAGAACAACTCTCAGTTCTATGCACTTTTGCATATGAAATGATTTCCACTACTGAAAACAACAGCTAAACAATATATGAAATATATACATATATTAAATATATATTATTGCTATATTACTAAAATTATAATATTATGTGATACAGTGAAGTTCACAGCAGATTCAGTTTAATAAGCTTCGCAATTCATGATTGACCCACTGTTGCCGAGATAGAGATTGCTGTAAAATTATTATCCGAGTGAGTTTGCGCTCGCTACATGTATCGCTATGTGAGCGCGACAGAGACAAAGCAAGCTTTTGCTGAACCTAAGCCGGGGTGTTGCTGGGTGAGAGCGAGATGGCTGTGAAAGCCATTCGCGCAGGTAGATCTAATTGTATGAGTGGACAAAGAGAAGCGAATAGAAATTGGCAATCATCAAAAGCAGTTCATGGAAAATAATGAAAATAATATACAATTATAATGGAAGATGATCGCAGATTTATATTTAAAAAATAATAATAAATGCCATTTGATTCACATTTACTTTGTTTAAGTAATGAGTTGTTTAATAATTTTACTATTATGAATTTTACTTTCCTGAACTAAGAATTTTTTTTAAACTTTATTATTAACTCGGTAACATTCGTAAAATTCCTATAAATATAACTTACTTTTATTTTCATGGTCTCTCCCGAAATTTAATTGAAACATATTTCATTTGTCGCACATAACAAATGATCTCATGTCCGTCTATCATTTTGTATGTTGAAATTGGTCGTAATCTATCCATAGGTGATCCAAAGTTTACTTGAGGAGTAGGGCGACATCATTGAAGATGAAGATAGTCAACTGAGCTGGACGTTAATACTCCAGCTTGAACAGATATATTTTATAAATTAATAATTTAATTTTTTGCTTTAAAATATATTCATATAAAAAACAGTAAAATATGTTTTATTATGCTGCTCAATCAGGTTTCTATAAATTTAGAAAAATTGAAAATGCAAATAAAATAAATCTAAAATATTCGATCATGAAAAGCCAACTTTAACTAAAAAAACACATTTTGATTTACACTAAAAGCAATGAAGCTATATCATGTCTGACCTAAAACAACATTTCGTCTTTTAACTGAAAATTCATGTTGAAAGGACATTTTTGTTCGGGACTCTCCCATTCCTCAAAAGCCCAAGAAGTAAAAGAAGAAAAAAATCGAACTTTAAACTTTCAGTTCAATTTATTTTTAATCCAATAAAAATCAGCAAAGTGCGAGGCGTGCTGGAGCGATAAAGTTTCGGATAGGTGAATATTGGAACTGTAAGCTCAATATGAATCTGGGTATCTGGATGGGAATGACAGTTGCGGGGGGTGGGCCGGTAGGCAGATTATTGGACGTCAGAAGCTTTGATTGAGCTACGTGTTGATGGGCTGCCAGCTGGCGAGTTGGCAAGGTGTTTGGCAGCCGTTCGACGGGAGTGAAAGTTGTGCTTCAATGATAAAATGCGCAATTTCTCGAAACACATCTTGGCAAGACACTTTAATTTACCACAAACACATACACACACACACACATAGTCAGCCGTCACACACGAGTGTTAAAAAATGTGCCTTGAAACTGTTGACAACTAAATAATTTTTCGGTTCTACTTGGGTTGCATTTTTGGTGGCTATGCTCTGAATTATTGCATGAGATTTTCATGCTTCGTCCGCCGTGAAACGAGATATACACGCTCATGCACACACATACACACACACACACTCGCACTTCAACAGCTTTTGATGATGATATGGAGCAAAGCGAAAGGCAAAGGCGACACATCGATACCAGGCCAAAGTTACTTCTCGGATAACACAGAACCAATCGCATATTTAATGCGAGACCTACATTCAGCACAAACAAGAGAGTGCCTGAAACTGACACACACACACACACACACACACACACTCACTCACTCACAGACACACACACATGTGGGGATACCTTGTTGATTGTAACAACCACAAACATCACTCATGAGTCCACAACACGAGGAACAACATCCTGGGCTGGGACAGATCTGTGGGCAGTTGGGGTGGTTCGCATACGATTTATAAATACTCTGTTTTCTTACATTCTTTTTTTTTCAACGTTACATCTGTTTCTCTCTCCCTTTCTATCTCTGTCTCTCTGTCTCTCTTTCTTTCTCTCTCTCTCTCTCTCTCTCTGTGTGGTTGCCCCTTCCCCAGCTCACTTAGGTTAGTTGCTGTGTATTCAGGAAGCGACTGTTTTCCTTTTGATTTTTCTGTGGTTGCTTTGGCACCCAATCGCAATCGCAAATGATATGCAGTTCCAATCCTTTGATACCCTGTACAGAATTTCTAAGCCCAAAGGGGTATTTGCTAAAATTTCAATGACATGTCAAAGTCTAAAGTATGTTTAATTAAAATTAGAAATTCAATTTGAATAAAGAAAATATTTGTTGTTTAACGGCTGAGCACTCGATGCGTAAGCTATTAAAAATTTACAAATTCGATCTGGAGACTAATTTTGATTTACAAATGTGCTATATAGTGAGAAATCTAATATATACTTAAATTGCATGTCTCGGAGCTCTTAGTTTGATATTGTCTGCTGCTGAAGACCAAATTCAATTATATTTGTATTATGAGTGATAATTTCGTCTTAATAATTTGTAGAAAAATATTTCAAAGAGGCAAAAAATGTAAGAATTGGGCAAATTAAAAATTTTAGCAGTAAACTAACCAAATGCATTCTTTCAAATTCAGTAAACAAGTATTTATATATTCATATTCATATTCATATTCATATTCATATTCATATTCATATTCATATTTATATTCATATTCATATTCAGATTCATATTCATATTCATATTCATATTCATATTCATATTCATATTCATATTCATATTCATATTCATATTCATATTCATATTCATATTCATATTCATATTCATATTCATATTCATATTCATATTCATATTCATATTCATATTCATATTCATATTCATATTCATATTCATATTCATATTCATATTCATATTCATATTCATATTCATATTCATATTCATATTCATATTCATATTCATATTCATATTCATATTCATATTCATATTCATATTCATATTCATATTCATATTCATATTCATATTCATATTCATATTCATATTCATATTCATATTCATATTCATATTCATATTCATATTCATATTCATATTCATATTCATATTCATATTCATATTCATATCAATCAATAATATATAGGGTATTTGACAGTCCACCCTATGGCGAACCCTTGCTATGTTTGTCTCTTTGAAATTGAACTTTTCCTTTCAGATTCGCGTGTCAGCGACAATTTAGAAAATCGAATAGTTGCTGGAGCCAAAGTTTATTAGCTCTGATTGAATATATATATAAACGAGTGTGTGCTTGAGTGTGTGTGTGTGTGCGTGTGTGTGTGATTGTGGGATTGTGTATGACATTATCTTTGCTCTGTCTGCGCTTTAAAATTGAGTTTGTGTTAAATTTGATGCGTTCAATAAATAATAAAAGGACCTATGCTTTTTATCAACATTGCCAATTGACATTCATTGAATGCGAAAAAAGGCTTTTAAAACATCAACCATTCCCACTCCCACTCCCACTCCCAGTGTCATTCCTACTCCCACTCCCAGCCAAGCGCCCACGCCCATGCCCACACTTAGCGACTGTCACTCGGGCAACTGTCGCTTCTTGTGGCCACGCAACAATAGTGCGCCGTGGGAGTTGGAGTGACATCTGTCTGCAGCAAGTGTGGCAAGTGGCCGCTTCCTGGTCAGGCAACTAGTCAGGTATCTCTGGCTTACGGCTGAGCCGGAGTGTCTGGCAAGCGCCTTATGTGTCCTGGGTGCGCCTGGTGCGCCATATGCACGTCCTTGTCGTGCGTGGTCATGGCGCGTGTGCAAGTCAAATTATGTGGAAATAAATTATGGCCCGCACGCTGCGACCTAAATGGAAGCTGGGCACGAAGTTGAACCTTTTGACAGTCGGAACAGCAGGCAACAGGCAACAGGCAGAGCGCAGAGCTCACAGCGGGCCTCGCACGCAGCCCACGCACTTGGACTCATTAGCTGGCATCAGCTAAAAACAAAAGCCAAATGCGGCATATTATTAATATTTGTGCACATTTCGCTTTCGCCTTTACCGTCAATTTGTTATGGATTAGCTTTAAATAACTTTTCCCACCACACACACACACACACACATACACACACACACACACAAACACATACACACACACACACACACTGAGCAGTTCATACTTCATCCGCCATTCACATTGCGTATACGCCGTGTCGTTCTGTGATTTATATGCTCAATTAACAGTCTGCTTTTCAGGCAGTTAAATGGCCAAATAATTATAATAGCCTTCTCCCTCGAAGCCAACTAAAACTCAACTAAGCTGATTCGCATTTCCGTTTCACAATTCACAGTTTCGATAGCAAAACTTGATGTAAAAATTGTTGTTTTTAAATAGTTTTAAAGCACTTTTGGTTCAGTTAGCAGCAAAAGTTGGCGTGCAAAATAAGAGGAAAATGAATTTTATGTGGAAAAATAAATGCACAGTAACTTGTTTTTTTTTTTTATTCACAGATCTATCTATATTGCTCTGCATATCCAGAACGATGCAAAGAACTAAATTACAATTTTATTACAATTGTTGGCTTCATTGGATACTATAAAACATTTTCAATTAATTCACTTTAGTGAAAAACTTTAAGTTTACATGGGAATAGATGAGGAGTTCACATTCCAGAGCCATAGATAAAAAGGAAAATTATTTTAATTGTCTCTCTGATTGTGCAAACCAAAAATATTGCTTAATATTTATGAAAAAATTGTTTTTTAGATTTTAGCAACTAATATTGAATTTCATTTGTTTTTAAAAATATATTTATTAAATTTTATTTTTATATATTTTAAATTAAATTTTTTAAAATATTTTTTATTAATATTATTTATTCATCAGATAGCTTGAAAATATAACGTAAAACAAGTAAGAGTGCTATAGTCGAGTTTGCTCGACTACGAGATCCCCTGAACCCTTCGTCGAACTGTATAAAATTATTTTCTATATATATATATACATATATATAAATATAAACTTGAAGACTCTAACTGTAAATATGAACAAAATATAATTTTTTATTTGATTCTCGAAAAACGGCGTTTATCGATAGCTTTAAAACGGGAAGAGTTATCGATCTTGTGAAACAAACTCGTACTGTGCGTGTAAGATAAGAAACTAACAAAAAAAATCAAGTTTTTAGCTCTTATAGTTTCTAAGATCAATGCGTTCACACATATGCACAGACGGACAGAGGGCTATATCGACTCAGCTCGTCGTCCTGATCAAGAGTATATACCTTTCTGTCTGTTACATACATTTAACAAAACCATTATACCCAGATTTCCCATTTTCAATGTGTTTTAGGGTATAACAATGAGATGGCTGAGCAAACAGTGAAATTACTCAATGATGCGTGATAGGTAAATCCAGCAGAGCTCTGGGTATTTCATAGTCATGCACTCCATTCATTTATTTTTCTTGCATATTTGATTTAACATTTCATTGAGTGCTGTGAAACTTTTGAAAAATAAAATGTTTTGCTAATTTGTTTGATCGGCTAGCACATATATGAATATTTGTATCGATAGTAAGGGAAGGCAAGGCAATGGTAAAAATATATGTTTTTATATGTGCAGAGATTTAATTGGAATAGATATGGAGATATGTTAACTCACTCCCTTAACACAACAGCAGGATAACGAAATTGCAGCAAGCAAAGCACAAAAATAGTTGGAGCTAAAATTAAAATTTATGTTTATTTTTCTTTTTATTTTGTTATTTTTTCTTCTTCTTCTTCTGGTTCTGGTACTCCTGCTGTTGCAAGGGGATAGAAACTCTGCTAGTAAATTGTAAAAAGAACGCGTGCTAAAGTTTGTCTTTTATTTTTTGTTTTCTGCTTTCGTTTTACTCCTTTTTAAATGGGGCTAAAGTCGTAATAAAGTTGTGCAAATATTTGCAAGAGAAAGAGTTTTAGCAATATTAACTTTTAGCAATTTTTTTGTTGAATTATATAAATTTTGTACGAAACGATTTTATCGCCTCTGAAATTGAGGCGACATATTAATAAAGGATATATTTTATGGGAAAAGGCTTAAACTGCTGGGGAGTGAACTGGGAAACTCAATAAGTGGAGCTAACTTGAAACAAATCAAGTGAGTTCGAGGGGTAGTTTCTCTCTGACCCTAATTAATTAAATACTTAATTATCTATACGAAGAGCTGATTGATGATATACAGATATACAGCTCTGCTTATCAAAGATATGATGTGCTCTATGAACAAATCTCCCTCTATCTCTACTCTCTTCAAATTGCAGGTCCCTTAACTGGTTTCAGCCTTTATTATAAATTCAGTCAGTTAATCAACATTTGAAGTCTCTATATTATTATTACTATAACAAAGTAATTGCTTCGTATTTTTATTAGGCTTATTTTTACTTATTTCTTGAGTACTTTTATATTAAATGCACGCTTGAGTCTTTAAGTATCGCCAGGCACTTTTATTCAGAGCCTGAATCTGTCTCGGTCAACTTGTCCCCTGGCCACTTAGTGCTCCACTAAAGTGCTTTTCATTACTCCTGATGATTACCCAACTCAGTTTTGTCTTTGCTGCTGACCTTAGCCGCCTCTAGTTGTTGCTGTGTGTGTTACCTGGACTTAAAGCCAAAGTCTCATTCGTTTCCGCTGGCCATTTATGCCATTATGCATAGCTTCTATGAATCGCAATCGAGAGCTGCGAGTGCTGAAACTAAAACGAATATTTAAACGAATCAGATATGAGTGCGCGCACGAGTGCATGCATACAAATGTTGCATCTCCTGTCGAATGGGCCAAGCACTCAGCCGTGGACTTTTCCAATTTTTCTCGTTGATTTTCTCGCAAATGCTCAAAAAAAAATAAATATATATATACTTTTATTCTCATATAGTTGTCGACCACTTTGAAAACAATCTCGGCTGAAGCTTTGGACACTGCCAAAAGGCAGCAGAGTGAAAGTTATTGCAGCTGCAAATTGAACAACTAAAAGATATCCCTTAAATTATATTGATGGAAATGATAGAAACATTAACATGAAAACAAATTTATTAAAAAAATATGAGTAATAATAAATACAATCAATTTATTATAATTTATATTTTTGCTAATTTAGTTTATTTTAATTAAATATGGAAAAATATTCTAGTGAAAGAATTTTGTATTTAATTTTATATTAGAACAATTTAATTGCATAAAGTAATCTATAGTAACACTATATTATTATATATTATTAAAACATAATATTCTTTGATATATCTACTTATTCTTACTAAAACTGATAAATACTTGTAAGTAATATAAAAATAAATTGTAATATAAATAAGCCACGAATACTTGGCAAAATACACTGAAGATATTTTCTGCAAATATATTTTAAGAAATTCAACTTTACCCTATTTAAAGCACGTTTCCATGAGAATAGAAATATGAGCAGTAAATGCATAATTCCAAATATATAATACATATGCATATATGTGTTAATATAAATAGAAACTGGACCTTGAAACCTTAAATACTTAAATATTTTGGCTAAAATATATAGTATTAGAGCATTCATAAAATGCTTAAGTAATAAAATATGCACTGCAGCTGCAATGACTAGAGGATATGCAGGAATGTAGTGGATGCACTGCACAAACACGGATTCGGATAAGGATACGAAAAGCAACGATGACGACTACAAAATGCGCGCAACACACACACTGCCACACACACACACACACGCATAGCAATTCACTGCTGATGGACGCCATTACGGTTAAATGGAATTCATGCAGCTGCTGAAGCAGCAGCTTCCTGTCGGAACTGCATGTGGATTCCATGTTCGAGTCACTACTCTACGCACACACATATTTGTGTGTGTGTGTGAATGTATAAGAGAGTCAAATGTTGATGCAAGAATTACTGCGGGATCCGAAGTGGAAATCTGCCTGCTAACCCAGTCCGCACAAACGAAGCAATAACAACAACAACAAAAGTGCATGACATGAGAACAGTCAACACAATATAAAATTAACAATAAAAAACAGCGAACATCAGGCATAACTGCAATCAATGTAACCGTTTAACAAGCAGACAGAAAAACAATACAAAAATCTGATATATACAATAATTAATATTTTGTTAGTGTGCGAACTCAATATACCCTATATAAAGCACTGAGCTGCACTAAACGATATTTATCGATTTTAATATGTCATGTTTACAGTCTTGATTCGTAAAACTTTTGCATATATCAGAGTTTATCTTATAGACACACTTATTAAATATTTAAATCTAAGCAACTCTATTTGTCGACGAGCTTTACAGCTCAGCTTAAGCCTTATCCATTAACCTGAAATCCTCACTCTTTCTCTCTCACTCTCACTCTCTCTCTCTCTCTCTCACTCTCTGTCTCTCTCACTCTCACTCTCTCTCTCTCTCACTCTCTGTCTCTCTCTCTCTTTAAAATCGATAAAAAAATGTACAAACTCTACTCATCTCTGCCATGGCTATAGGGTATTAAAAGCGAAGAGCAGAGATAAACACGAAATGTTGCAACAAAGGACTTAAATAATGATAAAGCCCAAATGACCTGCACACTCCATTGCGTTGCATTGCAGTGTCGAGTCCGAGAGTGTGGCGCAAGGCGTGCCATGCAAATGACATCTCTTTACTCCTGCTGCGCTTCCTGCTCCTCCTCCTCCTCCTCCTCTTCTCCATTGCCAATCACCATCCTGCTGTGACTGTTACTTTGAGCAATGGCAATGGCAATGGCAATGACAATGTTGATGTTGCGTGTCCGGTTGCGTGTTATCGAATCGCCCACATTTGCCATCAAAGGGAAAAAATTGCAATATGTAAAGAAAACAGCAATTTGTCGAAACAAGTTAAACTTTACAATTTATACTATGCTGAGTATATGAGAGCTTAAAAAAAAAATACTTCATAATTAACAAGCTGTCTACTACAGCTATCTGAATATATTTTACAATTTATAGCTTGAACTCATTGAATCAGGTAAAATCATTATATTTATGGAATATGCAGAAGGAGAAAAGATAGATCCCGTTAAATAAAATGATTCTTGAGTGGGATTCTAAGATGAGTCGATGAAGTGCCTGGCCTGTGTCCATCTATCTCTATATCCATTTGCCTCTCCGTTTATCCGACTGTCGATATATGTATATGAATACGTAGATCTTATGGCTGAACAGGATTTTCCATAACTATTCCAATTATGTTATATGACAATCCTATCAAATATATATATCAAGAAAATGTATATAGTATGCATAAGTATATATATAAATATATATACATTTTAAGAAAGAATATAACAAGTGTATATCATATATGTATATATATAACTGACAAAGTATATACTTTATCAATTATATATACGTTAAATCCTTCCCCAGTCTCAAGCTCGTTTCTGGCCTCGCCTTTCGTGTTGCATTGTTTCACTGCTTTTTGCCATTTATAGAGTGTTCCACAAGAGCTCGCTGGCTACAAGTAACAATGTATATAGACGAAATAAAGTTTATAAATCATTGGATTAAGATGAGAAGGGTGGCAGGCGAGCATTTATTGGCATTAACCCGAGTTTGTCGACTTCGTCGTTGTCGTTAATCTTAGTTAGCCATCGGCTGGCTAAACAAAGAAGACCTTCAAGTGGTGTCCCAGTGCAATGCACAGAAACCTTCTCTTTCTGCTTTCCCTTCCCCCTCTTCACTCCCTTAAGTCAGCTCTTGAGTTTTTTACAACCTTACAAATTTTAATTTGTTTTCATTTATAAAGCAGCTTGTTGTCCTTTTGAGTCTCTTTCAAGAACCATTTGCCGCCTACATAATTCAGCTTGGCTCGGGCACATTTCTTTGGCTATTGGATTACTTAGTCAACACAAAGAGAATGGTTAGTCAATTATGATACGCAGAAACCAATTGAAATTAAAATCTAGAGGCAATTGTGAGGCAAAAGCGATTTATATAGATACTATATATTAATCTGCAGAGGGAACTGAGTCTATTTAGGCATCTGAATCTTTTTACTTGTTCGCTTCAGAAAGTTTCAGTTTGAAATGGAATTTTCTATACTCTGCTCCCAAAGGGAAAGAGAGTATATTGGTTTTGTTTTTCCTTTATTTTTCTCACATGATATTTTTAGCTTTTGATTAAATAATCTTTAGATTTTGATTCATAAATGTTAATTGAATACTTAATATATATTTTTTGTTTCATGAGCCAACTTTAAAAAAATTTAAAATTAAAATGATTTAAATGGAAATTTTTCGTGTAGCTTTAAGTTAAAGTAAACTTTTGGACTTAATGTAAAGTTTGGAGACGGCTTTATATAAGCGGAAATGTTAGTTCGCTCTCAAAGTGCTTGCTCGTTCTGTGCTCTCTCATTGCTCTCTCAGTGCTCTCTCACTGCTCTCTTACTACAGCTGAGCAGATAAAGAAAAAAGATTCTAAAATTGATGCCACAGGCGTGCGATTAGATTGGATCCGCGAACAAAAATGTATAAATTCTTTTGAAACTTGACATACGACAGATGTATAGATGCTCACTTTATTCTCCAATTTGAGTTCCCATAACTTATCTCAACAGCAAGCAAATGATGCAAGATGTTTAGATTTCCAGTAGCGAGCAAAAGTGTGTGAATGCTTACAAACTTTGACTTTGACGACGCATAAAAAAAACTATGCAATCGAATCAAGAAATCTTTTTTATTTTCTGTTTATATATGTTTATAATATATATAAATAAAATAAAGCTGCAAGGAAAGTGATAGAAAAAGAAAGAAAAAAACTAAACAAAAATCCACATAAATAAATCCATGAAAATTTTGATTTCTTATCCATTCCTTAACACTTTTAGCCATATCCTTGGCATTAATACCTTGTTTCAATTTTTTTTGTTCTAGGATAATCCCATTTCTATTAAATACAGAGAACCAACAGTCCACCATGGAAAAGCATCACATTCTGCTAAGTTCCTGCATAATAACATGATTTTCTCATACATTATATTCAATTAGCTAGAGTGCTATGAATAACCCTCTGATGTGAGGGTTTTAATATGAAAGTTGCATACATTTGTTAAGCATCCATCTTCAGTTAAGAAGCTCATCCTCATCCTCACAATCAATTAGTTAATCAAGCACGGCAATCAGACATGTAAAGGTAAACTAGTACAAGCACAGTCCATAGAAATAGTAAATGTTTCATAAATTTAGTAAAACTTTCATTTCAATTCATATTATATAAAAATTCTATATTTATGCATTTTTCTCTTTTTTTTTTTTTTTTTTGTTTCGTCATTTTCGATTGGGAAAGTAAAGCGGAAATATCAGGTCAAGCACCAGCAGCACTTGTGCCGTATCACAGTGCAAAGACAAGCAAATTCGAGATATTCAGAGCATCGTTTGGTGTCTGCTCATTCACAGGGCCTCGCTTTCAATTCACCTATGTGCGGCGCAGTGAATGGGCATTGATTTTGTTATTTATGCATTTGATTTAATGGATTTCATTGAATTTCCATGTACTTCAGTGCATGTTCGCTCCCACTATCTCTCTCTCTCCCTCTCTCTCTCTCTCTCTCTTAGTTGAAGCTCACATGGTTTCGATATGGTTTCCTTTTCGGCTTCGGTTTCGGTTTCAGAAGATTTACGAGGCTGTGGAGGCAATGGACAAGCGGACGGCCAGTCTCAATTTGTATCTAGATCTGGATAGGTCGACGAGTGTGGGCGCGGGGGCGCGGGGGCGCGAGGTCACACATATAAGCGTCAGCATATTTAATTTAATCGCTGTTCCGCCAGAGAGTTGCAAAGTTGTCACCCCAAAAAAAAAAGTCTTCTCTTTTTGTGTGTGGCCGAAAAAGGAATTAGACTCAGCTCGATTTCTGGCAACTGCTGGCCATGCCTTGCCTTGCCTTACATTGTTATTGTTTACTTTATCATTGAATGCCTTGGCCACAAATATTATGATGGCTGGAACGAGAGCTGGGCCCATTAGCCGTGGGCAGGGGTCAACTGGAACATGTGGCGCTGCTTATATTGTTTACGTTCTGGCTAAATCATTTAGTTATTATAATGGATGTGGACTCAATTTCAAGTCAGTTATTTGTGCTCTTGACAGCTCAGTTGCCAGTTGCCAGTTGCCAGTTGCCAGTTGCAAGTGCCAGTGGCAATGGCAACAAAGTCTCACAAGTGATTGAATAGCTTCATAGCTTCATTGCTCCAGCTCCAGCTCGAGCTTGAGCTCGAGCTACTAGCAAATTGGCTACGTGCCGCAGTTGCCACACTCCACACTCCACACTCCCGACACACACACATACATACGTCTGCAGATCAGCTCAGCTAGCCTGTTAGCCTGTTTTGGCTTTGTTTTTAGCTGTTAGCAACGCCAATTGACTAGTTTCTCACTCGCATTTGATTGATGACACCTTTCCGCCAAACACGTGCCGAGCACAAGCAATTATTTCAACTCGCTCTCACTCCCATCTCTCTGCCTCTCTGAGACATATGTAGCCACTGAGTGAATGCTCGCATATATCCTTAACCTTCGTCGTCGACAGCTTTCAATGCCATTACTTTTCGCGCAATCTCGTCAATCGCTCAAGCTTTCAGTTCGAATTACATTTATCTATTCAGTCAAACACCTGTGACACAATTTTTGAATGCAATTGAAGCTGTTGCCGAGTGTAAAGGGCATCAGATTGAGTAGCTTCCCTTGCCTTTGACAAACAGCTTCCATTTACTCTTGCTGCCTGATGGTCTGCGCTTTGGTTAAGGAATTGAATCAAAGATTAGTTGAACATTTTCAAGTATTTACTTCATATTCAATTTGAATGCAAAAATCTTTAATCATATTAAAATCTATATTATATTAATCTATATTATATTAATAAGTAATTGAACCATGGATAAGTTGAACATTTCCAAGTATTTACTTCATATTCAAATTGAATGCAGAAATCTTTGAGCAAATTAAAATATTTGTTATATTATTATATATTTGAAAAAGTTAAGTTTACTGAAAAAAAAGAGAGTTTTACATAAGTGCTATAACTAATTCAAACATTCTGAACTTTATCTTCAAACATTATAGCTTTAAAATTCAGTTACGAATGCTACAGTAAACTTCAAACAGCTTTTCAACAACTGCCAAACTTATTTAAAAACATGAAATTAACATTTCAGCTTAATAAGGTTCCACTTCACACACTGAAATCATGAATTCAGCGAAAAGCTTAGATCTTGATAGAAATCCTAAAAAAAAAAAAAAAGAAAAAGCAAATCAAAAATAAATTTAGATTTCGCATCAAATATTTTATTAATTTATAATGATTTTTTTAGTAATTGCATTCCAAATTTAATATACATATATAATTTTTCATGCATTGCCACATTTTACTGTATAAAATATTATATAAAATTCTTGAAACCAACTGGAACATAAATGAAGACAAGTGAAGCGGAATTGATGCCCTTCTTAATGTAAAATAAATTTCTATTAAATAAAATATTTATTAAAATATTAACATTAAATATACATATTATATATATATATATATATATATATATATATATATATATATATATATATATATATATATATATATATATATATATATAAATTCATATTAAATATCCCTAATATATCCATGCATTAACTAAAGCCTAATTCTCTATTAGAATGCCATCGTTCGATCTAACTCGAGTTTTCAACCATTTTAGTTGCTTTTTAGTAGCGAATATTGCGCATACGCCGCATGTCACACGTCAAACAGCTTTTTACAAGACAATCCTCGACAAAGCTGGCCATTAAATTTGTCGTTGAATGGTATCAGCTAACAGTTGCTGCCACCAGTTTGGCCCATTTATTTGTTTTCTATTTTTGTTTTTTGTTAGCAATTTGGCATAGCTTAGAGCCAGCGCCGCAAAGTCTTGGGTGCCGGACTTATCTCGGATAAGCATCGCCGTCCACAGCATTGTGTGTGCTGCCAGCTGCAGATTTTGTAATTATTTGTGGCACATTCGATTGTTGCGTGGTCAAACTCTATTTCTATGAGTTTTATAGTATGTACGAGCTTTTGTTAGTGTATAATAATTTGAGTGGAAAATAAAGAGAAATTAATAACTTTAAGGAATTTACGTATGAAGAAAATTTTCAATTAGAGTTAATAGAAAACTATTTTAATTTTTATTTTTTATTTTTAATCAATTCTAATAATGATATGTTTCATATAGTTTATGCCATCAAGTAGCAAAAATCAATCATATTGATAGAAGCAATTGATTAAATGGATTAATAAATCCAAAATTCGAAAAGTTTTTGAAATTTAATGAAATTATTACCGTTTATTTTACATTATGGACATTCAAAATCAATAGTGTTTAAGGCAAATCAAAGCGATCTAGCTGAGACTTGCCAAACTATGAGATACCCTTTACCCAGTGAACTTTTGTTGACTGCTCCTAAGGTAAAATATATATTTTTGATTAATAAAAACAATTTTTTTATGTTTTAAAATGTGGTTAAATAATTTTATATTAATATATATAACAAATATTATATATATAACAAATATTACGATAACCCATCTAAAGTTTAAATAATTACTTGTCATATTCAGTGTAAATTTTGAATATATCTAGCTTGGTTAAAAACTGTCGTGACTCTAGGGTCTAAAAGCTCTGAGACTACATCTCTCTGTTAAGCCTATGACTATGACTATATTATGCACAAGAATTCGTAATTCAATTCGCAAATATTGTTATGCTAAAGGTTTCCAACAGGCTGAGCATAAGTTTACGTTTTAGATAGCTGCCGAGCTCAATTGGAAACAATCGAAACAACAATTTCCACTTACAGGCTACAAATATCAAATAGTGTCTTAGCTGCCTGATTCTCAACTGGTATTTGATGGCCTTTGAGCCATATATGAAGCGTCGCAAAGAGATTAGCTTCAGTCGTGGCCATTTGCATTCGCATTAAAGAGCCGCGCCGAAGCCCTTGGATGGGGGTTAGCTGTTAATCCGGCAGTCAAATTATATTCAATTGAAGAAGCCATTGGCTTTGGCATACATCGATTGGCTTAGTGATTGGGTTTGGGCCTGGGATTACTCATTTACTGCTGTGGCGACATCAAACGGATTTTCGTACTATCATCATCGGCAGTGTCAAAGCAGCCAACACATTCCCATCGACATCGACAGATGAGCAGCTCTCATTTATTCTAACCCAGACTTCGGCTGGGTCGTGCTGCTCAAGTGGTCTCCCCATTTTGGATGAGTGTATGTGAAGTGACAGCTGCCCTATCTCCCTATCAACCTCTTCCTCCCTTCCTCTCGCTCTCTCTCTCTCTCTCTCTCTCTCTCTCTCTCTCTCTCTCTCTGTGTGTGTGAGATGGGGGCACATGTGTTCGCCCTTCATCGTCTGCTGTTATAATGTTTGGCTATTTTGCTGACTGCTGCTGCTGGTTGCGTGCCTGCTTCATCAATGGATATGTTAGAGTTGTTCATATTATTTGGTTATTCAAATAAATTTGTTGCTGCGCCATTTGTATATACTCACTCGATACACCCACGCACTCACACACACACACACACACACACTCATGCACTCGTGTGTCTGATGAGAATGTGCGCACATAAAAGATAATGAAAGTGTTGGCCTGCCCCATGGGAGCTTTGGTGGATCAACGCGCGCGCCTGCAAGTATGCAATGAAATTTTGTTGCCTGAGCAGGTAGTCAACGCTGTGTGTATGTGTGTGTGTGTGTCGAGAGCACTCTAATACATGAAATGGCTTTTACTTGCAACTGAAATTCTAATCAGAACATATTCCAACTCAGCCAACATCAAAGCCACTTCACGTGGAAAGTGTATAAAGCCATAATCTAATTACTTTTTCTTTTCCTTCTGATCAATTTGTTGCAGCGCATTTAGCGCTAAAACTGAGCTAGTGAGTGCAAGCATATGCAGCTCAAGTCTACACATAATTGTTCAAGTTCAAGTTTCAAGTATGTAATTTTGCTTATTATCATCGATAGTCAGATTAGATGCGAACTGCTTTGGATTCGTTTCCCTCTTCTGCTGCGCACTCACATACATAGATACCTGATGAGTTCTGCGACTGCAGCAATCGCTAGATCCCAGAGCACATCACATGCAAGTCAATTACAGCGCATCTTCGTAGCGCTTTATTTTGCAATATTTGAACTTTGTTGGTTGAAGACCGCAGCGCTGAGAATATACATATATAGAAAACATATCTCTGTTATTGATGCCCTTGCTGTTGTTCGATAGTTTGCTGGCGGCTCTCAGCATTCAATCCCGTCTTTGTACTCATTTATTAATGTGAAACGAGTATATTGGTTCATCAGTCCGTATGAGCAGAAACCATCGTTTAAAGAAATGTTTATATGTTATCGATACGCCCAATAGAGGCGTGACCAATCGAAAGAATGCCTATCCCGTTATCTCTTAAACGCTGTTCGTTAAACCAATATATAGAGCGTTAAAAGTTGGTATAAATACTTACCTGGACAGCCTAGGAGCAAGCAAATATAAAATATATATCTATGCCCATTGGCTGCGGCGCGAATCGAGAAAGTCCTAAAATGTTACAGTTTTATAGTTAAACTTTAATAATAAAACAAGTAAAATAATAATACAATTTAATGAATAAATTGCTTTCTGTTGACCTTCGGCGGACTACTAACTCTTACCTACATTTGACTTGACACATTGTGGTTGCCAGGTTCATCTGCGCTTTAAAAGTCAGCCATCTGTGTCGTTCGGGAGTGTGAATCGCTGTGGCACATCCAAGCAGTGGCAAAGATGGTATATACGTTGGTGTTCCACCTATTAAGCCAGCATTCTAATGCATGGTATGACTCCAGAGAAACAGAGAATTCTTGTACAGATATTATATTTTTGAAAAATTTATATCTTTCATTCAATAAGTTTAATACTACCTTTGAAGACAACTTAATCTAGTTTTATATAATTGGCATATCAAGCAAAAAACAGTTCCGTGTCAGTTCTTTCATTCTACTCAGAAAGAGATAAATACACGATCTTATTCTGAGCAGGAGAATTTTTTGGGTCCGTTTCAGTCTTTATCTGACAGTTTTGCGTTGAGCAATTCGCTTTATACTCTATTCAGAAGACTTATTTCGCGAGTAATACGATAGACGCTCGCTCACTGTGACTTATTCAGAACTGGAAATCTCAAAAGGGCAATGCGTAGCGACTTCAAGTTCACATATTCATACACACATTCACACACACGCACGCTGTGGATATGTTTAGCGAAAAGAACTCCCGTATACACACATACACATACAGAAAAAATGTTTATCTGCATTGAGCGAAACAAAAACATCCAAGAAAGAAGATTGTGGAAAACCCCACAACACAGATCGTTGTTTCCTGAGTAGGTAGGATCTCGTCAAGAATAGTTAGAAAATGTTTCTGTTTGGGTTTTTTCAAAGCGTGAATGAGGATGACTTATTTTCGGACTTTGAGAAATCCTCAACGGTTTCGCGCGAGGTCTGATAATACGACAGTGGACAATAGAACGTAATCTATTTTAAATATTAGGGGAATTATATATATGTACATATACAACTATTTAAACTATAAGGAAATTATGATTATGAATATTTTTAAATACTTCGAAAATGTTATTGTAGAACCCTTTTAGAAGGATCTACTGGATATCATCAATATTCTTTTGCGTGGCTTAGTAGTTAATATCGATGATCACGAAGATATTAGAAATCTCTTGCTCAGATAAGCAACAAAAGCTCTATAGCCAGCTCTCATCATGGAGAACTATGGAGTTCGCTCAAAATAAAAGAAATCGAAAATTTGACTTGTAATCACAGTTAATTTTTATGTTTTAAAATTGAAATTCAAATCCCTGTGACAGTACACCTATGTAAATGTCAATGGGTTGCCGAGGGGCGGAGGAAACAAAACGTATAATCAAAATAATCTAAATAATCTAAATAGTTCTTCTAGCCTTATTCAACAATTAGTGGCGCCATATAGGGGCTTTCCTGCTGCGCGCAATCATAGCAGCCAACTGCTGCAAGAATCTTCTTCTCTCAAAATTTGGAAGCTGAGCGAATAGCCTGGCCTTATTGGGATAGATGGGCCGTCTGAGCGGTATGCGGCGGCGCCTATTGAGAGACACTTGTATAGCCTGAGCCGCCTTGGCGCACTGGCTGCACGATGAGGAAGACCTCAATAAGCAAGTGTCGGACATCTCATTAAAGCCCCTTCTCGGAGTAGAGGTTAATGACTGTGCCTTTCTGGCAGAGTACTGCATCGAGGTGATTTGCGAAATCTGCGTGTCGCTACGGGTCATCTCGGGCAGCTCGCCATTCAGCTCCAGCCCGAAGGATTCAAGCAAATTGTCCATGCTCTGCTCATAGCGCCACTGGACTTGTTGCTGTTCGAGTATCATTTGAATGTGAATTTTCTACAAAGAAATTTCCGTTTACAATGAATCGCGTCCGACGTTCATCAAACACTTACCTGCTGCTTACGCTTGTACATGTAGACCGCAATATATACGGATAGCATCAATGTAATGACCGAGAACCACAGAAACTGATGACGATCCATGCCGAGAGCCCGTATCACAGACATGGTTTTTATAAACACCCAGCACAGCTTGGGCCACAGACGGCAACTGGACATCTTCATGATGGCCTCCGCCTCGCTATTCATTATGAGCTCGTTGGTCCACATCCCAAATATTTTTCCGAATTGCATTTTAGTGTACTCAACGGTATTCAAGAAAAAATTGAAAAAATTAAAAAATACAAATAAAATAAAATCGTCCCTTTGTTGAGAAATTAAATAAAAATATAAAAATCCGAAATGTTTTCTGTGTAATATATATTGAAATGTGAGTTCCGTAGGAATTCCCAACGTAACATCGACTTTCAAGGCCTGCTGCAAGCTGAAACATTTTTGTTGCAAATGTAATGGCAGTAGGCATTTCTATAGGCGAACGTTTCAAGTAAACGTAATCCCCATCGAAATCATTTCAATTTCACTCTCTAATCAAGTAGAGCTTAGAAAATAAAATACTTCGATTCACTCCAGTCAATCGAGTATTCCCAGCACTTTGTTTAGCAAATGAAATGAGCGTATAGGTTTCATTCATTTATATGTCTATTAGACTAGATTAGAGATACCCTAGAATGCTACATACTATTTTCTACTCACATGTAGCTTCACCCACTGAACTTGGGGGTTTACTTGTATTGTTGATATATTATTAATTGATAGTATTAGTATTTTATATTGTAGAACTAGTGGATTTGTTATATTATATTGTCTAAAATCTAGTATTGAATGGGAAATCAGAGTGGACTTATCTTATTAAAAGGTATGTAACGTGCAAAAGGGAGCGTGGCTTTCCATCCGTTCTTGTAAACTTCAAAAGCTAGAGACTTGAAATCTTAAATATATACTCGAGTATACCATAGGTAGTACGAGTATATAGTTTTTTCCGATTACTCAATCCGTTTTCTTAACATCGATCAAATACTTTGGTTTCATTTCTCTTTTAAGCTCTTAACCTAAAAAATGCAAGAGCTAAAGAACTCAGATTTACTGTCAGTATAATAAATACAAAGATTTTTTATTTTATTTCAGATATTGAATAGTTGTAGGCTATATGGAGACAATCATACAATTAAGACCTGTCTTTTATATTTCTCCATTATATTGGCTTTTATTCATCTATAATCTTGATCTGATATACAGATTTATTCGTTCAATTAAGATCTTTTTATATAGAAATACATATAGGGGTAGGGGGTAGAGAGATTTAGAGATATTTCTCTGATATATAGATATATTCATTTAATTATTTCTCTGATATTTTTCTGATATATAAAGATATTTATTCAACTATGATCTTTCTCTGATATTTCACAGCTATATATATATATGAAGTTATTCATGAAACAATTTTAATGTGCATTTGCCTTTGATAGTCATAAAATGGCTTTAACAATTACTTTCATTTACTCTCTTGCACAAGTGCTGCGTGGTCATAACTATTCCAAAGCTATATTCGACTTTGTCCCATCATTCACTTTCGCACTCGCCCACTCACTTGTCGCCAAGTTGCAGCTCGCCAAGTTCAGGGTGTTGCAATACCCTTGGCTCGTAGACAAACTCAAATATTTTGCTAAATAAATTGAATGCAGCTTGGAAAATATGCTCGCTCGCTCTCTCTCTCTCTCTCTCTCTCTCTCTTCCTCTCTCTCTATCTCTCTCTCTCTCTCTCTCTCTCTCTCTCGCGCACACTCTACTGCTGCTGCAAGGCGAGGCGATATATGTATGTATGTAAATAGCGCGACAACCATGAGAAATGGCAAAAACTTTCATTTGAGCAAACAAAGCTGCAATTCTAATAAAGTCATGGAGCGCCATGCAACGAGCGAAATTTGGTTGTCGTCTGGCTAACTGTGAATATGCATATATGAGTGTATATCACTCTGTGTGTGTGTGTGTGTGTGTGTGTGTGTGTGTTAGTGCCCACATTGTGCCCCCATATTTGGAATTGCTCTTATCCAGCCCGTGCTGCCGGACCCAGCTTTTTTATTGTCCTGCGCCATACGTGCGCTCATATTTCACAGCTGCCACAGATTCGCCATTTCGTTCTCATAACAAGACACCGAACGAGGCATCATAACGTGACTCCAAGTGGCGCCCAGGCGAGTCCATGTGCGCCCACAGCTGCCTTACGTCCGGCATTCATGCGACACACAATTTTCTATTAGGCCGTTCCCGCAATTTGGCCACAGACAAGTTTCCGCCATTTTATGCGGCACATAAATAGTTTGGCTTACCACAACAACATGCATTCTGCCGCAGCAGCAGCGCGCTGGTCAGCTTCGCCAGCTGCCACGCCCCCTCCTCCACGTATGCGCACTGAAGGCCATGAGTGCGAACTCATTTGCATCTGGCAAATAGCATATTGCGGTTGCACTTACAACTTCTTAATGATGTGAGCAAACATCGCTATGCAACACACACATGAGCACGCCCACTTTCACACGCACACATATTTGATAAGGGGGCGGAGATTCACCTAGAGCAGTGGATGCGAGTGACTTTAGCAGAAACTTTGACACTTGACTTGGGCAAAGTATGCAAAAATCTGATTGATTCTTGATTGAATTCGATTAACTTAAGTGAAAATCATGTTACTATTGTGGGATTTGTTACTACAGCGACAATTGAGCAGATGAACGTAAGCTTGGACCACATATACATATGTATATGCATATAGTATTTTGATCAACTGTAAACTAAATGCTGAACAATTTGTCTAGCACAATAAATTCAAGCGAAATTCATTGATCGGAAGCATCTCATATTAATTTCAGGAATTCGAAATATTGCCTGAATAAATATTTATTTATATAATAATTCTTAAGAAGCGCAGCTCAACTATCGCGAACGAATTAGCTGGAAGTGTGAACTGTCAGAGAGATTCCAATGAATATATATATATATATATACAAATATATATAGAAGAGACACTTTAGTTCAGCCCAATAAGAAGCAGTGGAAATAGCATCGAGCTGAAAAGAAGTTTTATTTAATATATTCAGCTTTACAAGTCTTGAGTCTGAATATAAAGAGAATAAATTAAAATGAAGACATTTATCAGCAACAACTTTTTAGCTGCACGAATCAGGGATTCATATTAAAGCAGCTTAAATGTTTTTCATAGTCGCTGCAAGGGAAATGCAAAATATTATTACTTAATTATGGCAGCAATTGCCCATTTCATATTGCGCTGGCTCCACGTGGCGTATACGCAATATTTGTTGACTGCTCTCTTTTACATTATCGAATGCCCCCGGGGATTGCATTGATAACGGAGCTCACATGATTCACATATAATTACGTACATACATGTGCAACGCTTTACAGTCAATGTATTTGTTCGTCGTCTCATTAATCATTTAGCTAGCTGTATTCCAACTTCCTCATCAAATAAGCATTAGAAATCTATTAAAACCTAAATGGAGCTAGCTCAAATGCAAAATTCTGTTCAATTACATAAGCTAAAACCATTTTCAATGCAAATCGAAAGAGTTTATGCGAAACTAGGTCAGTTGGCTCTTCAATTTTGCTGCAATTTTTACAAACATTTTGATATTAATTTATAATCGAAAATGCTTCCATTTCTTTAATTGCAGTTCTTGTTGAAAACTGTGCGCAATTGAGATTGAAGGTAAGTTCAGCAAAAATGTTCGTTACTTAATTACTTTATTGGATAAGTTTTTGATGGTAATAAGCTGACTTATGAGCTGAAATAAATTCCACTTAACTTTTGGGATTGAAATATGATTGCAGTAAGTAGTTCTTGCTTGAAATAATTTTGATTTGAAGCGCGATATCTGCTCGAATTTTTTATATAGTTTTTAAATATAGTAGATATATGGAAAAATGTTCAATCAAAATATTATTATAATCAATGTGAATTTATTTTAAATTAAACATTTAATGGTGAGGCATTAGGTATTCAGATTCACATTTATAAGTTGAATTTTTGTTCATTTAGTCGCCTTCCATTGTCATTTTTCTCTTTTACAATTGAGAATTCAAATTTCCAGCAGAGCTCGCAAATATCTGTTGATCTTTGCAGTAATTTTCTGCAAATAAGCGTCTTTCACTCACACTTTGAGAACAAAAACTCAGAGAGCAACCGATTGCGTCTGCCATTTAGTTGAGTTTCATGAAGCAAAAAGCCGTTGGTATATATATTGATATGCATGCTAGTGTTGTCTTCGCTAAACACATCAATAAAGTACGTGAGCGTTAATGTGAGTCTGTGTATGTGAATGTGAAGCTCGTTTGCATAGACTCTTTTAGTTTATGAGCTCACTTACTAAAACTCATTGTGCTAGCGTCATTCGTATCGCTCGCTAAACGATGTTTGGTAAAAGAGCATCGCATGTATAGTTGAGCCCAAAGCTCAATCGAAAATCACTTGCTGAGAGTGCGAGCGAGTGAGTATGATTTTTTACAATTGATCGTAAAGACTGAGCGTAAAGGCTTAAATGGTTAACTATAATTTCGATCAAATCAAATTGCTTTTAAATATTCATGTATGCATTCAGCTAATGAAGTAAAAGAGAAACGGATTAAAATCACAAAAAAAAACCCAAGTAAAAGTTCTAAGTTGAAACAGAAAAGATGAAGCGAAATAAATGTAATTCAAATAATATCAATGATAAATATATTTTACTTTGAAGTTAGAGATCTTGGGACTCATATTAAAAATGCAAACATCTCTAACTTTAAAGTAAAATATATTTGTTATCAAATTGAAAATTTTGTGACAAATTTGTCCAGTGCTACACTCTCAAAGCTGTAGTTAGTCAATGTCCATAGATATTTGAAGATCTGTATATCATATGAAAGAAATTCTATGAAAAATTAGCTCAAATTTCTAATGTATTTAGTCTACGCTCTCAAACATTTTTCCACAATCTCTGCTTGAGTTTGGCATCTAACAAAAAGTTTATAAAATTTTGAATGTAAAACTAAGGTAATATATGCTGGAAAATTTCAAATATTTAAAATTATGAGATTTAATTTTTTTAGATGATCAGATATTATATATCTTAAGCCTACATATATAGTAGTAATATGATATATAAGAATATGTAGGGGCAAAACTTCCTTTCTCATATACTGTATTATAAACATGAAAGAGTTGAAGAGAGATCAGTTTCGTCTTATAGACATTGACTTACTACCTACTCTAGGTAGGTAAATCGATAGCTGTAGACATTTATTTTGATGAATATACAACTCGATTGACCTATTTATTGAGGGCCAATGCAATGGCTTGACTTGCAAAGTTTGAAAGAATTGCATTGCTGATGGAGCACGTAAAGTCATTAATTAAAGCACTGCTGTGTGTTGACTGCTGGCGCTCAGTGTGCTCAAGCAAATTGAGCGATTGTTGGGTCAGAGTCAATGCGATGGCTTTAACGCAAAATGTCAATCAAAGAGCACTGCACCACATGCACCACATGCACTCACACACACACACACACACACATACAGTATGCAGTTACTACCCTTGAGCGAGTGAGTGTGTGTGGGAGTCGGCTGTCAGTCGAACTGGCTGCCCCTGCTCAATCGCCTGTGGCCCTCCGCCTTGGCATATAGCAATTTTCACTGCCACTTCAGCTCATTTAACGCCAACAAAGGCAACGCTGGCTCCTCTGATTGACAGAGCGTAAAGAACAAAGCAAGCCAGTGACAGGTGACTCGAGCGGACAAGAGAGGAGGAGCAGGAGTAAGATGTGGGAAGCTTGTGGGTTGGCAACACACAAATCCAAAGGCATTTTATATAGCCCGCTAAAAAGAGGAAAAACAAAACTTTCGACACGAAATGACATGCCGATTAAATTAATGCAGTACCTAACGCCTACACCGGGTGGCATGGCGGAGGCGGATGGGAGGGGCGATTAAGAAGTTTTTGTTGCTGCCGTTAATAGCAGTGGCATCGTAAAAACTTTAAGATCGAATCGTTTGGTGAGCCCCATGCTCGTAAGTAACACCAAATCGGTTGGGTCCATCGACACCTGCGACCTGCGAAAGGCCAAGCGACCGAAATGGAGCACACGATATGGGCATCAACTGTCGGCATCATGTGCACGTAATCATAATAAATGACATCGGACGCTCCTGTAAGCGGATACTTTTATTTAATTATGCATCCCAAGCATCGAACCTTTGCATCCCAAGCAGCGCCACCTAGCCACACAGCCTCGCCGAACCAACTTCAAAATCAAACTCAAATTCATGTTTGGGGTCAAGGTGAGCTGCCTCACCCAATGTCCCCCCAAAGCACTTCATTTGAATAGACTTTCCAACTGTTCACATACTTTAAGATCCTAATGCTAAAAATTTGTTACTTTTACTTAATAGTTAACTGAGTGTCTGCTTCTCTTGCGGGGGCTGCTTTTAAGTGGTGCGCCTTTGGTGAGCTGAAATTTAATATTTATGTTTTGATATTTTCTTAGCATATACTTACACAGAACGTTTCCACATGAAAGCTATATTTATTCTCTTTTGAACAAGTTGAAATTATTTCGCTATATATAGGCTGTATTAAATACTATAGGCTGTTGTCGATGTGCGTGTAAAGCGATATTGGAAAGTTCCAGCAACACTTTGCATAGGAAGATGGAATGGAAAATAACTCCAACTTAAAGTGCTGCTCTTACAGTAATGCAAATAAGTGTATTTCACTCACATCTTGGGAAACAAAAAAACTACGAGAGCAACAGATTACATCGGCTCTTCAATGAGTTATAATATTTTTTTCTCTCTTTGGAGCGTAGAGAAGCTCAGCATCGGAGTGATTGGAGTGATCGATGTGATAGATAATTGTGGCTCATACATCGGAAATCTGGCTGCCCTTAGTTCGTCCGCAACTCAGGACCTTCATACCGTTCTAAGTAGCTCCCACCAATGAGAGCACCAAACCAGAGCACGCACGAAACCGTTGAGTATTTCTCAAAGCCCGAAAATAAGTCACGCTCATTCACTCTTTGCAAAAATAAATGCCAAATCAGTAATAAATTGCAACTGTTCTCAAAGAACTCACTCACGCTCAGACAGCAACGATCTCAGTTTTTAATGCGCTCAATATTTGTTCTGTATGTGTTGGTGTGTATGCGGGGACTGTTTTCGCTAAATACATCGCTATCGTGCGTGTGCGTGATTGCTTGTATTTATGTGTGAATTTGAAGTTGTAGATCATTGCGCTTTTGAGATCTCCACCTCCGAATAAGTCACAGAGTGCGAGCGCCCATCATATTGCTCTCGAAATAAGTCTCCTTAAAAGAATATAACGTGAATTCCTCAATGCAAAGACAGAAACGTAACAAAAATAATTATCTTGCTTTCTTGCTGTTTATTTCTTAGTAGAATGAGAGAAGTGACGCGGATAACTGTTATTTGTGAGCAATGGTTAAAACTCATACATTTGAATTTAGCATAGTTCTTTGTGTCCTCAACAAAGTCATCTGTAGCTCGTCCATTAATGTTTCATTATTGTATACTAAATATACAAACATATCCGTATGTTTGAGCGCGTCGACTTCCGAAGATACAAAAACTAGAGACTTCACTCTTTTTTTTTTGTGTTAATTCGATAACACGTATATTTCCAGAGTTATCGTTAAAACAATTTATCGAGAATCAGTTATAAAATCATATCTTGTTCATCTTTAGTGTTAGAGTCTCCCAGTCTTCTGCATATATATAGATACTAATTTAGTACAATTTCGGTTTTTGTCAGAATTTGGATTCCGGTCTCCGATTCACCCCCACACCGCCAAATGTGTTAAAAATTGATTTCAATTACTAAAGACATACAGCTTAGTTTGGCATATAGATATGAATGTCATGATCATAATCTGAACGTGTGATTACGAATGTCCATCTAGAAACAGAATTATTCATCAAAGAAGTTCTCGCAGTGCAACCCACGTGGCAGAGCACGCGAGGCAGCGGGACAGCAAGACGCCTGCAATGCATACACGCATACATGCTCACAAGTGTAGATCAGCGGGTGTGTGTGCGTGTGTGTGCATGTATACTTTGTTATGTGTGCAGAAACGAATCGAATAATTCTTGGAATATTATTCGTTTGAAGAGGGTTTCAGGAGATCTCGTAGTCGAGCAGTCTCGACTACAGCTTTCTTACTTGTTTCTTATCTGTTCTCTGTGATTTATCAAGCATGCCTTATTATAATATATTATAAATATATATTTCTTTTCACTTGCTTAAATTGCCTCAATTTCCAAAGTTGCTTTAAAACTGATTTGTCTCAGCCATTCCAAATCTCTCACCCGCTTTGAGGTAGAAGCTTGTTTAAGCGGCAGAGTGACCGCCACGACCGCCTCGTCACAGGGAGAACCCTTTAAGCTGTGTAAACCCTTTATGCTATTATGTGTCATCCGAATGAACATGCGCGCATAGTTACTTGTGTGTTGTCCAATGATTCGGTCGTTTATTTCTGTTCCATAATCCCGGATTGTCGTCGTTCTGTGGCCTGTGGACTGGATGCGTCGCAGCTCCGCTCTGGGCGAGCTAATGGCAATGTTTGCAAGGTGAAAGTTCTCACTGCTTACTTTTAAACTGTTTGTTCTTGTCAACTTAAAGGCTGAGCTTTCTCTTCATGTATATGTGTGTCGTTTCACTGTGTGGGTGTGTGTGCCAAGAAGTTTGTAATTTATTTTTAATACTCTTGAAATTTGTGTTTCTTGCTTTTTATTATAGTAAACAATCCCCATTTTACACTTGTCCACCTCTCTCTCTCTCTCTCTCTCTCTCTCTCTCTCTCTCTCTCTCTCTCACTCGCTCAGTCTCTGGGCTGGGCGATTTTTAATTATACTCGTTGCAGAGAATTTCTAACTTTCTACCAGTGCCCCAGTGCCTTTAGGCTCTCGGCACAGCCAGCAACAGCCATCGCAAACAAAACAAATAAAACAAAGCACTTACATTCGAAAATTAATAATTGAAAGTTTCTCGCTTGGTTCTAAATAGTTCGTTATGAGTTTCGTGTAGCATTCTCAATATGCCCACGAGCAAGCTTAAGAATTACTCAACTAATTTACAAACTCAGCTCGAATTACAAACTACTAATTAGCCCCAAAGAACGCTCGCAGACTCGTAATGAAACATTTCATTCAAAGTTAATTCCAACTGATTCAGTGATATTAGTTTGAGCATTTTAATTGTCTTATTTAAATTTTGGCATATTTATAAAGCATTTTCAGCAATTGCCTAACAAGTGTTGTTAAAATAAATAAGATAATAAATGTTTTCTAAATTTATATTGAATAATTTAAGCGAACTTGTAGAGCATAAATAAATTCATACTCTGCATATATATCTGCATATATATTCAAAAAATTATTCATAGTACAAAAAATTTATTGTAGTAAATATTTCAGTTTAATTTGCATAATATTAAAAAAAGATTTGTATACATTTACATTTGTTAATAAAGAATTTAATCAGGATCAGGACTGGCAACGCATTGAAGCTCCAGAGTCACATGATACTGATGTTGCATGGCTCCAGAATGGTCTGATTGGCATTCCCTCATCTTTAATTTAGCTTACTCTTTGTAATCTCTTGCCTCATAGCTGCGTCTTAGTTTGATCTAACACGTTGCTAATGTGATCAATAATTGCTGTCAGGCTTGTCTCAATTTTCCCACTCTCCAATTCTCATTAAATACTTTTGAAACTGCGCTCAACAACGAATACATTTCACAGTAGAGATAACACTAATATAATAAATAATATAAATAGCATATTCAAATATTTAAAACTGACAGTAATGAGTTTAAATGCAAATTTGATTTAAATACAAATTAAACTTTGACTTATTTAAGGAATATAAAGGATTTTCTCTCATATATCAAACAGTCCACATAATCAACGAAAATAAACGAACAAGTGCATTAGTATTCACATAAGCAAAGTATAAACTTATTGAACTCCTCCAATGCAATAAAGCGTGAGAGCGCCTAAACAGCATTTGCATTAATAATACAATAACAAATCGAATCATTCCAAAAGTATGCTTTCCAAACAAACATTCATCAGCCTAGCTAAACAAAATAAGTAAAAATACTTGTAAAATGTAATCCTAAAGACAATTGCTCGCTCGATTTTCAATTTCAAATAAAAAGTAAACTCAATTGTACCAAAAAATTATATACATATAAATATATATATTTCTATGCTAATAATATTATTAAAGTATAAATAAATATATACTACAATAAGTAAAAAATAAAATTAAATATAAATAATAGATTTATATGTTAATAATATTTCTTAAATATAAATAAATAAATATTGTAAAAGATAAAATAAAAAATTAAATACAAATAATATTAATATTACTTTTACAAATATGGTTTTTTACATTAACTATACCTAAATTCTGCAATTTCTAAATAATACTTTATAGAATTTATTTTTGTTCAATTTGAAGTCTATTGCTTATGAGAAAATCCCTAAATAAACATTTCCATTTGATTATGTGTAACTATACAGCTATTCAGTAAAAATATTCTCAACCATAACTGTAACTAATTTCATGAAAATACAAAATATATAAAATATATTCATCTACAAAAAACAGCAACAATTTTCGTGGAAATCTGCATTGCTTTAAGAAGTCTCATTCTCAGTTTAGTATACATTTTTACTCTTGAAATTTGCTTGAATTGATAGCAAGAATTGCGCGCATTCTTTTGAATTTCAACTGAGGTTAATTAAAAACACAATTTGTATGTCTGAGTGGGGAATGTCAGTGGCTCTGTGTCTGTATGTGTGTGTGTGTGTGTGAGAGTGTGGGCGTGGCTCCAAGTGAATGCGAGCGTAGGTGTGTGTGTGCCCAAGCACTTGTTCTCCCTAGACTTCTGATGAAAGAATTTTAGTTCACTGGCTGCTAACCTAAATCAACATGGTCATCTGAGTTCCACTGGGAGATGACCCAAGCGAACGCACACAAAGACAAGTGCGAGAGGAGGAGAGACAGAAGCGACGCAGCAGCTGTTGCAACATAATATGCGATTGTGTGTGTGTGTGTGTGTGTGTGTGTGTCCTAAGTCCAGTCCGACGTGCTTGTCTGACGTGCCATTATTTAATGAGAATGCATAAAAAATTAAATCAAAATGCTTCGCACGTGATGGGCGAGAGGGACGGGAGGGACGTGAAATAGATGAAGTTCGTATTGCGGGCGGAGATGCAAAATGAAAAGCCATTAGCAGCTGCGGACATGGGGACATGCAAAAAGAGTTGTGAACACACACTCCACACACACTCCACACACACTCACACTCACACACACACACACACACACTCACATACATGCTCATATGCATATACAAAGTGCAGGACACCGGAACAGGAACAGGAGACAGCGCTTAGTGCTTGAGCAAATATTTAGTGCCATCTTGTCACGCCCCTTACCCATTCGCATTTTAAATATGCAAATGGATACTCGAAACTATTTTATTATTCACACGGGCAAAAGGCAACACTCTCGCCTCCCTCCATAGATACACACACCCACACCCACACACAGACACAGACACAGACAAACGTAGCCTTAATGTGCCCGGCTCGAGTCCTTGTTGTGTGCACAAATTTGAGGTTCCTGCAAGTAAGCAACAAATTTTTAGCCAGCTGCGCTCAGCCTTAGGCCCCGCCCACACCACACCACACCACCCTGCCCTGCTCATGACCGTCTCCCCCTCCGCCACCCCCACCCCAAAAACAAGGCTCTTTAGTATTATTTGCTGTTTACGATGCCATAAAAAAAAGGAAAGCTTCAACATGAAACAAACAACAAAAGCATAAAAACGGGACACGATTCATAGATAGCTCAACCAACAGATATTCTATATTATATTGTGAACCGAATTGCGGCTGAACTGTAGAAACTGAATGTATATGAATTAAAAGTCATATTGTTTCTAGCAAAGTTGACTTTCGATTACATACAATTGATATTTTTAATAGTTTTCCAAGTTTTCAATAGTTTCTCGTTTACTAAGTGTGCATTGTGCTTGCCCACTTTCGTGTTACAGGGTATACATCAACGGACTACAATACAAAATCAAACAAACAGAAACATGACAATCTATTCATAAAAATATATATATAGATAAATGACTTAGTTTTCGTAAAAGAGTAAATACTCTATCAAACCATTTTATTATTTATCCGGAAATATATTTATTCACGTTTTTCCTTTCTGAATTATTTCTACTTTGGGCTAGAATTGTTCGAGAATTTTGATTAAATTATTTAAGTATTAATATATGAAAGTATGAGCATGTTGTAACAATAAAACCTGAAAATATCTAACAATATTGAAATAATAAAAATTTTAGAAATAATAGGAAAAAATGAAAAGAATATTAAAATGTGAAAATTTTAAAATAATAAACAAATTATATAAGTATTAAAATAGGAAAATACAAACATTTTAAAAAGTATCAAAGTATAAAAATATTTAAAATAATATAACCAAATATATGAGTATTAAAATATAATAATATGCCATAATTTCTATAAATATTAAAATATACAAATATTTGAAGCTGGAAATTCGTAAAAATATAAAATACAATTTTTTTAAATATTTAAAGATGAATTTCAATTTGAACTATTCAAATATTAGAAAATCCAAATTTTTAATTTGAATATATTTTCACTTGTAGAATTATTAAAATATATATTTTTTTAATATATATATATATATTAAAATATTACAAATTAAAAATATTAATCGATTTAAAAATCAAATTATTAAAAAAGAATATTTAATTATTTATTTATTATTTATTTAAATAAATACATTAAATTAAAAAATAATAAACAAAAATATGTATATATATATATTGATATATGAAAACATACAAATATTAAAATATATAAAAAAAATTATAATATATTCATATTAAAATAATAAAATATACTTGCTTCAACTCTAAAAAAAAAAAAAAGGTATATTTCGAGAGCAATAACTCAAATATCAAATGTGTTTAAAAATGCGTATTTTTTCTATAAAGAATAATTTAAACAAACTTGAATGATCGAAGCTTTCAGAGGCGATGCAGCTTGTCGCAGCATCCTGTCAGCTGTCAACTGATGCTGGAGAAACACGATTTGAAAGAGATTTTCACGCTTTCGGTGGTAAAAAGCATAACATTGTGGCCGAACAAAGAGCGTGGCACGTGCGGGGACTTAGTCGGCAATGGGTAGCAATGGGTGGCAGGAGGATGGCCTCTATTTTAATAGAGGGATATTCACACAGCGGGCTCAACTCTATTTATCAGCGAACAAATGCCTGACCAATAAGCCGCCTAGGCGCACACCGGGGACCCGGACACAAACAGCAAGAGCAGGACAGGCACGCTGAGTGCATGGGGTGGGAGGGGCATGGGGTGAAGTGGCATGGGACTAGGTCACGACCCGGCTCAAGTCATGTCAGCTGGGGCACAACCTACGCGGCTTTGGCATTTCGAGAGCATTGCAACTCTTTGGTCCTTTCATGTCGCATATTTGCACAGGAAGCGGAAAACGGAAACTGTCTGTAAATGTGAGCGTCCAGTCTCCTGGATAAGTCCCGGCAAAGGACTTTGACTCCGACTCTGACTTCGCTTCTGTGTCGCTTTCAAAGCGGAAATTATTTGCGTTCTTATTCACCGGCCAAAGGTCGCGTATTTGACATTCAATTTCACTTGCTGCAGATTTTGCTTTCTTTTCAATTGGCTTTCAGCTCTACTATTTGCTTATTTCTCTTTTTATACCCTAAACCCATTGAAAATGGGAATTCAGGATATAATGGCTTTATGAAAATGTATGTAACAGGCAGAAGGAGACGTCATAGACACCCAAAAGTATATATATTCTTGATCAGAACGTCGATATTTCGGAGCCTACAAAAGCTAGAGAGCTAAAATTCTGCATGAATATTCGTATGTTAGTTACGCAGTACGAGTTTTTTTTTCGATAACTCATCCCATTTCCTTATTATCGATAAAAAATCGAAAATTCGTTTACTTTATTTACGTTTTTTTTTTTTGCGTAACTTCTACAACATTTAAGCTAGAGACTTCAAATTCGCGCGATTAGAAGAGCGCGCACTTATAAGTGCGTAATGAAGAAGAGTATTAGTTTTTTTTTTTGCAAGGGGTAGGGTATCTTGTAGTTGAGCAGGCTCGTATATTGGCTCGTATTTTGCACGCGCAGTACGAGTTTGTTTCAGAGTTATCGATTAAAACATTTATCGAGAATCTGTTATAAAATGAAATCTCGTTTTTTCGTGTATATTTTACTAGTCGAATTTTGTTTCCAATTTATTTTTTAAAATTCGTAATTCGTGTTCCTGTAGCTAACGTGATAATTGGAAAAGAACAATCTGTATAGTTAACGATTTAGTTGCTGAATAAATCTAAAAGAAATGCAATTTCTGTAATAACTTTTAACCGATCAAAATACTTGAATGAAAAACTATGAAATTTGATAAAGTAAATAAAATTTAAGATGTGAAAAACAACCTTTCATATTTTCTATGGAGGGGCCATAATTTATATAAAAGTTTATCTGTCTGTAAGTTTACATACTTATATCCTAGCACTTTTTTTTATTTTTGTTTATTCATGTGATGATTATGATAAGATACCAATATGATAAATACAAGTCTAATAAGTTGGACTTTTTGAATTTCCTTCTGAGTCGAAAATAACTCTGTTAGGGATTCCAATATCTAACCCTTTTATGATTTATTTCTAAGTGAAAGCTAGATTGCTAAGCCGAAATGCTAAGCCTACAAGACTTATGCACAGTTTTCATAAGCCTGAAGCCTGGTCTTGCCTTAAAATATTTGTCAATTTTATATTATATTAATATGATATGCAATACAAGATAATAATATATAAGATATATAATATATTCAAGTGGCCGGTCTCTGCAGTGTATCTTATGTCTTAAACTATCCGTAATAAGTTTTTCAAAAAGGAAATCGAAAGGAAAGCCATATAGAAAATATAGAAAAAACAAAATGTGACGCCTATGATTACTTATGTATGAGAGTTCTGCGAACTGGCTGCGAATGTTCAGTTTGTTGTTTTTATTGATGGCTCAAATGGGTCGTTGTATTCATGTGCCCCTCGTGCCTCATATAGGCCGTGACACGGCCCATGACAGCACAGACATTGATAACACCAAAATCGCCACAACCAAAGCCGGGCGATGTCCAGCCCAAAAAAAAAAAAAAAAAACTCAATGCGTAATATACAAAATGTCTGTGTGTGTGTGTGTATGTATATATATATATATATATGTTGGAACAAAAAAAGCGAATCCTTAAAGACACAAATCCAATTGATTTATAAACGGCAGCCATGTTGCGCTGCTCGTCCAGCCAGCCACAATTTGAACGCATTTCAAAATGGTCGCAAACAAAGGACTTTAAGGACGACAATAACGCGGCCCGGCGCAGTAAGTGTGAAATGGGGCAATTTTTCATTACTAAATTGTATTTATACAGTACACACAGTACATACACACACACACAGAAATCTATGTATGTATATATAAATGTTGTCTACTTATGCGCTATAACTGAGAGTATTTCGGTCTGGCGGCAGTTGGATTATGTTTTTGCTTTGGCTTTAGCTTTGGCTTTGGCTTGGCCAATGGCCACATGTATCGGAAAGTCGTCACCGTCGCGACGTAATTGTCGAATTGAAACTGAAGAAAAAAACACACACACACACTCACACATACACACTCACACAGATACGTGTATAAGACAAGCCATGCGCATAGTGGTCAGAGCTGCGAAAAACTCCTAAATGGCAAAGGCAAAAGCAAACGCCAATAAATAAGTTTTATTATAAAACCTCAACATGTAAACTGGCTTTACATTCTGTGTAAGTTTTTTCGAGAAAAAAGTATTGTAAGCCAACAGTACAACTCACACAAACACACTGATTAGCCAACTGATAGTTGATAAGGGCCTTGCTGGACAGCGTAAAGTCGAGGAGGGAAAAAGTTGCAGGAATTGATGTTCTCGGTCATTTTTTGACTTATGTTTTTCCAGCTGATCTGTATGAGTATGTGTACGTGTGTATGTGTGTGTGTGCGTGTGCATGTGTGTGCTTGTGAGTTTGCCCATGTGTGTGTGTGCCTTACCGAGTGCAGCCCTTCGGCTTCAACTTGTGTGTGCATGTACTGGAAAATTTATGTGCGCTGACAAGTTGAGCACGCACACACAGTCCCCTTCACTCGCACACACACACACGCACACACACACACACAGAGTTGGCAAGAGCCCTGGACGTGACACCTTTAAGGTGTGGGAGTTGCCTCGCCTGGTAGCTAGTAGCTTTCTGCTTGGCTGCCGGCTGATTTTTCAATGTGCCGCGCCTAATCATGACAACAAAAGAACACACCCGAACAACACCACCAAGCAACAAGAACAACTGAAACAACAACAACAACAACAACAACAACAACAACTGCAACACAAAATGGCAACCACAAGGACAGCAACAAATTGAAACGGAAGTTTTCTGACAAATAATTTCCCCATACATATTTAAAAGGAGAAAACCAAGTGAGAGCAGCGCAATCAGAAATGATCGACTAGAAGATACCCAGTAAAGAATTTCAACTGAACTCTGCCTTGGGGGAGTCTATTATGGGAATGCATTGATGGCAGCCCTACATCAATTTTTATTTTAGAAACGTGGAGAAATATAATCGTGAGATATATACAGAGTCTGCTAAAGTATTGAGATCTTCCCAATACGCTCTCTCGGAGCGTGGTCAATGGTAAAATGTCATTTCAGGGATATCCGAAAACTTTTTATTTTAAATGCTGAAGACTTGAAATTTGGAATATAATATAGGTTAGCAACCTAAAATCAGAAATAAATTAAGAATATATCTTCCATCCATAGGAAGCGTGATAAGCCACAAAAATCTTAGAGCTAGAATTTTATAGCTATAAATTCAACCTGAGTTGATGTGGACCTTCTATATCTATGATTTTAAATTAGTTATGAGGCATGGACTATCGCAAATTCCGTGTAATTTTCACTGTTTTGAAGCGTTATCCCTGAGTTAAGTTACTCTAGCTTCCTTATTGTATTATATTATATTATATTATATTATATTATATTTTATTATATTATTATTATATTATATTATATTATATTATATTATATTATATTATATTATATTATATTATATTATATATATATTATATTATAACTTATCCCTTTTCTTAATTATCGATAAAAAATCGAAAATTCGTTTACTTTTCTTTACGTTTTTAAAGCATAACTTCCACACCGTTTTAGCTAGAGACTTCAACTTGTATATTTAGATAGATATAATGGATCCGCAGATTTCGTAATTTTCAGATTTTGAATGCCACGCCTCCTTCGTTCCCAATTTGAAAAATACTAGAGACTTGCAATTTAGTTAAATTTGAATGCTTTTTATATATTCTGAAAGTTTCATGAAGATAATCCATCTATAAATGGAGCTATAAGCGGAGTTATAATGAAGTTATATAGCCTAACCCACCCCAAGCCACGGCAGCAACTGCGCGGTTAACAGAGCGCGAACCTATAAGTGCTTAAGGAAGTAGAATATTAGTTTCTTTTTTTGCAGGGTATCTCATAGTCGAGCCGTTTCGACTAGAACCTTCTTACTTTTATTATATTATATTATATAAATTATATTATATATTTGGAAAAAACGGTATGCTCAACAATTTTACATTCATAAATTTCAGACTAAACGAATAATTTAATGATTACCCTTCCTAATTCAAATGTAATTATTAAGTTTAAGACTTTTATCGGAAATAGCTACTTAGAGCTACAGTAGAGTTACTGCATACTCCTTAACTCAAAAAGATTCAAACGTTTTTGGACAATGAATGAGTATTTTACGGTCGGTAGCACCCGACTGAAACCTATTAACTTGTTATTATATATATATATATATATATATATATATATATCCATTACTATATGTAGCTAAATATATGAAACATAAGTAGAAAAGCAGTCTTCACAGCCAGCAGGCATCTCTTCTTCATCAGACATTTAGCAAATATTCCCTTCCAAGCACAAACTAAGTCTAATAACTGTAAAACATTTCTGTTTAGTCCAGTTATGTAGCTGAAGGTATTCATAAGCATTTTCTATAAGCGACGCTCGAGTAAAGTCATTTCGCACAGCTTATTTGCAGTCTGTGAAAGCTAAGCAAATTATTCTGGAATTAGCTCTGTGTGGGCGTTTAGTTTGCATATTCCGCAACTGCCTCGGCCGAGGCTCAACAGGTCAGCCACGCCACCGGCTGGAATCGGTGTCGTATACGTAATGCTTATGCGTTTACTTGCTGACATCTCAATGGAGCTTAGTTCTGCTGTTGCTCATCCATGACACAACAGCAACGGCAACAGCAAAGGCAAACACAACCTCCACTGGCTGCAGCTCCACGAAGAACTTTGTCAGTTATGTGACATCATTGTGGCCGCATTGTGTGGAGCCACAAGCCAAAGGCTGCAGCAGTGGGTTGTGCTTGGCTGGTTGGCGGGTTGGTGGATTGGTGGGTGACTGCACGCTTGTTATTTCCGCTAGCCACTTACATGGATATTATGGTTACAATGCCTGCAACGTAGCGCACGATACGACCAGAGGGTTAACTGTCTGCAACTGATGGCAAGCATTCGACTTAGTTTCTATTGGCGTCCTGTTTGTCCTGGGGCTGCTCCTTGTGGCCAGTTCCACATGGCGGCGCTCGTTTAGTTTTGCCGTTTGACTTGCAACTAAACGCACAAGAGCACCACAAACTTTTCCAATATATGAACAGATATATGCGCCCATTGCGTGCGGGCCACAATAAATACCCAACGCAGATCTAGCTAACCCCTCACACAGATGCAGCGAGGGGGGCAGGGGCTGCCAGGTGAATGCAGTTAACTGTAAATGGCTCAGCATATGCATGCGCTCAATTACCATTAACTTGCCGAGCATCGCTAAGCCACAATGCGCCACAATTAATTGACTTTTCGAGCGCCTTTCAGCGAAAATGCTCGAGTGTAAACAGAACCCGCGGCGCTTAAATGAGCTGCGGTTGACTCCACATAAATTATGGAAAAGGTTTTCTGCCCTGTTTAACCCCCAACGGTTCTACTCGATGGCAATCTAATGTCAATTACCATCAATAATGTACAGAGAATCGAGGTATTCAATATGGTCTTTAAATTGCTAAATGAAACTTTAATCTAACTTTCATTATGAAGCGTTCCAGAAGAGGATTTCAAGCCCCATTGTAATGGATTGACTAATTTCAAATTTGATTAATCTTTACCGCTCTCACATTTAATCAATCCTCGCTGTAAGGCTTTGTAAAATATATTTACAAATTTTCCAAGCCCCAACTAACAATAATATCGAGAGCTTAAGTACTGCAGACCAAATATAAGCTAGATTCCGCACCACCATCCTCAAAACCTACTTGGAGTGGGTCTTGACCGGGTCTTCAAATCTATCAAATATCCCCTTGAACTTTACCTGAGGTATTAACACTCTATAACTCATTCTTCTTCTTTGCTTCCATTGCCTTAAAAAATATATATTTAATAATTTCCTGTTAATATTAATTTGCCCAAAAGATTTCAGGACACTTTTAAAAAAAGGAAAAAAAAAAGAAAAAATATATTTTACAAATTGTAAATTTTTTTTTCTATTCAATCGATAGTCTTAACAGCTCTATAGCTTATGGTAAAACAAAAAACTAAATCAATTTTAGCGGATCTATCAAAATTACTTCAGCTATACACGATGTATCGACATCAAACAATATTAATCGATCTATCGCTCATGGCTATATCGCCTTTGCCCAAACAAATTATATTATTCTCTATATTATATAACTATGTATATCTATATTCTATTGCAGTAACAATCTGACATTGGAATGACTTATCGACGCAATCGAATGGAATATGATTACAATAGCTTAAATGTATTTAATTAACAAACCCTTTGTTGAGCAACGCGTTGCCTGTATGAACCGAAGGCCCGCAAACGACAGTCAATAAGCGAATTACCAGACCCTCTGTCAGCATTAAGCACTCTTCTGAGACACTAACTTGATTTTTAATTAGCATTCATAAGAATTGTCGATATTATCTGCCATAGTAAGGGGTTCGTTGCGGCAATTGATGTCACTCTGGTTGGACAATGGACAAAGAGTAAACATATTGAAATCGAAAGCGAAGCATTTTGGCTGAAAAGTTTGTTATTCATTTTTTTTTATTAAACGCGCGTATAAAAACAATATTAAATCTGCAAAATTTCTTGATTCCCTACGAATGAATCCCTATTTCTTGACTTCTTATTAATATCTGGTTTTAAGTGTGTATATTCAAATTCAATTGTATTGAGTGTTCATGCTCTGGTTGGTTTTCTTCCTCCTCCATATCTTTGACAATGGAGAGATTAATTAGATAAGAATGGTTTGATTTGCACTCCGCATGGTCAGTATTTGGTTGAAGTTTTGAATTTGCATTGGACAGATCCAATGCACATTTAAAGCGTTCCCACGTGGTTGTCTGAGACGAAATAGTTCATTGTTTGCCTGCGACAAAATTGAAGCAAAATTATAATGAACGTCGAAGAGGAGATATGAAATACCTGCACATCCGAGATAGATGTAAAATTCTTGAAATTGAAATTAGCAAAGCAGAAATCACAGCGCCAGATGCATGCTAAGGGCTAAAAACAGTTAAATGTACACATTCATTACGATATTCTTTTCTAACTCTTCTCAATTACGTATTTATTATAAATACATAAGATCCTTCTTGTTGACAAATATATGTTTAGCCAACTCTCTTATCGAAAGTATTCTGATTTGTCCAAAAGCCTGAGAAGATGAATATAATGAATGTTCTTTAATTAGTTGACATAGAGCTTATCTGTTTGAGTATACCTGTTATGGATAGCAATGTAATGTAATGTGTGTTTGGATGAGTTTATGCAGCTTTACCCCAATCTATGTATTGAGAAAGCCATCTTAGGAAATGAGTGTACCTCATTGATTTGATTTGAATGGCTGGCGAGGCGAAAATCAGAGAAATTCATTATGATCGCAATAATTAAAAATGCTCTAGTAAGAAATGTCCGACTCTTAATATACGGTATAGCAATTGAATGCAATTCAACTTATATACATACAGAAATTTATGACGGCTGACAATTCTATGCATGTATACACATTAAAGCTGAGAGTGCTCTAGTCGAGACTGCTGGACTATGAATGATGATATGACCAAGAATGATTCGCTTCGTTTCTGCACGCGTAACAAACTATACAATAAAACACATACATATATGTATGTAAAAACTAGAAAACTCTAGCTCTAAAGATATCCTTTTTTAAGATATGTTTTTATCGATAACTTTTAAACGATAGAACTGATCGATTTTCTGAACAAACTAGATACGCGCGGACCTAACACAAAATGATTGAAGTCTCTAGCTCTTATGGTTTCTGAGATAGAGGCGTTCAAACATACGGATAGACGGACATTACAATATCCACTCAGCTCGTCGTCCTGATCAAGAATATACATACATATATAGAGTATGAGGAATAAAACTTGAATCGAACTTACTTTTTTTTTATCGCTAATAATATTAAAACTACATGAGCAACGATCGAAGTGCGCATCCATCGACCTGTAATATGATTGTTGAGACACTCTGAATACACTCTCTCAATATCAGTTGAAATCTACCTGTGCAACGTAAACAATTTGATAGTGTCTATAATCGTGGGGCAGGATTTAGACTTTAAATATTCTGTGTTTCTTTTTGCGACGGACCGCTCGACGATACTTCTCCATATTTGTGTCAATTAGTTGGCGAAATGCGTGATCATTAATTCCTTCCTGACACACTACTACGCAATTCTCAAGTAAGTCGTAGCCCGAGAGAGTCTTGATTACAATAAGAAACATCAGGCCCAGTTTCAATATGCACAATGAGTTGCGTTTCAAGAATACGACTACTTTCGGGAGCTTGTTGAAGACCGAAGACATTATTCGCGATTCGCAGAATTTGGTCAAATATTCCTCAAATTGCTTCCAGAACGGATGCCATACGTAAAACATCATTACTTGGCTAACCCCATAGTATACAAGCATCGCGATTATAAAAATCCAAAGACGATTGAAAACACGCAAGTTTTTGCGAAGACTATCCATTAACAATACGATCCATGACAAGAACAATGTGGCCGCCAAATCTGGGCGATATTCGGATTCGATAATGTTGTAGCCACGTACATATAAGCACACGCACAACGCTACCGATAGCGATGTGGTAGTCGGTATATCCAAATCCATAGCTAATATTTTTCAGATATAAAAATATATATTTTTGAAAAAAAAAAAATAATAATGTGTAATAAATCTTAAAATACTCCTACTCTACTGCTTGCTACAATCGAAATGACTGACCTAGCTACGGCACGAGCTTACATCAATTCACTGGCCTACTATATGGGACACAGAAAAAAGATGTTTATCAAATTTCAAGTTTAAGTTAACTTAAGTTAACTGAATCAAAGAATTGCTTAGGCTGTATATCTGTCATTTTAATTCATTTCCATTTTATTGAGGATTCCATTTTTAAATTGAAATATAAGATAAAACTGTAAACCAATAATATTAATCAATAAAATATGAATCAGAGAATGCTCAAGACGTCACCAATTGACCTGTATCGAGTATCTTGGATGGTAAAGGAGAGATATCTATCAATATGACCTCAACAAACATAAGCTCAAGCACTAGCCTGTGTTACCTTCTTGCCACGGAGCAGCACATTGCCTGTAAGAACTGAAGTCGATAAGCGAATTACCAGACTCTCTGGCAGCATTAGGCACTCTTCAGAGACGCTAACTTGATTTGCAATTAGCATTCATAAGAGCTGTCGCTATTAGCTGTCATAGTTTGAGGAGCTCTTAGTCGTTGCATCAATTTATGTCACTCTGGCTGGCTGGACAATAGTGAAAGAGTAAAACGTATCGAAATTGACATCGAAACATTGCGAGGCAATTAAATATGCGAATGGGATTGCAAATCAATCGTTCAATGCAAGACCCTGTGACAGCTGATGGTCAGGGCTGTTGCAGCGGAATGAAACTTTTTCAAATGCATCGCTGAGACAGGCTCACACACGCACTAAACAGACGGACAGACTGCCATCCACAGCATGTCAAACATCATAAAAATAGTTTCGAGTTATTGGGTATGTTGCCATAGCAAACAGATTCGTATCCAGAGTTTTATGCAAAAACTTTTTGTGACTGGGCGTTGAAGGGTAGGGCGGCTCTCGTGAGTCACCAACTGCTTCACAGTTCTGAAACGATGATTTCTAATAGCTTGTGATTTTGGTGAGCAAACACACTCCGGATCCTAGCCAAAAATGTTGCCCAAACTTGTAAAATTGACAACCCTTACGGGAGATATGAGGGTATTGGGGACACAGCTCCAATCCGGAACAACAACTTTGGCTCGCACATAGATACATGGAATGTAAACTAGTTGCTCTAAGCACAGCACTTAATAGTATATATGTATGTACGTTTCAGAGAGTATGTAAAAATTTTAATATATGACTTTTTTTATACCCTGAACTCATTGTAAATAGGAAATCAAGATATAATGGTTTTAGTAAATGTATATAGTAGGCAGAAGAAGGCGAGGCAGATCCCAAAAATTATACGCATTCTTGATCAGAGCGATGTGCTGAATTGATTTAGTCCTGTCCGTCATTTCGCCTTTCCGTCCTTCCGTCTGTCCGATCGTCCGTTGGTCCGTCCGTCCGTCCGTACGTGTGAATACGTCAATCTCAGAACCTATAAGAGCTAGGTTCTTGAAATTTTGTCTGTAGGTTCCCGCAGAATTCAGTTTGAATAAAAAATCGCTAACTATTCCCATTACGATGTTATCGATAAAAAAATCCTCTTCAGAAATAACTTTTAAAATTATATATCGTACATCTTTAAAGCTAGAGTCTCCAAATTTGTTATATAGATTCATGTATATTTTATACAATTTTGATTTTGTTATATTTTGGATTCCGATCCTAAATTCACCCCTATATGCCCAACAACTTATTTCATGTATTAAACAATTTTATGTTTAGTTTTGAATGTCTGATTACGAACGTCAATCAGCATCATTCTTCAAATATGTTCCCATCCCATAACCAAGGCCAAGCGCCTTTACCTGTGATACTAGGTATGTCAACAGAAAAGAAGCGTCGAATTTTTATACTCTGTTCCCAAAGGAAAAAAGAGTATATTGACTTTATGCAATGTCCGTCTTGCTGTCCGTCTTGCTGTCCGTCTTGCTGTCCGTCTTGCTGTCCGTCCGCCTGTCCGTCCGCCCGTCCGTCTGAACGCAATATTTTTCGGCGCTATTAGAGCTAGAGACTTGAAATTTTAGACATATACTCATGTATGCTCCTGAATTATAAAGTTTAAACATTTTCCTTATCCGCCCACTAGGGGCGTGGCACATTAGAATATGCATGTGCCTGTATGCCAGTAATCGTACTAGTTGCTGTGCTAGAGAGTTGCAATTTGGAATGTATACTCACGGTGACAACCCAAGTTCAAAAAGCTATGGCGGATATATCTACGCCCATTGGGGGCGCAGCAAATCGGGAAAAACGTATCTTCTACAGCTTTAAAGCTAGAAGGCTGAAGATCGATCAAAAAGTTATATGTATACGCCCATTGGCGGCGTGGCAAATCGGACCTGAATATATAGTGATTTTTCAAATTGTGCTATATTTTGAACATGTATACTCGGGTTGACTACCCCAGATCAATAAACTATGGTAGATATATCTACGTCCACAGGTGGCGTGGCAACCCGCAAAAGCTTATATCTCCTACATTAGAGCTAGAAGCTTCAAAATTTGATGGTTCAGTTACTAATGGCCTCCTCTATCGATGATCCAAAAATAAGTATTCAGCCTTTTTGGAGGCGTGGCATATCGAAAAATACCCTGTAATTTTCGCATTTTTGGAGTGTAAGCAACCAAATTTTGCAGTTATGTTACCCTCGGCTCCTTCTAAACTGCATAATTCGTGCTTGCAAATGGCTTAGTAGTAATTGCTAAGATGGCAGAAAGCATTTTAACATAATTATAAAAATATTAATGCATTTTAAAAATAAAATTTATAAGTTTTCGATTAAAAAACAAAAAGTTTCCAGCGGGATTTTAACCCATGTAATTTTATAATAGCATGTAATCGTTAGGTAAATAAGTTCACTGCTACACAACACACAATTCAATCGCAATTCTTAGAATATTATAGCATGCAGCCTTTGAATGTATACATAGAAAATCAATTAACTTGCGCGCACAACAGTTTGTTGCTTGCCGAAATATTTCGCTTATTAAATGTTTATAAAAAAAAAAAGAAGTAGGAGGCTCGTAGTCGAGACGGCTCGACTACGAGATACCCTGAACCCTACAAAAAAATTAATATTCTTCTTCTTTACGCACGTATTATCGCACGCTCTGCTAACCGCGCAGTTGCTGCCGACGGTTGGGGGTGGGATGGGCTGTACTTCGAACGCTTATAACTCCATTTCTAGATGGACTATCTTCATGAAACTTTCAGAATATATTAATTGCATTCAAATTTGTCTATTTACCAAATCTCAAGTCTCTAGTATTTAAAATACTTTTTTTTCAAATTGGGGGCGAAGGGGGCGTGGCATCCAAAATCTGAAAATTACAAAATCTGCGTATCCATAATATCTATCTAAATATACAAATTTGAAGTCTCTAGCTAAAACGATATAGAAGTTATGCTCGAAAAACGTAAAAAAGGTAAACGAATTTTCGATTTCTTATCGATAATTAAGGAATGGGATGAGTTATCAAAAACAAAAACTTCAGCTCTCTAGCTTTTGTAATTTCCGAAATCTCGACGTTCGTACGGACGGACGGAGAGACGAACAGGGCTATATCAACATATTTTTTTGTGCTGATTAAGAATATATATACTTTATGGGGTCTGCGACTTCTCCTTCTGCCTGTTACATACATTTTCACAAAACCATTATACCCTGAATACCCATTTTCAATGGGTTCAGGGTATAATAAAGTGCACCTACGGGAACGGAGTATCTCGCAGTTAATTGCGCCTAACTGCAACGTTCTTACTTGTTATAATATACATATATTCCAAGGGTCCAGGGGATCTCGTAGTCGAGGAGTCCCCGCCAAACCTTTCATACTTGTTTTGCATTATTTAGTCCTTGTAATAATTGTCATAATTTTCACTAAGCGAATTTGTTCAATAGATTAAATTGTCGTCTTTCAGCTTCGTAAGTGCTACGAGAAAAACCCGTAAATGCTCCAAATATTTTTTATATGATGTGAATATGGCGGCCCATCAGTTAACATGCATATTTATGAATATTTGAATGCACCTATTTGAATGGAACTCTTCAGATAATTTTAAATTTTCATTTATTAGATGCACTAATAGAAACAATATTATATCTGCAAAATAAAATCAAAATTTGCGTAGGTTTCAATCCAAAATTTCTTGATTCCCTACGAATGAATCCCTATTTCTTGACTTCTTATTAATATCTGGTTTTAAGTGTGTATATTCAAATTCAATTGTATTGAGTGTTCATGCTCTGGTTGGTTTTCTTCCTCCTCCATATCTTTGACAATGGAGAGATTAATTAGATAAGAATGGTTTGATTTGCACTCCGCATGGTCAGTATTTGGTTGAAGTTTTGAATTTGCATTGGACAGATCCAATGCACATTTAAAGCGTTCCCACGTGGTTGTCTGAGACGAAATAGTTCATTGTTTGCCTGCGACAAAATTGAAGCAAAATTATAATGAACGTCGAAGAGGAGATATGAAATACCTGCACATCCGAGATAGATGTAAAATTCTTGAAATTGAAATTAGCAAAGCAGAAATCACAGCGCCAGATGCATGCTAAGGGCTAAAAACAGTTAAATGTACACATTCATTACGATATTCTTTTCTAACTCTTCTCAATTACGTATTTATTATAAATACATAAGATCCTTCTTGTTGACAAATATATGTTTAGCCAACTCTCTTATCGAAAGTATTCTGATTTGTCCAAAAGCCTGAGAAGATGAATATAATGAATGTTCTTTAATTAGTTGACATAGAGCTTATCTGTTTGAGTATACCTGTTATGGATAGCAATGTAATGTAATGTGTGTTTGGATGAGTTTATGCAGCTTTACCCCAATTTATGTATTGAGAAAGCCATCTTAGGAAATGAGTGTACCTCATTGATTTGATTTGAATGGCTGGCGAGGCGAAAATCAGAGAAATTCATTATGATCGCAATAATTAAAAATGCTCTAGTAAGAAATGTCCGACTCTTAATATACGGTATAGCAATTGAATGCAATTCAACTTATATACATACAGAAATTTATGACGGCTGACAAATATATGCATGTATACACATTAAAGCTGAGAGTGCTCTAGTCGAGACTGCTGGACTATGAATGATGATATGACCAAGAATGATTCGCTTCGTTTCTGCACGCGTAACAAACTATACAATAAAACACATACATATATGTATGTAAAAACTAGAAAACTCTAGCTCTAAAGATATCCTTTTTTAAGATATGTTTTTATCGATAACTTTTAAACGATAGAACTGATCGATTTTCTGAACAAACTAGATACGCGCGTGCAATATACGGACCTAACACAAAATGATTGAAGTCTCTAGCTCTTATGGTTTCTGAGATAGAGGCGTTCAAACATACGGATAGACGGACATTACAATATCCACTCAGCTCGTCGTCCTGATCAAGAATATACATACATATATAGAGTATGAGGAATAAAACTTGAATCGAACTTACTTTTTTTTTTATCGCTAATAATATTAAAACTACATGAGCAACGATCGAAGTGCGCATCCATCGACCTGTAATATGATTGTTGAGACACTCTGAATACACTCTCTCAATATCAGTTGAAATCTACCTTTGCAACGTAAACAATTTGATAGTGTCTATAATCGTGGGGCAGGATTTAGACTTTAAATATTCTGTGTTTCTTTTTGCGACGGACCGCTCGACGATACTTCTCCATATTTGTGTCAATTAGTTGGCGAAATGCGTGATCATTAATTCCTTCCTGACACACTACTACGCAATTCTCAAGTAAGTCGTAGCCCGAGAGAGTCTTGATTACAATAAGAAACATCAGGCCCAGTTTCAATATGCACAATGAGTTGCGTTTCAAGAATACGACTACTTTCGGGAGCTTGTTGAAGACCGAAGACATTATTCGCGATTCGCAGAATTTGGTCAAATATTCCTCAAATTGCTTCCAGAACGGATGCCATACGTAAAACATCATTACTTGGCTAACCCCATAGTATACAAGCATCGCGATTATAAAAATCCAAAGACGATTGAAAACACGCAAGTTTTTGCGAAGACTATCCATTAACAATACGATCCATGACAAGAACAATGTGGCCGCCAAATCTGGGCGATATTCGGATTCGATAATGTTGTAGCCACGTACATATAAGCACACGCACAACGCTACCGATAGCGATGTGGTACTCGGTATATCCAAATCCATAGCTAATATTTTTCAGATATAAAAATATATATTTTTGAAAAAAAAAATAATAATGTGTAATAAATCTTAAAATACTCCTACTCTACTGCTTGCTACAATCGAAATGACTGACCTAGCTACGGCACGAGCTTACATCAATTCACTGGCCTACTATATGGGACACAGAAAAAAGATGTTTATCAAATTTCAAGTTTAAGTTAACTTAAGTTAACTGAATCAAAGAATTGCTTAGGCTGTATATCTGTCATTTTAATTCATTTCCATTTTATTGAGGATTCCATTTTTAAATTGAAATATAAGATAAAACTGTAAACCAATAATATTAATCAATAAAATATGAATCAGAGAATGCTCAAGACGTCACCAATTGACCTGTATCGAGTATCTTGGATGGTAAAGGAGAGATATCTATCAATATGACCTCAACAAACATAAGCTCAAGCACTAGCCTGTGTTACCTTCTTGCCACGGAGCAGCACATTGCCTGTAAGAACTGAAGTCGATAAGCGAATTACCAGACTCTCTGGCAGCATTAGGCACTCTTCAGAGACGCTAACTTGATTTGCAATTAGCATTCATAAGAGCTGTCGCTATTAGCTGTCATAGTTTGAGGAGCTCTTAGTCGTTGCATCAATTTATGTCACTCTGGCTGGCTGGACAATAGTGAAAGAGTAAAACGTATCGAAATTGACATCGAAACATTGCGAGGCAATTAAATATGCGAATGGGATTGCAAATCAATCGTTCAATGCAAGACCCTGTGACAGCTGATGGTCAGGGCTGTTGCAGTGGAATGAAACTTTTTCAAATGCATCGCTGAGACAGGCTCACACACGCACTAAACAGACGGACAGACTGCCATCCACAGCATGTCAAACATCATAAAAATAGTTTCGAGACAACTTTGGCTTCATATCATTTTATTATATATATTCAACCTTAAATCTATTAGATGCGCTAATAGAAACTAAACTAAGTTACCGTAGGTTTCGATCCAAAGATCTATTGGGTATAATCAATTTCTCGATTCCCTACGTTTGAAGCCGTAATTATTGATATCTTATTCAAATAAATTGTATTAAGTGTTCATGCTCTTGTTGGTGTTTGTCCTTCACCACATCATCGACAATGGAGAGATTAATTGTCTGATTTGTACTTCTTATGGTCAGTGTTCGGTTAAAGTTTTGAATTGCTTCTGTCCAGGTGGCAGGTGGCCCCAGACTTCCGGCAGCAGGAATTCAATTTGAAAGAAATGTTATAATCAAACTCCAATGTACATTTATCGCGCTCTCACGTGGTTTGTGTAAGACGAAACGGTTCAAACGGTTTGCCAGCGAAAAAAATTGATGTACAATTTTTTCAGGTCGAAGAGGAGATATGAAATACCTGCACATCCGAGATAGATGCAAAATCACAGCACCAGATGCATGCTAAGGGTTAAAAACATTTAAATTTACAATTGATATCAATTTTCTTCTCACTTACATGTTTATTATAAATATATATTAACTCTCTTATCGAAAGTTTTATGATTAGTCTAAAGCCTGAAAAGATGAATATAATGAATGTTCTTTAATTAGGTGACATAGAGCTTACCTGTTTGAGGATATCTATGATGGATAGCAATGTAATGTAATGTGTGTTTGGATGAGTTTATGCAGCCTTACCCCAATCTATATATTGGGAAAGCAATGCTCGGAAATGTGTATATTGAAAGTAGTCTGAGGTGAAAATCTGAGAAATTCATTATGATCGCAATAGTTAAGAGTGCTGTAGTCGGTAATGTCTGACTCTCAATATACGGTATATGACAGCCATAGATAAAAAATCAGACTTGAATCGAACTTACTTTTATTTATTGTATTGGACGAATGATGTGGTCGCAAATATGAATTACCATCGACCTGTAATGTGATTGTTGAGGCACTCTGAATAAACACTCTCTCAATGTCAGTCGAAACTCACCTTTGCAATCGTGTCTCAGGCTTTAGACTGGAGATATTCAGATTACATCCTTTGACCGCCTATTGCACGGTTGCCACTGGATGCTCTAAATATATTGCGAATTGTGTGTTCATGGATTATTGGCCCAAACCCTTCACAGAAAATGTCGATGAAGACGTGGTCCATAAGAGCCTTATATGCAATGTACATCATCAGGGTTAGTTTCAACAGGGCACACGAATTGCTTCTCAAGAACATGATTAAAAATGGGACCTTTTTGTACAAAATGAATGCGGTGTTTGACTCGTACAAGTCCATCAAATAGTCTTCAACCCACTCCCAGAGCGGATGCCACATGTAGAACATTACAAATTGGCTAAGCAAATAGTATGCGAATATCACGCATGCAAGCATCCACAAATGTGCGAATTGATGCCAGTCTTTGCGATAACGGTCCATTAGCATTACGAGCCAGCCCAAAAACATGCAGCTCGCCAAGTCTTGGCGGTATCCGTTTTCGACTAGTTGAATGTCCGATAGATATAAGCACACGCATATTATTGCCGATATTGCGGTCATAATCGGCAAGTTCACATTAATACCTAATATTTGTCAGAAATAAAATACAAATTTATTGGATCAAAAATGAATAATAATATAAGTATTGCGCCACTTAAGATATTACTTCCACTAGCTACAGCATATATCATCTATCAGTATTGGCTCAAAAATCATAAGGTCAAACACTAGGCTAAGTTAGCTGCCTTTGCTAGCACGGTCACCTGCACATTATCTTCATCAGCTGTTCACCTGGCATATAACAGACTTTAAGGCACGACCTAACACACACACACACACACAGAGACAGTCGTGGCGTAAGGAGAGCAGGCAGCCAAGACATTCCATTTTAGCCAGTCCGTGCCTGGCGCTCACGTAGTCAGCGAATCGAATTTTAATTTCTGGCCCGGATGGCCTTGTCGTCGTTGCCTTTGTTGGCCCCGAGATTGAAGTTAAAGTTGCGCTAAAACTTTTGACTGTTTGCCGGCAAAAAGTGACTTTTCGTGGGTACGTTGCCACAGAGCCGCCTGGCCACACAGTGAACGAGGTTGCTCTATAGCAGCACAAAGCTGACTTGAATAGTTGGCGAGTAAAGTTGGGAAATGGAACGCAATACGCTAATATATGAGGCTTTGTATATGTATGTATCTTTTCAAATTGTTGCTGGCGTTTACAAAGGGACGAACTTCAAAGTTGTACTAGCTGTAGCTCGTTGCCTTTAATAAGAGCAAAGAAACTGTGGTCTCTATCGCTAAGAAGGCTCTTCCACTTCTAGTCAAAGAAAATGAAGTGCTATATGTTATTAATCATGGTTTATGAGAAATATGATGATATATTTTAAAATAAAAATAAAAAAGAATAATTAGAAAAAATACGGATATACACAACAAAAGCTGTTAGTTTGAATAAATTAAAGTATACAAAAATATATATGTAAATAAAAAATATTATAAAAAAAACTATATATATTATAATAAAAAAATAATAATTAATAAAATAAAAATAAAAATAAATAAATAAAATTTAAATTAAAAAGAAAAATGAAAACAAAAGTTAAATACAAAAATCTATATACATAAAAAAAATTAAATAAAAATATAATTAACACAAAATAAATCAAATAAAACTCAATTTCAAATTAATTTAAATGTAAATTTAAACAAAAAATCTATATACATTATTAAAAAATCTATATATATTGTAGAACATTATTTATAATTTATTAATTTTTTTATAACAAGCTTTAAAGTCATGTAACAAAAATTGAGCTATTAAATGGTTTCATGGAAATACCGCTAGTAACGATTAATGAGAACATAGAGTGGCAAAGTAATATCGATGACTTTGCTCTACTTTGCTTATCTCTAACTAAAGAATTTAAAAGTCATGCCGAGACTTGTGTATGAATACTATGTTATCAGAATAATCTAATTACAAATGAATACAAATTGAATATTAATATGAATCAATCTATAGAGGCCAACACTCAAGTTATAATGTCGCTTATGCTGCCAGCGGAGAGCTTTATTGACGCCTTGCACTCGTAAAGCCACAATTAGCAAAAGTGTTTTACACATTTTGTTCGCTTTTATTCGAATGTAGCCCACTGTGCGCATGCGGAGCTCATTATTGAGCACTCAACACTCAACGGCTGGCATTGAGAGTGCGTGCGTGTGTCTTTATTTGAGCATTACTACTTGAACCAATTAGGAAATTACTAGAGTAAATAGCTGCACATACATAGCACAATACAAACATAAACAACAACTTTTTTCCTTTGTCCAGTTTTTCAGGAGTTTGAACAACAATGGCCAAAGATCATTTATCAAACTCCCGCAAGCAACCAGCACACAGCCTGTTCCTAAACACACACAGGATTAAAGCTTACCATCAAGTCCAAACTTTTTTTTTTTTTTTGAGTTTTTCAACAATTTGATCAAATATGAAATGAAATCATAAATTCGGCCGCCATAGAGCGTCGTGGGCGAATAAGAAAAACAAAAGTGTCAAGGGAGATATCGATGTAAAATTTATCGATAGTAACAGGCTAGAGGGAAGCAGCATGTTGTAGACTTGGTGAAAGCGATGCATACATACATACATACATAACTAAAAGAGCGAGATGCCCTATGAGGCAATGGCCACGTGGTTGCCTCGATGACAAAAAGAAACTTTTACATACATGAGAAAATAGTTCTAAAGAGGAAGAGCGAAATTTGTATTATTTTGTTTAAACTAAGGACTTTGACTAGCCGAACTCTAACCTCATCCCAAATCAAAGGTCACACAATAATTTGAAACGATTTCCTTGTATTTTTTTTTTCTAGAATGAACTAATTTCATTAGGCTACATTACACGATATTTTGAGGTTGGGTCGAGCCTGATTAATTCATTTTAAATCCAGTGCGAAACATAGTCAAGTTATTTCGCCGAACTGTAATTAAAAGTAAATTTGTATTAATGTCTGCTGGGCGCCTTTAAGGCGCCACTGCAGCCTCCTCGCAGCACATTGTGATGCCGAGTGCCCTGTGCCGGGCTCCGGGTGCCGAGTGCCGAGTGCCGAGTGCCGGGTGCAGGGTTTCGGGCTTTGTCAACATTTTAATCAAATATGTGTCAGCGCGGACTTATGAAACTAATTGACTTTAACGCTAGCGGCTGCAGCGCCCCGCCGCGCCCCGTCGCGAACCACTTCACTATTTCATTGTATCTCCTACAGAACCGTATAGTAAGTAGCCCGGCCTCAGTTCGGTTACATCGTCGCTTCAAGAGGAATTAATTAAAAAACTTAATCTGCTTTGGCAGCCGAGCTGGCTGTATGTATGTACGTGTATGTGTGTGTATGTGTGCGAGGCTCGTTGGCTTTAGCGGTTTTCACTGCCTGGCAGCCTTTCATCCGCTTCGGAACGATTTACTTAAGGTCTACTTAGTAAACTGGAATCCCATTAAATGCTACCCATATTTGACGGCAAGGTGAAAGAATATCAAGAAGCACATTTTCAAACACTATTCAAACACAAAGTACCCAAATATTTAATTGTAGGTTATAGTGTTACTCACCGATTATGCATTTCACATCATATTGGAAACTGAAGCGCACTGGAAGAGTTCTTACCATTCCCGGTGGTCCAACATAATATTGGTAAATATGCTCATAAGGCATTTTAATGCACCACAGAAATTCACGTCTAATAAGTTTGAAATTCAGTTTCACAATGACTCTGCTCTGTTGGAGATTTCTGAGAAATTGCTTTAGTCACGGTGATCTCTATGCTCGTCCCACTCTTTCACCTGCAAATATGCATAAACATGTCCTCCTCACACTCTTTCTTTCAGTGCTGCACAATAGAAGTTGTCTTTGACCATTATGCAACAATGGCCAATTCGCCACGAATTAACATTGACTTAACATTTACATATATATTTTTTAACATTAATAGCATTTTCTAATCCGCTGGATGGGAAAATTCGCAAGATGGAGATTAGATGGAGATCAATGTAGCTAAACGATGTTTACTTTCCCATCAGTTTTAATCATTTTCAGTATTATTTGAACAAGTTAGAGAAATGGAGATCTCTTGGCTAACATTTGGCTCAAGCCCTAAATGAAAATAGTTGTACACACATTACGATGCAGTAGTTGACATACACATGTACCTGAGGCCAAGTAAGTACAAAAGTGCTTCAAATCACAGCCAAAGTATTAGAAAAGAAATAATACAATAAAAAAAAATGGAACTTTGTTCAAGAACAGCCTGATTAGATCACTTTACAGTAACAATATCCTTGTCTATTCATCAAATTGCTCATTTGACAGAAATATCTCTACTAGTTCCATAAAAATCCACGGCATTAAAAGCAAATATGATTAGACTTCATGGAAGAACATTAACATATTTAATAAACACACTGAGTGCAATATGATCGATTTATGGACAAAAGAAAATTACGTAAAAATTATAAAAGCTATTTGCCATTCATTTAGCTCCATTTTTTTTTTTTTTTTTGGCCAGCCAATCTGCCTTTTAAAGATCTGGCAACACTGCCAATGGCAGCCAGCGTGCACATTTTGCAACACTGGCCGATTCGCTTTAAAGTGTTATATATAAAACACTTTAAAGCGCATTGGCCAGTGTTGCAATCTCTCTTACAATTTCCGTCATATTTGTACATACATACATACATATCTATAACTGAGATATATAACTTTATAATTTTGTCCAAATATTTTTTTCAATTTGAGACAGTTTCTTTGCCCTACTTAGCTTTTGTTCCTGGGCACATGGTAATGCTCTTTTCTTAAGCTCTTTAAACTCTTTAATTTCGATTCGTTTTCATGTTCATTGCGAAAAGATAATTTGTTTCAGCCATTTTGAGTGCTTGATTTCAATAAGCTGACCAGAATTTTAATATATTTTCTGGCAATCAGAAATTTAGCCGAAAATATCGATTAGCTGCTCAAGCAAACTTAGCTAGAATTTCGAGAGCTAAGCATCACTATAGATATGGACATATGTATGTATGTACATACACATACATCACATACATACACATATAATTGACTAACAGCTAATGCTTATTTCAATTGCAAGCAAGTGCTTTAGACCTAGTTAATGCAAGCATTTTCAAGCTAATTAATTATTGATAATTAATGAACAACAGCTGCTGTTGTTGCTATTGGCCTTTGCTGCTGTTTATGGCCAGCTACTCTGGTGGCACTTGACTGATTTTATAGCGCGGCTATAAAAACCTCAATTAGATTGAACGTACGGCTCATAAAAACCGCATGAACAGCAGCCGTCGCAGCGGTAGCGGCAGCAACAGCAGCGCAGCTCTAATCAGTTAACTCAACTACCTCTCTCACTCTTTCCCTCTCTCTCACTCTCCATGTCTGTCTGGTACGCCACTAATTGAAATAATTGAAATAATTAGCACAACTTGATTGTGGGCGTGGCACACGTGATTGACTCCCGTGCCCCATAGGTAGAGGCAGCAATTGTTGCGGCTTATGTCGGTCCACACCCACAGCAAGCATGGCAGCTGCATTATTTCCACCGTCCTCTTGCCTCTCTTGTTCTTGTTGTTGTTGTTGCTGCACTTTGCTAGTCGAAGCAATTAAAGAGCCGCTCAACTCACTTAGCTCCGAAGTGTGCTTCACCCATCCAACCATCCATACACCCACCCACCCACACAATGCGTAATCTGTGGGCCATGCACATGGGCAGAGGGCAATGAATTGCATTAAGTGGACTGATGCAGCCATTAATGGTCGATTGCATTAGCCGTCATATATCATTAAAAGAATTTTGAGTATAGTATTTCCCATTCTATAATTGCTTGGGTATTGGCCAACTAGAAAGATGCATGGGTAAGAAAGAAAATCGTAATTGTTGCATCAGGAATAGCAGCAACAAATTTTCCAGCTTTTGTTGCTGCTACTCGGATTCAGATTGCATCCTATTTATTTATGAATGGCAAGAGGATTTCAGAAGGACATGCGAAGGAGTGCATTAGTCGAGAATGCCTGACTAGCAAATACCGCGCACTCTCAATGGGAAAACTTGGAACATGCTTATTAAACTTTATGAAAATGAATACAAGTAAATTTCTTATATCAATATATATTATTCTAAATACATATATTTATTATAAATACATATCTTTATTTATAATTATTATTTGTATACTAAATACATACTTTTATTTAAATTTATTATTTATATACTAAATTTTAAAAACTAAAAAAAAAATTGTTTATAAATTTCATTATAAAAAATTCTTTGAAATAAAGGAGTTAAATATAATTTGAATAAAATATTCACATGACTTTATCTTATATACAATGTACAATATAGTAATAAACATAAATAATAATTACGCAAATATTTATATTTATAAATGATTCATCTTTGTGGTTGAGTTATGCGCCGTCGTCGACAGTCAGATTAACATTGTTATCACTGTGTTAGGCTGCATAACATCTTCCTGACTAGAAACCTCATTATCTTCGCGTCATCCTGAAGAAATTCAGCCTTCAAGATGAAGCTGTTCGCCGCTAAAGCTCCATTGCTACGCCGCAGTAAATGTACCTAGAAATACATTGATGGACATAATAATTAAAAAATATATACATATGTCTAAATAATAATATATGTAAACAATCTATTACCTTATCATTATCCCTATGAATATATATTTATATGTATTTAACTTAATTTTGAATCAATCATCATCGCGATTAGGAGTCACGTTGGCATAGCGATTCCAATGTGTGAGTGTATTCAATTTAGAAATTCATTTATGTGCGATGAATAAATTATAAAGAGCCAATTTACAGCTTCGTCTTCATAATTGTTGACTGGCAACGCATTCCTATGGCTGTTATCTAAATCGATTTGAGTTATTTTGGGGCCGAAGCGAGTGAAAAGTTGATTTATGTTGAGCATTTAAAGCCGTTTTGATTTATAGCTTCTTGGCCAATTGCTTTGTGGCAAAACGGTTTATGGATTGGCCGGCCAAATAAAAGAGCTGTTATCCCAAAGACAATGAACCCACTCAAGTCTCTGGCTCCGACTTCGACGCAGTCATTGTGGGGCAAGCGGCCATGAAATTGAATTTCCTTAAAGCTTTTCTCCATGGCGTGCCAGAGCACGGCCAACGGCCGTTTTCATCAATCAATTCGGCGCCCAAACAACAGATGAACAGCGCCGAAAAGTGTCTTAAATAATATTCTATTTCATTCTCTTCTTCTTTAGGTTAACTCCTTTCGTTCGATAACGATGTTTCTTTTTGTTTACTACAATGATAAACGCTAGATGAATAGATGTAGATGATCTGCATATTTAATATATGGAAAATAAATGTAATCTGAATAGTGTTATACTCTATGCTGTATCATCTTCAATGATAATTCCATTCCTCTCTGAATCTGGATCTCTGAATTTTGCTTACCTTTACTAACTAGGGACACTCTCAGACAGTATATACTTATTACATTTGTTTTTCTTTCTCATCAATTCCGTTTCGCAGTCCCCTATGTAGACCTAATCTTTCGTCAAACCTAAACAGTTGCTTGAGAGAGAGTTAACTTTTTGCATAAGTTCCACTCAGGCATTGGAAATGAGTTATTGAATATCTGCAGCGTATGCGCTTACAGCATCGTTGGCAATGGCAAAAGTTTGCGATGTTTTCAAACAAATTTAAAAAGTTACTCGACTCTAAAAGCTGCCACAAATATTAGACGAAAAGAAAAAAAACGTTGTTAGGAAGCTACGCACATTTTAAGGTAAATTGAAAATGATTTCTGGCACCTGTCCTGTGTCCCATGAGATAAAATGGCAGTGTCTAGTTCTGCTGCTAAGACTCAATTAAGTGACGAACATAAAAATAAAATATATTCAGCAAAATCTAAATTTTATGTAAATGGCAAGATTTGTAAAAACGTTAAGGGAATTTTTGGTGCCGTTATAGCTACCAGCTGCTCGCCTCTAATTATACTCTGTGGCCAAATTATATAAGAAAAAAAAAAAAAAAACTGTTGACTGTGAAGAACTTCATTCGGAAATTCAAGCAAAATGTTTACACTTTAGTTAATTTAACACCCAACTAATTTAAATATACAGAAGTTGTTGAATACTCCACTCTAGGCTACGCCAAGCCATGTTTCACAAAAAAAAATCTTTTCATGAAATATTGTTATAGTTAACGAGAAATTTCATATATGTATGTATAATTATAAATACCTGAGTTGCTTATTAGATCCTTTGCTGCAAAGTAAAATATTGGAAAAAATATAAATATATATTTTATATAATTAATTTAAATTTTTGGTAATTTTCATAACATTGGCTAGCTATTTAATATTGAAATAATAATTTGCAAATGGGAAATTTGGGTATAATGGTTTTGTTAAAAGTATGTAACAGGCAGAAGGAGGCGTGGCAGACCTCTCATTATATATATATATTCTTGAACAGGGTGACGAGAAAAGTTGATATAGCCATGTCCGTCTGTCCGTATGTTTGAACGCGTCGATTCCGGAAGATATAAGAGCTAGAGACTTCACTCTTTTTGTGTTAGGTCTGTATATTGCACGCGCAGTACGAGTTTGTTTCAGAAATTCGATAACTCTTATATTTCCAGATATAACAATTTATCGAAAATCAGTTATAAAATTATACCTTGTTCATCTTTAGAGTTAGAAGTTCCAAGTCTTCTGCATATAAATAGATACTAATTTAATACAATTTCGGTTTTTGTCAGATTTTGGATTCCGGTCCCTAATTCACTGCCAAACTCCCAAATGTGTAAAAAATGTATTTCAATTACTAAAGACATACAGCTTGTTTCGGCATATAGATATGAATATCATGATCATAATCTGAAAGTTTGATTACGAATGTCCATCCAGAAACAGAATTATTAATCAAAGAAGTTCTCGCAACGCAACCCATGTGGCAGAGCAAGCAAGACAGCCAGACAGCACGGCGCTTGCAATGCTTACACACATACAGGCGTACAAGCGTAGATCAGTGTGTGTGTGTGTGTGTGTGTGTGTGTGTGTGTGTGTGTGTGCGTGTTTTTTGCATGTCATGCGTGCAGAAACGAATCGAATAATTCTTGGAATATTATTCGTTCAAAGAGGGGTTCAGGGGAACTCGTAGTCGAGCAGTCTCGACTAGAGCTTTCTTACTTGTTGGAATACTAAAAGGCTGACAGCCAACGAATGTCCATAGAATAGTGACATCTCAACGTTATTGACGTTTGTCAACTGGCCAACGGACTCGGGCTTTTGCTTATTATGAGTCGTTATTAACAATATGTTAATGAAGAGCTTAAGTTAACTGACATATGACATGACACCAACAGACACAGTGCCAGTCATAATATGTACATACATACATATGTATGTATGTAGATATGCATACATACTGTGACGAACTAAATTATTGGCACAGCAGGCTTTATAAACTTTAAAGTAATTTGAAAAGAATATTTAATAAAACAAACAAATTAAGTAAATATAATCGATGAACTTGCTGTGCAAATAATTTAGTTAGTCACTGTATATGTACATATGACATGCATTCAAGGAATTCACATACATACATACATATGTACATTAGAAGAGGGAGTCTCAAAAGTTCACTTGTATTAGCTCGTATATAGAACGTTACATTATTGGAATTTATTAAATAAACACATGCGCGAATGCAATCAGATCGAAAGTGTTTGATTCAGTAAAAACAATGCTTTAGGTTCATGGAAATACTTACCGCCGAGCACATGCATACAGATGTACGTATGCACGTATGTATGTACATACATATGTACATATAACTGAGTTCTAGGTAATTGCACAGACAAACATTTTAATAAATCAGATTGAAAATAAGTCTAAAAGTCATTTGTGCTTTCATTGACTAAATATAAAGTTTTCATTTAATTATTAGATTTAGAATTTAAAAAACTATTTTAATTTAATTTAAATATTAACACGTTGCCATTGATAAAGTTCTCGATTCTTCCTTCGAGTTCACTGGTTGCTCTTCTTCTTATCCTAATGGCATTCAAGCTGAGCATCGATGCCGCTTAAGCTATAACATCGATAGCTTTATAGTTAGGTATCGATAGTTAATCATAGTGCTATGCCCTCTAATTCCTATTGGCCTGCAATACAATAAAATGATTTACCAACTCGAGTGCACACAAAATATGATAATTGATTATGAAAATATGTAAATATATATAATGTATGTATGTAACAACAATATTTAATGAAATATTTCTAAATATATAATAAAAAGTTGTTCTCAACCGTGTTCATTTTGTCTAAGTCTTCAAGTCCAAGACAAATTATTTGATTGTAATAATTTCATTAGTTTTATACAGATATTTGCTCATATCAGATTAAGTGACCCGATTCAAAGCTCAGAACTTCTTTCTTCTTCACTTCATTGTATCTCTATATATTTGATCGGGCATTTAAATTTCAATTCGTCTCAAAATTGCATCTTCTCACAGAACCCATCAAGACTATAATAATCAAATTTACGTATACTGTTGTTGCTCGTATTATGCCCGTGCCGCATGGCTCACGCCTCACCGTGCCGATCTCTCAATGGATTCAGCTGATGTATTATTTAAGTATGCAAATGTAATAAAACTTTCCCTGTGATGGACGCGGCCATCGCAAACATGCTTGACCGCATTTTCGCGGAATGAAATGAATTAATTAAATTAACTTTGCATATTATCTTGATGGCCATCAATACATTTTATGAGCCAGTTATTCTGTAGCATTGCGATGCCAATTTATCAAATTTGATTACCCTTTGAATTGACCATTTTGTTCAGCTTTTCAAAAGCCCAATTACAAATATAATTGCAGACTATCTATATCTATATCTATATCTATATCTATATCTATATCTATATCTATATCTATATCTATATCTATATCTATATCTATATCTATATCTATATCTATATCTATATCTATATCTATATCTATATCTATATCTATATCTATATCTATATCTATATCTATATCTATATCTATATCTATATCTATATCTATATCTATATCTATATCTATATCTATATCTATATCTATATCTATATCTATATCTATATCTATATCTATATCTATATCTATATCTATATCTATATCTATATCTATATCTATATCTATATCTATATCTATATCTATATCTATATCTATATCTATATCTATATCTATATCTATATCTATATCTATATCTATATCTATATCTATATCTATATCTATATCTATATCTATATCTATATCTATATCTATATCTATATCTATATCTATATCTATATCTATATCTATATCTATATCTATATCTATATCTATATCTATATCTATATCTATATCTATATCTATATCTATATCTATATCTATATCTATATCTATATCTATATCTATATCTATATCTATATCTATATCTATATCTATATCTATATCTATATCTATATCTATATCTATATCTATATCTATATCTATATCTATATCTATATCTATATCTATATCTATATCTATATCTATATCTATATCTATATCTATATCTATATCTATATCTATATCTATATATGAATCTGCATCTGTATGCTTTATCAAAAAAATACAAATTGCGCTCTATTATCTTTTGCAGGCATATTATTCACGGCCAGCAAGCAGATACATTCCCCATTTCCACCTGGACGGGCGCCATTCGAGCTCTGAACCCAGCTACATGCACCGTGCTACGCTCTTATAAAGGGCGTGGCTATGGGGCCGTGCTGCAAATGTAAAATCAACAGAGATATATATAGAGTCTGATCATTATTGCAGGGAAAACAAAGCCGGGCCGCAAGAGCGATAATAACAACAAGCACAACAACAGAAGCGATAAGAGCTTGAGGTAATTAATACTTATTTGTGAGTTGTATTACAAGGGGGCGTGGCAATGGGCCTGATCAGGCATCGCCTGGCCGCAGCGCTGACTCTGGGCATGCTAATTAGCTTCTGGCCGGCTGGCAGCCATGGTGCGGCCGCCATTGAGTGCACCGAATGGCTCAGCCCCAGCGAGTGCAACAATGGCACTGGCATCAACAAAAACAGCAACAACAACAACAACAACAACAACAACAATAATAATCAACTTGGGAACAACAGCAGCAACTATATGCTTGGCAGCTCGGCACTGGACCACTTAAATAGTTCGATGCATCCGGACAATCTGCTGGAAATGGATTTGGAGCGAGATGGCGAAATTTGGCCACTGGAGCGTGTTGTGTCCATCATTGTGCCGGTGTTTTTTGGCATTATTGGCTTTGCCGGACTCCTGGGCAATGCGCTCGTCATATTGGGTAAGTCTGTTTGCCACTTAACTTCCGTCGGCTCCAAAGCCATAATTGCAATTGCTTGAGCCGAGCCACCATCTCCGACTCCAGCCACACCCGTGTATTGTCCTTTTTTATGGCCAAGTGCCAATAAAAGTGCTGCGACCCCTGAAGTCGTTACATCAGCGACTCGCTCGTCCAGCTCGATGGCCAAATTGCCGTCGACTCGAGCCAAATTATGCGTAATAATTGCAAATATTCTGGGCAATCTTCGCTTTTAATATGCCATAACGCCAAAAAGGCAGCTAATTGATTTTTTATATGCCCCAGATGTCTATGGAATAGCCACTTCCCACTCCCGAGCTCACTCACTTACATTGCAACTTTACGTTTAACACATTCAGCATGTTGCAACAACAAATTTTGTTGCATTTGGCGCTTTACGTTCGCAATTTGAGTGTCATTTAATGATCGACTGCGGCATGAGATACATAGAAATCTGTCTTATAGTGGCAAAAGCATAAGATAGGCCAGCAGCTGACAAATGGCAGTTGGAGATGAGTTCCGAGAATTTCGGTTTGAGAAAATTGTTGCAATCAGGCAACTGCCATCGGCTAAGATAGTCACACGAATATATCGATTGACGATAGCATGCCATTACAAGACTAGACTGCTCTTATTAGTCTGTATAATAATCTATACAAGAGATAATATAATAATATAATTTTATAGTCAGAATTCTAATCAATGGAAGCAGCTATACCCTGATTTTGTTAAAAATATATAAGAGACAGAAGGAAGCTTGGCAAACCCCATGAAGTACATATATTCTTGATCAGGAGACGAATTGAGTCGATTGAATAATAAGATTTAATAAGAGCTAGAGACTTTATTGTTTATAGGATAGAAAGGGTAGAACGATCGTTGGTGAGATAATCATAGAAAGGTAGATAGACCATTGATGGACAGACGGATGGATGGATAAATAAGACTGGTCATCAACTACTGAACAGAATCGTAATTAAGAGGTAGAAATATAATTAGAAAGTAATATAGGAGGGGTAGAAATATGGTTGTTGAGATAGCCAGAAAAATAGCTAAAAATGGCTTGAAAATAGCTAGAAAGGTAGATAGAACATTGGTGGTCAGATAGAATTCAGAAAATCGATAACTATTACCGTTTCAAAGCTATCGATTAGAATCTTTTATCGAGAATAAGTTATAAAGTTATACTATCTCGTTCATCTTTAGGCTACTTTTTTATTTTTTTTATTTCTAAAATAGACAATGAAGAACCGTAAATTAAATTCCAAAATCATTAAAGCTCATAAATCTCTCATTTAAAGCTCATTAAATCTCATTGAGCCAATTTTTAGTGCAGGGTATATCCTAGTTGGGCTATCTCAAATCAAGGACTCTACCTTGATTATTTCAATAAATATTTCGAAAATTCAATACCTGTATATAATTTAATACGTTTAGTTTATAAGCTAACAATATTAGGCTCACATTTTAAACACCTTTTTCGTGTACATAATCAGACACATTTAGCAGCACTAAATTTGCTCAATAATGTCGCCTTTTTATGAATCATTTAACTTCTTTAATCTTGCGTCCTATTCAAACATTAATTCCCAATCAGTATTCACATTCTATTGGAGCTCTTTCATTTGTATGCATGAGGAGTCCCCATTCCCAATGAAAAATCAAATTTCGGGAGTAGTTTTGTTAAACAGCAACGGCAAGAATTTTCATACCAATATACGAGGGTAGTTTGTAAAGTCTGTGATAATATTGGTAATAATTAAAATCCAATTAATTTGTGATTGTCCTCAACTAAAAGCAGAGCATTAGAAATAGGAAATGAATACCTTGAGATGCCTTACAGAATAGAGCTGAAAACATATTAAGAAGAAATGTGGGTGAGGCGGGTGAGGCTCTAGGCCATTCCAGTGAGCAGCCTCATCAGCTATCACATGAATTGTTATGTAACTGAGGGCGAAACATAGAATCAGCTTACTATGTCAGCCAAAACTATTCAATAAGCAAATAATGAAGCTTGATTGGCTTAGTAATAATATATATATAAATCTAAAATGAAAAATAAACGAAACAAGTAAGAAACTCCTAGTCTGGGAGGTCTTTACTCAATTTTGTGTTTCATAAAGACAGCAAAAGCCGCAGTCATACTGCATCCACACTATTCATATGCAGCTCTACATACATATATAAACACACATACATTCCCTAATAACTCTTACTCTTCCTCTACTTCCTTGCACTGGGGCAAACAACTACAACAATCACTTCTAGTACAATACTCAGAAATCTAAAATTAAACAAACAGCTGAAATTCAAAAGCAGAATTTTCAATTTATCAATAGTCGCATAATAATAATTAATTCCAAGAAAAATGAATGGAAAGGTGCACACACAGGGAGGGAAAAGAGTTCGCTTGGCTCTGATTGTCACGTGGTTTCGCCCATTGACCACACGATTTCTTTTGCCAACTTCTGTGTAGCTAAACGAATTTTAATTAAATTTGCAGCAAGTGATGCACGTATTACATTTTTACACATTTGCAAATTAACTTCAATTTAAATAATAACAATTCTATGAATATTAGAAAAATCTAAATGGGATCTAATATATGCGAGATATAATTGCATAACAGAAACTCGACAATGTTTCTAATCGACTGCATGGGATTAGCTACGATTGAAATTCACTTTAAGTATGTTCTATAGGAGATAGGTGTAAAGATTTATGTCTAAGACGCCCATCGATTTTGAGAGTGGTGTGATTTTACATGCGGGCAGGCAGAGCGGGCGGATAGACGAAGAGATTAATTAACAGTTATTCATCAACTCGAAATCGTAATCATGAATGTATACAATGTACTTAATATATATGTACATTTTAAAACAATCATTATACATCTCCTCTTCGCTCTGGGCTTAAAATAGCTGAGCCAAATGCATTAAGCTTATAACAGATTATAATGAAAAACAAAAAAAAAAAAAAAAATGGAAAAAAATAAATAAAATAAAATAAATATAAATATATATATATATATATATATATATATATATATATATATATATATATATATATATATATATATATATATATATATATATATATATAATACTCTTGAGTGAAATGAATTCGAAATTAAGCAAAATGTTGAGCATTTATCGAGCTAAAAATACCTTGAACTTGTGCATCAATCTGAACTCAATTGAATGCCATTTATATGAATGCCATTTATATGAAAAAAGTCACGAGTTCAATTGAATGTTTCATTAAAAATAACTACCGTGCTTTGCTCAGGGATCTTTAAAAGCTATACAGTCCAACTGGTCAAAGTCACGTGTTCAATTAAACATTTTATTGAAATGAACTAGTGAACATGCTCAGGGAATTGCAAACGATACAGTTCAGTTGGTGGCCAAGAACAAAGTCACGAGTTCAATTGAACATTTTATTAAAATGAACTAATGAGCTTGTTTGGAAATACACATCAATTGGTCACGAACAATCAACACTCGTTTCTCACCTATTCAGCCAGGTAGAACAAATTTGTTCTCAATCTCAATTGATTATTCAAACTGTTCAGCAGTTCCACAATCAATTTAGTATCGTTAATGAACTGTTTAAATACAGCTCAATTTGCTCATCAAATACAAGCAGAGTTCCCAGCTCATTTTAAATATTTCTCTTTTTTTTTTTTTTTTTTGCAATCCAACCTTTTGATATAATTTACTGGGTATTGGAAATGTTGAATAAGCATAGCAAATCGAATTTATATTGCCAGCTGTTGGGCTGTTCAGTGCGTCCCAAGCCGTGGAAAGGATTACGTTCATATTGACCAACACTGGCCGCATCCAAATTCACGCTTGAGTGGCCAATTGCGTATTTCTAACACGATTTACAAATTTCACTAGCCTCGTTTCGACCAGCCTCACTCGCTGTTGCCAGCTGCTTCTGGCCAACATCACAACGTTTTTGGCTAGGGTCTTGCACCCCCCACCGAAGGCGACCGACCCAATGTAATGCAAATGAAAGTGACAATGAGTAAATGCAGATTTCATTTCGCCTCCATTTGCTGATATTTTCATAAATTACGAAGCAGCAACAATATAGTATTCTATGCTACTATTCATCATTTTTCCTGGACTCTACTTGCCCTGTTCCCTCACTGTTGCTGTTGCTGTTGCTCGCCCTGAAATTGGTCTTGGCAGATGTCAGAATTTGTGTGTTTTGCTGTTAGTCAAACGTTATCCCAATCGAGTTACTGTCAGTCCCTTTGGGCAAATAGATGTCACTGAATGCTAATGAGAGACGCCAGCGTCATTGCTATTTCATCAGTTACTCAATCAACACTAAAGGGTATCAGTTCTATCTGGCAATACTTATAATACTTAACATAATAAATATGCATTCTAGTTTTGCAATTGTCAGAGCGAATATCAGAATATCGCATAAATTATATAATAATTGCCGATACATTCAACATTTGTGGCATGAGTTTTACAATTTTATATATTAATAAAAATTAACTTAATAATTTCTAAATCAAATAAACTCTTATAATTATAAAATATATGATAACTGCCAACACTTTCAACAATTGTGGCATGAGTTTTGAATTTTATTTATTTCACTAAATTAAATTAATAATTTCCTATTCATATAAACTCTTATACTTAGGCATGCAGAGAAATTAATATCGATTAAAAAATGTCGCTTCTATCGTAGCTAAGAATGTGAAATTTGGAATATTATATATAGTCTATAGCCCAAAAAAACTCTATATAAACTAATTATCTCCAAAACGATTTATTTAAAATGCAGCAAATTGTTTGATCAAATCTCTCTAGCAAAACATCAACAGTGCTTCAATTTGCATAACTTTGGCCTGACGCCTGTAAGAGCTTGGCAATGTTGTAAAAAAGAAAAGAAAATTATTTCTATGACTATAAACGCATTAGAGTCTGCAAAATTGCCATAAAATGCAGAGCAGAGGCATTAATTTAATGCTTAAAGCGGCGAGTCAAGTGCAGACACCGAAGTGGTTACTGATGCAGTCGTTTGCTTCGCTGGCACTTTGACAAATTATCTATCCATAAGCCATAAACACACTCATGCACCCCCACATCCCAGTCAGCGAAATCACTGTCCACACACACACACACACACACACACTGTCGATTACGTGGCCTAACAAGTAAGGAGGACGAGACCTGAGCCAGCGACTTTAATTTTACTCATAATTTCCAATGAAACTCACACGTTCATTTACAAATCATTTATCAAAATAACGCCCAGCGCCTGACAAAGTGCTTTTCAGCATGCCAGACCAAAGACGGCAGCGGAAATAGGAATAGGGAATGGCCAAAGAGCTATGAGTGTAAATTTTAAAGATTGTCAGCTACGAACAAGTAAATTTATCTTAAAACGCTCGATCAAACTGACAAAATGTTCTTCAATCGTTCAGCAAAGACGAGAAAACTAAAGTCAAGCTAAGAGGCAGCTTCATCAGAGTTAATATTAAGTAAGCTCTTGAGGATGCTCATAATGGAATAGAGCTTGTTAAGCAAATGCATTAAATAAAGATACTTTCCTCATAAGAAATATATATCTAGTAAATAGTTTTACTCTCTTATAAAGAGGAACATTTTGATTGCGTTGAATAGGCTCTAAAACTAAATATTATTTTAATATTAGAAACTCACCTTACCCTTCTCAAGCAGACTATAGAAAACAGCTTTGCTTAAGAATCGTTATTATATGAAAGCATCGATATAATTCAAAGTAGGCAAGCTACAGTTATTTCTTTTATCTGTTTGAAATTCTCAAAAGATCAATATCTAACGTTCAGCAAATAGTTTCCGAACAAGAGCATCAGACACACGCCGATAAGGAGAGTCTTCATTAGAATCTCAATATCGTGTTTCGTCTTTCAAGTCGAAGAGTATGCGAGAGTCGAGTATCGAGCAATCAACGAACTATAACATTCTCTCAAGTCCGCCAACGACAGTCCCGAGCGAGTCAAGTCCCAGCGACTTGAAGAGCAACATGTGAGGAATATAAGAGCATCACGCTAGAGATGACGCTCTCAACGCCATCAAAATCAGAGAGAATGAGAACAGATATCAACCAATATACTTTGCAATAGACTTTTACCTAAACCAAACATTTAGATATGAATCATAAATTAAATCCAAAAAAGCTGTGAATAAATGAGTTGCTAAACCTAAGTGTAAAAATGAGTATTTGATGTTCACATTTTAAATACTGTAGTATATTATAATCAGCCCAAATTTGTTAATTTGTTTTAAGAATCTACTCCATACGATCTAACAATAATAATAATATAATATCCCTAACTTTCTTTGTCAACCGCAGCAAATCCGCGTAGAAAGCACATATTAAACTTTTTCCAGTCCAATATATTATATCACATTCTACTGTAACTCACAATCAATTAGAGTATAATTCACACTAGTGTATTTACTAGTCGGTCACTTTCGTCTCGCAGTTGCGGCTTTATCAGCTGCTGTCTTCGGCTGGATGGCATTTATTTTTAGCTTCTGTTACTTTTGCTGCTGGTTCATTGAAAACAACAATGCAGCAGTGGCATAGTATATGTATGACACCTTGACGCAATCACCCCTACCTGTACACACATACACATGCTGACATAAATGCACACACACAGAGACACACAGCTGTAGGGTGCGGCTGTAAAGGCGGCGACTTGAGTCAAGGTTGCAAAAATTGCATGCAAAATGACTTTGCTGTTGAGATTTTCTTTGCTTTTCCACGATAGAGCACACACACAGATATGCACAAGTGAACACACACACACACACGCACAGACTCGCACACCTGCTGCGAAAAGCCAAGGCGCTCAAGTGTCGTCTTGCATCAGGCACCTGCTGGCCCCGTTGCAAAGCATCTTTTGGTTTTGGGCCAAGCTAAAAACAGCCATTTATAGAAACTGTTGTTATTGTTTTTGCACGTGTGCGTGTGTGTGTGTGTTGGCGTGTGTGTGCTCAGCAGACACCGCACATTTAACTAAGCATCGTTGAGTACTGTCGGCAGTTGTTGGTTTATTCCTCGCCGCATTTAACTTGAATGAATGAACAACGAAAAAGCATTGCCTACTTTTTAGGGCAACGTTCGAGCTGCTTTTGACCTTACGGTAAAAGATATTTCATTTTTAATTTCGCTCAAATTTGTATGTGACTGCATTGACCTTTGAAAAGAATAATGCCCAAACTCTTAATTTAAATAGGTCTTTAATAGCTGAAAGAAAACAACATTTGATATCTATATGCACATAAAGCACAATAGCTAAATTTAGTATGCAGTCAAGCAAGCTGTTAATAAAACATAATACCAGCTTCAGTTTAAGTCACTCATTATTCATATTTCATTATTCATTATCCCACGGAACAATGAACTAAAGCAACTCAGCTCTGTAATACCTCAAAATAAGTTGGAGCATAGGGCACAATCAATGAGGTAACCCTGTTCAAAACCCTGTTCATGCCTAATATAACTAGCAAATAATTAATTTTCATAGAATCTTTCGAGTCAATTTTTGTTTGGGTATAAGATATACTATATCAATAACAAGTTCAAATACAATAAATTTAATACAATAAATATTGATTTCAACTGAGAATTTTTTGCTGGCATATAAGCCATAACAGAAACTACTTAATTTATTAACGCTACGAAAGAAATTAAATACAATTTTGAAGAACCATTCTAATAGTTGTGAAGCTTAAAAGAAATAAAATGTTTTTCGATCTGCCAATTCTTGTTGGGCTTTCCATTCCGTGCGATTCATAAGGTAATAAATCACCAATCCCAAACTAAATAATGATCCCAAAGGGTATAGAAACTCCGTTATAAAGATCGCAAATCGAGGTATCTTCCTCTGTTGAGACCTCGCAGCTTTGAGTTGTTTCAGCCCCAAGATGCGTATGATACTATCTGCATGGATATCGCCACTATAACTGAGATGAGAGTAGAAGCGTACCATGTCCACCGTAGATGGACCAGTTGTCAGATCAAAGACGAAAGACTGACCGGATAGAGGTCTAGTTGAATATGTGAGCACAGCCGTCGGAGCATATATAGGAATCTTAACGGCACGGTACCAATTGATTTTTAGTATAAGAGATCTGTCACAACTATCCTGAACATAGTTCACCAAAAACTCATAATTAATGCGCATATTAAGGTTCGTGCGTCTTAACTCTACACAGTCCAATATGTCTTCTAACAAATAAGTATCGTTGCCAAAAGACATATCGTTAAGTGGTTCATCGATGATTTCATCAGATATTTTATCGGCAGAATCATCACATGTTTCAGAGTCATGCTCATTAGATATATTATAGTCGGCTTCCTCAGTCATTTCCTCATTAGCAGTTTCATAGGCCGATTCATCAAATGATTCATAAGAACTTTCATCGCTTGACATATCAGATGATTCATCACCTGGTTCATCAGATGATTCATCATCTGGTTCATTAGATGATTCATCATTTGGTTCATCAGATGATGTTTCATAAACGATTTCTTCAGACGATACTAAGGCGCTTTCATCAGATATTTCTTCAGCGCTTTCATCAGTTGGTACATCCGGTGGTTCATTAGATGTTTCTTCATCTGATTCATTAAATGGTTCTTCACCATATTCATCAAATATTTCATCAGATGCTTTATCAGCGCTTTCATCAGATGGTACATCGTGTGGTTCATCAGATGTTTTATCACTTGGTTCATCAGATGTTTCATAAACTGATTCATCAGATGTTTCAATAGATGCTTCGTCAACTATTTCATAAAATGTTTCATCAGATGGTTCATTAGATGATTCATTATCATCTGTGTCATGATCTTTTTCTCCATTTTCATTTTCCAATATTTCATCAGAATCACCTTCTTCAGTGTCACTTTCCTCTTCGAACTTCTTTGCGAGTTTCTCTTCTGCAATTGTTGTGTCACAACAATATATTTCTTCTATTATCAAAGGAGGATAAGGCTCAAACGGATTATACAACGCGACTCTACCTTCTTCACAAATCTCGTTATTGTCAGATTTAGCGGTCTTCTCCAATGCTCTGTATGGAACACCGGCGACACAATTTACAGGAACATCTACATTCTCAGCACAGTCATCTTCCATTGGCTCATCATTCGCATCATTCTTAGGATAACCTTCATAATCACTATCTTCGTACTCATAGTATTCTCTGACTTCATCCACATCACTGTCAGTAATGTAATCGAACTCATCCCCGGAATAGTACTCATCCTCATACTCGTCATAATCATTGTAATACCTGCCACGACGTTGCCCATTTTCGTCACGCCTCCAGCCACTCCCATTATCCGATGAATAATCACTCTTTTTCTCATATCTATTGCTAGTATCACAGCCCAAATTCTTGGAGGATGAGCTCCCCTTGCTATTCTCAATTGCACTCAAAGCATTTTCAGAACTATTAGTGATATTGTGCGACTCGCTGTTTTCATAGTAATCATTCTCATAAATAGTGGCCATGCGATAACGATGAACATCGCGCATTTTACGTCGAAAATGTATCTTGCTCTGGCAGCCGGAAACTTCGAAACATTTATATTTTCTGTTGTTCATTGTTATTTTTTTTTTTTTTCAAGTAATCTTCAGGCTTAATAGGGTCTCTGATTTTCTCAACTAGATAGTTCTCTTTTTGAATCCTTGAATCCAATCGGTTATTAGTTGATATTTCGCTCGATTAAAAGCTAAACAAATGCATTCACCAAAGACTTAATCTTTTGAAAATACAAAATATATAAATTTCAGATCAGTTACTTTCAGTAGCACAACTTGAACTGGAATGAAACTATATGTGTACATAAGTCTATACGATACATAGTACACAAAAAGCAAAGCTAAGTTATATTTTTGTTTGGAGAAAAGAACAAGTAGGGACTGTTCGACTGTAAGACACTCTGAATCCATCTAAGAGCTAATATCAGTGAATACAAATAGTTACAATATTATTTGAATTATATAAATATTATTTATTTATATTTATCTATATTAATATTATGTATATAGAAAAACAAATGTGAAGTAACGAAACTTAACATCACATCTTGTTCGAGCTATGTCTATATAGAGGTGCTGAGAATCACAGAGAAGGGTAATTCCCTTTAATTTAATATAGGAAAACATGCACAAAAAACATCAATACGTACGCACGCAGTCTCCCCCACACACGTGGCAGTCAACGTTAAGCTATAAGCCTTTTAGGCTACCTTCCTTAAGCTCTCCATTCATGATCAAACTTTCAGTCTGTTGAAAATTGGCCATTCAAATTGGTAGCTTAAAATGTGACGTTAAGCTAGATCATCGATTGAACCAACACTTAAGATACAGCTGCGACATTTGACAGTTGCATATGACTGTAAAGCACAGACCCACACACACACGCACACAGTTGCGTTTACACACACGTGGCCACATGCAATTGTGTTGAAAGGAATAAATAAACAAAGGAGCACGAAAGTATGCGATGAACAAATTTTGAGACAGCATATGTGGCATATGTTGATGTGACATCTATATACGTCTATATATATATATATATATATATATATATATATATATACATTTATTTATACATATTTGTATTTGTATTGTATTGGTTGGCACTGTGCAAATTTACACAAATCCACAAGGCGGTGCACAAATTTATTTTACTGCGTTGGCAGTGATAAAATTTATAACCAGCAATGAGCGCGGCGCCTAAAAGCAGGCAACAAAAACAATAAGCGCACACGTGTACCAAACAATGCCCATGTGGACAGCACACACCCACACACACACACACGCACACACATACACACTCTAACAGACGTTATGCACACAATGGCCTGGCAATCGTGCGTGGGCAAGTCCTCAGGCTATCCGTCCCCCCGCCGTCCAGCTTGCATCTTCCTCTCCACTTTCGTCATATTTATGCCATTTTATGGGCCATGTACAATTTTATTGTTTTACTTTTCAATGCAATGTATGTATGTATGTCTGATGTATGAATGTCTGATGCAAAGCAGCTCTGCAAAGCCTTTGGCTCATCCAACAGAATTGAGAGCTTAAAAGGCGCCCCCACAATGCCAGCAAATTCTGATAAGGCAATTTTCCTTAGCCAGCATCTGTGTGCTCGAGAGACAAAGAGGTTTTACACATTTTTCATCAACTCTCGTGCCACATTCAAAACTCAATCTTAATAAGGTACTGAGTGAAGAAATCAAATTTAAATGTTTAGAACTTAAACTGTTTTTATACGCCAAGTGAAAAGAGTATATTGGTTTTGTGCAATGTTCATCTTATTGAATATTTGTATATACATATCGAATGCAAATGCAAGAGATTTCAGTTTTTGGTTAAGATTTAAGATCAAAAAGGTGTGGGTAATGAATAAGTTTGATAGTTCAGTTTCTATTAAGATTAAGGATCGTCGAAATAATGATATTCACCCGACCTCAAGGTCCAATCTCAAATCCAAACTAAGATTTTAATATATGATATATGAGATATATACTCATGAGGATAATTCTCTTAGAAAATGTATTAGACATATCAAGTTGAAAACAAAATCTTTATATTCTTATATGATAAATATGTTAAGAATCGATATTTGTGTTTTGATATCATATTAATAATCTTAAAACTAGCTTTGTCAGTTAAATATATATCTGTTTTTCACTCACACTTTGAAAAAAAAAAAACTCAATGAGCAACCTTTTGCGTCGACTATTCAAAGAGTTCGTTCGCAATCGGACAGAGAACATTTGCTTTAGTATTTTCCGCTCTAGAGCTTTATGAGGCAAAATATCTTATGCGTCTGTATTGATTTGTATGCAAGGTTGTCTTTACTAAACACATCAACTGCGTACGTGGCTGTGAATGGGGGCATGAGTATGTGAAAGTCAAGAGCGTTTGCATAGACTCTCTTTGATTTATTCACTTAACGAGCCTCATTGTACGAACGTCAATCGCATTGCTCCCTAAACGATGTTCGTTAAAAGAGCATCACACGAATCAACTTGAACCTAAAACGAAAGTCTCTTGTTCTTAGTGAGATCGAGTGAGAATGATTTTTTCAGTTGATCTAAGATCATAAATGTTTAAACAATTAACTGTTATATATGTATGTACAATATGCGTTATAGTATACTCTGCTGAATAAATATTTGACATACGTAAGAATATTAATTTAAGTCACATTTAGTGAAATGTAAGTATATAACAGATAAAATTATAAATATAAATATATTTAAGTTTTTTGTTTGGTTTTTAAGTACAAAGTTGTCAAAGAAGCCATCAAAAGCATTAACTCATATTTCAAATTTATAGAAAAGATTTCTAAACTCTAATAAAAAAAATATATATATATATATATATTGAATATATATATAATATATAAAGATCTTCTTGATAGCAGTTAAATAAATATCGGCTATTGTATCACTGTTGCTTGGACATTCTATATTCTATTCTCTATTCTTAGAAACTAAAGCCCATTAAATTATACAATTTTATATAACTGGAATTCCATTATAGTATATAAACTACCACAAGATGAAAATGTATGCACAAATTGCAGTTGTTAAGTTGTAGTTGTGGTTCATTACGATTCTAATTAGGTTAAATTTCAAGCGAATGCGTATTCCAGACACTTTCTAATTGTGGTTCGCTCTATTTACTTACGCTTTATGCGCTTTGGCTAGCATTTGGCATACAGATTGTACACATACACATATATTTACCAATATATACATACATACTCATATGCATCTTGTTGCCATAGCTATATCCATGCCTTTGCTCCCTTTTGGCTCAGCTTCTGTCAATATATACAAATATATTTGCTCTGCTGGCCATATGGTTACACAGTTGGCCTCGTTTGGACTGTCGCTAGGTGTTGAGCGTACCTTTGAGGGTTTCAGCTGCCATATGGACTAAACCAAGGCCATGTCCCACAGCTCACAGACCACAACTATGTGGCCATATTCAATGCTGATCCAGCGCCAACCTATCGTATATATATATATATATATATATATATATATATTTGTTCTTTGACTGGAACAGCAACAACAACTGCGGCAGCAATCACTTGCCTTTGCATCTCAAGCTGTTGCCAAAAACGGCCGTATACAGTGCTGAAAGCAGCTATTTGCCTTTTATTTTATTTATTTACTTTAATTTTATTTTTTATTCTCGCCTGTTGGCCTGAGCTACAGGAAATGTGCTGAATTCTAAAGTCTTAGTGATTGATTGAAATACAATGTGAATGTGAAAGGGTATAATAACAATGATGATAATGATGAGAATGATGATGATGGCGATAACTTGGATACGGTTGCTGCCAAAGAAGATAGCATAAAGGCGTCTTTTCGAGCCAGCCATCTAGGGTATCCCAATCTAATACAAATAATCAAAGTTTGAAGAATGCTTACATCAAAAATAGAGAGAGAGAAAAAATGGTTGGCAAAGAATAGACGTATTTGAAGCAATTGTTTGTTGTTTTGCTTCTTTAATGTCGCATTTCAATTTCGTTAAGTAAATTTCATTTAATTTGTAAATACAATGAATTAAGGCGCATACAAAATTTGTAAGCTTTAAGAAATTTATGTTTTTGATTACAAACTTTTAAATAAATATATTAAGGCTTTGTATTACTCTGACTAAATAGAAAATAAACTCTTAGAATTTATTGATGTTGTTAAGCCTGTTTCAAATTGGTCACATTTCATTCTCATTTTACATATATGATTTTTTTGTATTTAATGTACACTTTCACACTGTGCTTTCTACTCGTTTTCCATTCGTTCACTGACAATCATAACGAGCATGTCGAATAGTTTCAATAGTCATCTCGCTTTCACTCAGCAACTGCCGACACTGCATTCAGCAACAGCTATCGTTGTGTCTCTCTCTAACACACAGGCTGACAAAGACGCAAACTCACTTGGATAATATCTTACAGTTACAAGCTCTCAGGCTGCAACAGTGGGTGTCAAGCACGATTATATATATCCACATTAGCTGCAATATTTTGGAAACATTAAAGAATATTTAATACTCTAATTTATTACAATTTACAATTTCTCTTTAAGCTCAAAATGAAAAGATATCTCAATTTATCTCTTATTATCCTGAGCAACTTGTCATATATATATGTGTATATATATACTTGTGTACATAGCTGAGCTACTCGATGGGGCCTTAATGAAAACTGGATAGAATTGATGAATGGGTGGCAAGTTATTTAAATCTTTGCCAACCCATGTCAGGCCATCACTTGAGATGTTTATTTGCTTAGGTTGTGTCTAGTATGACAAATAATGTGACAGCCGAGGGTCGCATTGACCTGATACTCAATGGAACTGTGCGAAGGCAGCCGAGAGCAACACATCGGACTTTCATATATGCCTTAAGTCGTGCAGTCGACCAAATGGCAAGCAGAACATGTGTTTTATCTTTGGCTCTCATTATTTGCAACCGGATATCCTTATGCACACAGACAGACTGTAGATGGGATGTGTGTATGAGAAACATGCACAAAGTTGACGAAAATTTAAATTAATCGTCCTGAATCAGCTGCGCAGTATGTGCGCATGCAATGCCATACTATAAATATAACCAGAATTATTTGACCGTCTGACAAAGGGCGCTTATCTCCTATCTATTGCTCTTAGCCATGCATGTGTGCGTGCGAGTGAGCCTTGAGCCTTGGGCGTAATTATTTATGCATTTGAAAGCCTTGTTATGCCCAACACACTTCAATTAGCTCACAAAGCCCTGCCAGAGGCAGCTGCCTCTGCTAAAGACAATTAAACAACGCTCGCCTCAGTGTCATGGTAAAATTTTAATTGCATTTAATTTATGTCTCATTTGGATATATCATTTGTCAAACGTATTCAGCATAGATCCTTTGTGCTACACATTAAAATATATTTTATGCTCATTTTGTCTCATTCTCTCTCTCTCTCTCTCTCTCTCTCTCTCTCTGTCTCTGTTTCTATCTCTCTGATTTTAGAGTATGATTTAATTACGCGAATTGTTCGAATGCAATGACAGAGACTAAGCAAACAATGCAGCAATTATTCCCATAATTGTTTCGAAAAAGATGGCCGTAATGAACTCTTGCTGGCTGTACAAGAAGCTTTCAGCTTTTATGACATATTTTAATTACCAATTAAAGCTCACTTTTATGTAGCTTGTTTAGCTTTAAAGCGCCTCTTTAATTCTCTTGTTAATGGGCACATTAGTTAGCATTTGAGTTTTATGATAAAGCTGTTGAGCTTCAAACTCAGAATTATTTAAATGCAAGACGTGAGAGCTTTAAACAGAAGTAAATTTATGTAGACATGTATCTGTAATATAATGCTCTTAAATATTAGAGCAGATAGACCCTAAAAAGGGTTTGCTTAAAATATGCCTAAGTCAATGCAATGTGTAGACTTAGGGCCCCAAATCCTCAGTATATTTATGTATGCTCTTTGCTAACTTTTATTATTAATTTATTTATTAAAGCTTTGCAGTTCGTAATTATGAAACATGATTTTTGACAAGTCAGCCAATTGCAGTCAATTACATAAGCTTTTAGCTGTCTCGCTGACTTTTATGGCCCACGATGGCCCAACAGCTGCCAGCAGCAGTTATTTGTTAAGTTGTTTTCAAGATAAATTGTTGGATTACACGACTTACACTCAGCATATTCGAGAGCTCTAGCTCGAGCACAGATTCACAGATTCGGCTGCAATGCATCGATACTTTGCCTAATGTATGACATTAAAGTGACATTAAAGTAACATAAAAGAGAAGAGAAGCGAGAAGAGCGAAAAAAAAAAAAACAAATTTATATGGCAAGCTGTAAAAATGGCCCAGTCGACATCCGCTGGGTGCACACACCCACACACACACGCACACACACACGCACACACACACGCACACACACACGCACACACACACACATGCTTGAGCAACGTCTGGTTATTTGTTTATTTGATTTCAGGCTCTGTGTGTTCGTAACGTGGCATTAAATAACAGCGGTTTTTTTTTTGCGCTTGAGGAATTTTTTTCAGCTTTCAGCCTCTTTGAGCCCATTCCCCATTCCCCTCATTTATATATAGATACATTTTTTGTTTAGCCTCCTGCGCCATAAATTATGCTACACTTTATTATTTTGTAAAACAAGCTACATAAAACTTTACCTTTAGCTCAGCGCCAGTTCATGGTCCAGCATACTCGTACTAGAGATGCTTTAGACCCGACCCTTTATTATATTTATTCTTTCTTTTTGTTACACCGTTTGTCCGCAAAATGTCAGTCATAATGGTTTACTTGTTATCAGCAACAGAAACAGTCAATACCAGTGAGTGTATGTGTGTGTGTGTGTGTGTGTGTGAGTGTGTGTGTGAGTGTGTGTGTGTGTATGTGTGTGTGTACTCTTTTGCCTGTGAATATGCATATTAATTGGCATTTCCGGGAAATGACTGACTTTTACCGAGTAGCAACAATCGACAATGCCTCGAAAGTGGTTTCTATATTTATAACGAACACCACATCAAGTCTATTGACTCTTGCTAGCCTGGCCTTTCATCTATTTATACTCGGACTTCCGTTTGAACTCTTTCATATTAAAACTTGTCAGAGTTGCAATTAAAAGCAATAAAGAGAATCGACTGACTGACGCATAATAAACGCTTGTCATATACACATATATGTATGTCGAAGCAACGTCAAATTAAACAACTTTCATTACAATTGCATGATTATATAGTCACGCCAAATAATAAGTAAACGGAGTGCTGCAGTTGTTCGTTCACAAGCAGAAACTCTTTTTAGAATATTACAATTTCGAGTCCCTCCTCCATTTCCTCTTATAACTATAATGAATGATCTCAACACCGACCATCTCGCTCTTGCTTAGTAAGAACAGCAACTATGTTCCGCAAGAGCTAATGCCGTCTCTTTTTCACAAAGTGACAATAAGAGCGGTCAGCAGACATTATCAATACGTATCAGCGCTCGCACGAAATAGTTGCGAAATAAATCTCTTTGAACACTCAGATGAAGACGGAAACAGAAGAATAGAAAATCTCTTGCTCTGAGCTCGAGTATACTTCTTTCTGTTTCTCTCATGAGTTGAACATGAGCTATGAATGCTATGAAGTACACAAAAAACTTTCTATTTTATAAAACTCTAAAATAAAAACGTTTCTGTCCGATCGCAAATGTGCTCGTTGAAGAGCTTACGGAATCGATTGCTCTCTGAGCTTGTTCTTAAAATGTGACTTATTACTTGCATTATTTGCAGACATCAAGATAAAACGAGCTCTGTAGAAAATATGTAAATTCTGTTAAAAATTAAACAGTTCATCGAAAGTATTATATTACTGGTACGATACATACTTTTTATAGAATAAGAGATTTTTAGTTAATTTAAGAGGCCTAGGAGTTTAGGAGTTTAATCGGCAGCTAAGCTTTACATCACGAATACAATCAAATCGTTTTCTGCACAATTTCTGGCTTCTTTTCTCTGGGAGCACAGGTGAAACACAATCGATGGTTTCCAAATTCAATTTGAGATTGTAATATTGATTTTTTTTTTTTTCAAGAATATAGAGAGTGTACCACTTGCGCTTAATGCAGTCAGCACTTGACGATCTCATTGATCTCATTGATAATTCACTCAAACACTTCCACATTACTCAACTAGAAACTCATTTTTAGCAAAGAGTCGCTGTTCTTATTCTTCTCTATCTTTTAAATCGCTGTATTCACATGCACACCACATTCAGTGAACACATGAACATATAAATATGCATTTGCTGTAACTCTGTAATTTTATAAATAGATATCAGATTTAGCATTAAAATAGCCAAACCAAAAACACTAGTTCAGTTACATTTTAGTTTAATCGTAATGTCATAGTTAGATGAAATCATTTAATGCCCCTTATTATATTTTAAACAAACTTGCTTTTAAAGCAACTAAAAATAATTTATAATATATTTGAATTATCTTAAATAATATGCCAGAAATTTCTTATATACAAAAATAATACAAATCGGGTTTCACAATAAAACTTGAACTTAGTTCAAGTCCTATGAGCAAAAACATCTCAGTTTGACTTGAGAAAATATTGCTTTATGTTGCAACACATTTGTCGTATAGCCCATTGCTAGTCAATCGATATTCATCAACATTTTTCTTTATCATTTCATTCACAATCTGTAATAAATATATTAAAAAAGCCAGCAGTAAGTCACTTTCCATATTAGTTGGGACTCTGCCAAAATTCATTTCAACTAATCAAATGCAAATGCAACAAAGGAAAATATAAAAAATTTCAATATGCCAAGAGACGAGTTGACTCTTTTCCATTTGCGTCACTTGTCCACACACCTGGCAACCAGCAAGCACTCAATGTGAGTAAACAACATAACTAAATAGTAAAACCAAATGAGTGTAAGCAGTCTAGGGAGTGAACGACTTGGAGATACTGTGACTGACGACCATCGTCGCCATCTCTTTTTTAGTAGGAATGCAGATTCTATTTCTATTTCTGCTGCAGCCGGTTACATAGAGTGGTGGCAAGCCATTATGCCCAGAAATGGCATTTGCAATGGGTTCAACATATAACACACACACACACAAAAAAAAAAAAGTAAGCTCTGATGGCACACGTGGCAACTGGGCCCCCTAGCCAGCCAGCCAGCCAAAGCAACTTGTATTTATTGTTCAAATTTTGTGACTTTTCTGTTGATGTTATTGCCACTTTTGCAGTTGCTCTTGCTGTTGCTGCTGCTGTTGCTGTCACTTTTTATTTATTTTGCCCCCGCTTGGCGCAGAACGCCTCCGGCTCCGCCTCCTGCCGCTCCACATCCTGTGCTAAATATGTTTCAAAGGAAATTGATTTGCGGCAACAGCAACAAAAGCAAAGCAACAGCAATGCGAACAACAACACCAAAAACAACAAAACAACAAGTCAAAACATCAACAATAAGTACATAAGACGAATAAATTGAATAAGAATGCTCGACTAGCAATTACCCTGTTGAATACAGAGCTGATAAGCTAGGCAAAGCAGAAGATAAGATAACATATTTCATGAGTTTCTTTCAATTCAAACACAAAACCCAATTCTTTGTGCTGCTTTATATGCTCTATTCATTTACATATCTCAGCAACTACCTATCAACTTAGAGTAGCTCTTCCATTGTAGCATCTTCTACTAGTATCTATAGACACTTTACCTTATATTGTACAGGGCATAAACAGCTTTATTTTATATGGCTTTGCCTGGTGAAATTTCCTCTTTGCCAAAAATTGCTCGTCACGTTGCACTTTTGCTGACCCACAGACTAACCACCAAACTACCCCCACCCAGGCAGACACACACACACACACACACACACACACACTGGCACCGTTGTCTACAATTTTCTTGACAGTATGCCCCATCAATCCATTGAAACGTTCCACATCATGCATGCGCCTTTCCCTCTACTTGCATGCGAGAGACGCCAACTTTTGTGACAGCGACAATATAGAATCCCCCCTTACTCTCCCATGCCAACGCCCTGCCATCGGCCGGTCTATAGAATTTATCCGCTGCGCTACTTTTCAACAGAGAAACATAAATTGTTTGGCTAATTGCAAGTGGCTTTCGTCTGTTGGCGCTGCGACGGGGAGAGAGACAAGAGGTACCAGCAACAAAGAGCCCAACAAGCAGCGACTCGAGAACAAAAGGGCATCATCTCCAGTGCCAGCTACCAGCTACCAGCTACCAGCTCCATCTTCGGCTTCACTTTTAGCTACAGTCACTTTAAGTTTACAGTGCTCGTCTTTCTCTGCGCGTAATTGGCAGAAAAAAACTTGGGCGTTGGGCGTTGGGCGTTGGGCGTTGGGCACAGGGCGAGGACATGGACAGGACATGGACAGTGATTGGGCAATGGAGCTACAGCTGCTTGTTTTTTTGGCAGCCAAGAGCATTGTCAGAGGTCACTGATCAGCTCACACTTGCCATTTACAAACACATTATATAAGCTATCATATTTTATTTCGTAGAATATTGGAATAGAGTTCAGATGGAATGAAAATCATGTTTAGAGTGAGTGCACAAATTACAGTGCATAGGATTATAATCTTAAAACATTTTTCTCTCTCTTATTAAAGCTTTTTAAGAGTTTATAGAGAATATAAATACAGGGTGTCCCAAAGCCTTATAATTATTAAGTGTACATTTTTTATTGATTTAAATAGTATACAGTATACAGGGTTACTGGCCAGAGAATAACAGTTATTGGTACGCGATTTCGCGATAATCGGTTTTTTTTTATTTATTTTTATTTTTATTTTGTTTTTGTGCCAAAGATAATTATGCGTAATTTCCCAGGTTTGCTCAGGTGAATTATTATCTTTGGAGTTTTCTGAAATCTAAGTTTTATTTCAATAAGGCCACGACCATCCACGTTGTGAAGGATGAAATTGAGCGCTGTATTAATGAAATTCAGCCATATTTTTGCAAAGCAATAATGAATGAAAATTTCAGCAAAGTTGTGAAGGCCATTTACCCGATGTGTTATTTCATGCTTACCCCTATACTGTATACTATATAAATTAAAAAAATATTGTTTAATTTTTTTAATTATAAACCTGTGTTTTCTATCACAGTTACTTCAAGCGTGACACCCTGTATTTTCGGAAAATAAAATATTTAATGTAAGCATTAATGTATAATCCAATTGATTGAAAGAGACATTTCCATGCATTTAATAATGTTCTCTATTGCAAATCGCAGATAGATTTATAAATTATAAATTACAATTTCATGCTTTTTATTTTAAAAGGAAATTCATAAAATTCATTAAAAAAAAAAATCATTTACACAAAAATCCAATTGGCTTATGTAATTACTTCGTGTCGTTGAAATCCTTTTCAATAATTAATTTTCCACTTCACTTGATACGTAAATGCATTTAAAATGAATTTCATTCAATAACACAAAATCATAAATATCAATTCAAAACAATGAAATATTTTTATGCATATTAAAACTAGTTGAAGCGGCTTAGAGTGCTGGGTTTGCTGCTGCCAAATAATTCTTGAATTCAAGATTCATAATTATTCGTAGCCACAACAAAGCACACAGCTGAGAGTTGATTCAAATTAATATGTCGTTCAGCTGGGGACAATGAATGAATTTCTATTAAACCAATTACCGCATATCACGTTGCAAATGCCTTGTCAAATTTGCTTACGGCTTAGGCATTTGGCCAAGTGCGTGCATGTATGTGATTCGCTTGGCTTTGGGCCAATATGAGCCCGGGCTAAGGCTGGTGCTAATTGCCAAAGCACACACATTGATGAATAACAACGAATGCCATTATCTAAACAAATATATAACAAATTGACAATAAAGAAAGGCTGCAACACGATAACCCTGGCTCTCTAATTAAAGCTGAGGCAAAGGCTAGGCAAACAAAACAATTCGTGATTATCTGCAAGGAACAGGTGCAGCACATTGAATACCCTAAGCAAAATGTAAAAAGTCGTGAAAGACTTGAAGTCATTTTCGTCTGCATATTTGTTAGTTAATACTTAATCTATAATAAATTCTATCAGCTTTTATTCTCCAATTAGAGATTGTTTAAAAAACTATTTAAAATACTTGCTCTTGAAAACTTTTAAATATCAAATTCTAGCAACTACAGCTAACTAATTATATATAATTATATAATTATATAATATAAAAGAAATGGTCAAAGTTTATCAAGCTCATTTTAATACTCGTTTACGAGGTGCAATGCCTGCTTTTGCAGTTCGTCTTATTGTCTGTCTTGTTATTAGTTTTATTTTTATTTTTATTTTTTCCTCTTTGCTATCTGTCTATTGTCCATCCGTGTTATTGCCCATCTTGTTGTTCATTTTCCTGTCCGAGTAGCTATCCGTGTTGTTGTCCTTCTTGCTATTCGCTCTGCTATTCGTCGTATTGTCCGTCTGACTGCATGAATGCAATTCTCTACTACCGAAGCTAGAAACTAACTAACTTCAACTCGCTATAACTATTGTCTTATAAGCTCTAAAGCTAAAAAAAACCGAAAATTAATTTTAGCCTTTAATCGCTTCAAAAACAATCTAAAAATTTAACAATTAAGTTAGTCAATCTCTTGCGTTAATTAATATCCCTTCACTATTACTATATTTATATTCCTCAGTTTTATAGCAGATTAACCTTTCAATAATGCAGATAATTATCTTTTTTAATTGTATACCTTTACGCCTAGAATGAGTATTAAGTAGTCGGTCAAGCCCAACAACTTTAGCTCTACGAAAGCCAGAAGTTGAGCATCTTGTGTCAATGAATGGGCCTGGCTGAACAAGTTGTCTAATCGGGTTAATTAAAAGTGCATAGACAAGTGTAAACTTGATTAAAATGCATCTTAGTTTTAGGCCACTTTCCCGCTTCGATGTCAAGTAATAATTAATACCAATAATACCTTGTTTAATATGCCATAAATCAAATGTTAAAATTCGATACTTGCACTTGCAGAGAATACTAATACACACACACACACACATTCTCTCTCTCTCTCTCTCTCTATCTCTCTCCATCTCTCTTTCACTTTGTTTGCCTATCGTTTAGTGGTAGTCGTTAACCAACAAATGCGCTCAACCACAAACCTATTGATTATAAATCTGGCCGTCTCGGACATACTCTTCGTCATCTTCTGCGTGCCGTTCACGGCCACTGACTATGTGCTGCCGGAATGGCCATTTGGCAATTTGTGGTGCAAATTTGTGCAGTACATGATTGTGGTCACATGCCATTGCAGGTGAGTTGCCCCAGGCCGATGGCCCAACTTGTGCAGTAATGGCTTCGTCTTCTCCTTGTTGTTGTTGCTATATATTTTCGTGCCTTGCAGCGTCTACACACTCGTCCTGATGTCCTTCGATCGTTTCCTGGCCGTCGTCCATCCCGTTACCAGCATGTCCCTACGCACCGAACGCAATGCCACGCTGTAAGTAACAAACGCTCTCGACCCACTCACTCTCTTGTAGCAATTAGTTTAGGCCTAACCCAAGAGCCCTAGCTCGGCTGCCCACTTAATCGAAACTATGCGAATGCACATTTCCAATTCATATTCAGCCGGCTGACTTTATTTATATATGCATAGTTTAAGTATTTTTTCGGAAATTCTTATAAAAGTTTTTCAATACCTATTTGATTGAACATAAATTTCACTTCAATTAACAACCTTAGGAAAAGGAGCAGAAATTATCAGTAACCCAAGACTAAAGCTCGTTATTTCGCAATGAAATGAAATTTTTCCCGTTTTGCAATGCATTTTAATAAACTATTCACAAACAGCTGCAGCTACAGCTTCGCTTCAGCTTTGATTAGTTAGATGAGAATAAATCTATTTAGTTATGCCTTCTGAGATGGCATTAGTTAGAGCTTAACAAAACCAACTAATTGGGCATCAATTATCTGAGACATTTGCCTTTATTTGTCTTGCTGACACACACACACACATCTATATACATATATAGCGCCATTATGTGTGCCTGGATAACGATTGTGACAACTGCTATACCCGTTGCTTTGGCTCATTCGGTGCGGATCTATCAGTATCATGGACGCGCTGGCACCGCCTGTGTATTCTCCACCGAGGAGGAGGTCTGGAGTCTGGTTGGCTTTCAGGTAAGTCAAGCAATTGATTGCACGCTTTGTGGCCTCTAATCTGGCTGTCGTTCATACCGTTTCACTCGAGTCGGTCGCTTCCCGCTTCTCTCTGTCTCTGATTAATGTTGCCACATTATTCATGCCTCGCCGCCAAATTTGTCACTAGCTCGCGGCTCTACACATGGAAATTGTGTGAAATTACAGAATAGCAACTTAAGTGACGTCTGCTCCAAAAGCAGACACCATTTCCACACAATTTATCGCGTATATACGTACGTATGTACATATGGATAATACGTATGTGTGGGATATGCTCACATATATATACATACATACATATATACATATATCGCTTATTGTTGCCGTAAACTCATATTTTCCAGAGCTTGAAAGTAACTTGCAATATATTTGCTACTCACACACACACATACACAGCACACACACACACACACACACACACACATTCACATCCACAGCGCACTCCTAGTGGTGTGACGAGCTCAAGAGGAAAGTTACAACGACATCGCGCTGACAGCGTGTGCCTGCCCAGGCAGCTGCACTGTGCAACTGGGATTAGTGCTAACGGAAGCTCAGTGCAACAATTGTACTGTTGGCTTAGAAGTTGGTTTATTTACAGATTAACAGTTTATATTTAAATACACACAGCATAGAGTCTTATGATTTACTCACTCAATAGAGAGATTGTTAGTAAATATATGAAATGCGAAAATCTAATCGAACTCTTTAACTGGCTTGATTTCCAGGCGTTAGACTTGTGTAGCGCATATACATATGTATATAGCGCATAAATATCAAGAATTATATAGAAAACTATAGAACAGTAGTATAACTATTATTTCAAAGTGCCAAAACCGATTATTTTTCCCTCTCTTGACCTATATGCATCGCTTCGTCACTTTCTATATGTATTATGTGTATCTCTCTCTCTCTTTCAGTATAATTCTCTATCTCGCTCTCTTACTATTTCTTTCTCTTTATATAATTCTCGATCTGTCTCTATCTCCTCTCTCTTAATCTCACTTTTTCTCTCTCCCTCTCTCTTTCTGTCTATCTCCGTGTGTCTCACTCACTCTTTCCTTTACACTTTCTATTCCTTTTCACTCTCTCATTAAAGCTCAGTATCTATCTTCTGTTTCTGTACTACTCTCTGTCACTCGCTTTATCTCTCACTTACTCTGTGTTTGCCATTGTCTCTTTCTTTAATTCATTCTGCAACTTTCTATCTCTATCTCTAAGTCCGTTTGCCTCTCTCTGTGTATATCTCTCTCACACACACAGCTCACTCTTTTTCTCTCTCTTTTTCTCTCTATCTATCTCTCACACACAGCTCACTCTCTCTCTCCCTCTTTCTCTCCCTCTATCTGTTTCTCTCTCTTTCTCTCTCTCTCTCTCTCTCTCTCTCTCTCTCACAGCTCACGCTCTCTCTCTCTGTCTCTCTCTCTCACTATGTATTTATTTCTTAAATATAAATCTAGCTAAATAGCTTTATATTTCACAGAAACCTGCAAATCTATTTCATCTTCAACATAGACATAGATTATCATTCTCCCATTCCCCCCTCTCTCTCTCTCGCCCTCTCTCAATATCTTTGTCTCTACCCGCCCGCCTCTCCCTTTATCTCTCTTTCACTGCATAACTGCATTGTCTAAGCATATATCAAGTTTCAGCATTTGCAACAATTCCGCGAAAGCCTTTGATTGAAACTTGAACCACTGTGCAAACACAGAGTCGCATACAGTCAACAATCGTTCGTTGTTTAGCAACAGACATTCAGACAGCACTCCCATTTAGGTATGTGCCTTTACAAGTGTATGAGTATGTGAGTGTGGGTGTATTCTTGAGTCATCTATGGTATCCAACAAAGACGAGGTATGAGCCAATGTACAACTTAATAATGCTGCAATTCCATACGAGGGAGAGCCAAATTGTAGTGTATATTGTGCAATTAAGTTGACTCTCTCTCCTTCATTCGTACCAAGGCTGTCAGAGACTAACAATGTAGAGCGGAGTCATAGCGAGAGAAGATTTTAAACATTTCGATTCTCATTTAAAGAAGTTTTTAGTAATCTCTGAAATCCTTACACGAAATCTCACTTAGCTGGAGACAAATGAATACGACGAAAGGTCCACATTTCACTCAGCTCTAGACGACAATCAAAAATGAATGGAACTTCTCTTGATTGTTTTAGTTACATTCCCACTTAAAGTCTTCAAATGGTAAAGCAATTCAATAGTCTAGAGCAGAGCTCATGGAAAAGCGACGTCCATGCTCAAGTGAGTGCATTGGAACGAACACGAATAGCTCTTAGCACCTTGGCCAGGACAGGCAGTCAGGCAGGAAGACAGACAGGCAGGACAGGCAGGACAGGCGAGGGCTCAAGCTCTGTGCAATCCAACATGGACTAGAACAACAATGTGGCGTGTCAGAGCAATTTTATGCCGGAAGGATGTTACACAGCTAGTCCGCACTTGTGGCCAATGAATGAACACAAACAACATCAGCGACAACAGCAAGGATAACACACTAACTGCAGTTGTCCGTCCGCCTGTAGTCGTGTGTATGTGTATGTATGCGTGTGTGCCTATGTATATACGAACACCCCGTGCTAATATGCACTTGTGGAGCTCGCGTCTAATGCTACTCATAGAGCAATTTACACGGCTCCATTCGCTGACATTGGCAAGGACAGAAACAGGAATAGTGGCAAGGATATGGAAAATGGGTCGATATGTTATGTCGTTGGCCTGGCAGAGCATATAAATCACAATTACTTTCATGACCCGGCGATATGCTGACGTAACCAATACCCTGTAATTAGATATAAAAGAGATATCAAACTGAGTGACAGCTCAAATCATTCAGCTATTATAGACGCAAACTATTTTCTTATGCAGGGACAAACTCTGATACACTCAGGCACATAAGTTGGTGAGGAATTCCTTTATACGAAGAGCTGACCTTACATAACTTTTGGATCATTTAGAATAATTACACAACTATTAATGTTATTTATATATACATGTATAATCATGCTGAATTATATCTACAGGGTATTAGAGTGCGAATACTCTAAACAGCAAACTTGCAGTTGGAAGAACAAGGACTTTAAGTTGAATTAGTCCCTAGGCAAATAGCATTATGAGCTATAATTGTGCCCGCAAATGCAATTTATTATATGCTAAGGACTGCTACACTATAAATAGAGGGTATTCTGAGTGCGACTTGACTATGCGTTGGTCGTGGAAAAAAACTTTTTCTATGGCGGGTAGTTTTATTTGGTTTTGGTATTTATTTTGGTTCGGACCCCCAAATGTCATGTTTCAATACTTAGTTGTTTTAGTTGTTGTAGTTGCTGTTGTCTGTTGACAAACAGTTGAGCATTTCGCTAGCAAATTTGGCGTTTCAATTTATTGCTCGCCCGCACATAAAAATGGATCAAACTTTTGACGCCTAAACGCAACACAGAAAATAAAACAAAAGCCAAAATATACGAGTTACATTCGACTAGCAGAACACAGGCATAAAGAAATATTAGAGTTTACCTGACTACTAAATACCCTATATATCATATCTCATTGAAATGCAACGAATATGATTATCTATAAAGAGATTCCCATATACTATATGAAAACCAACTCAGAATTTGCATTCAATATTGAGCAATTCGTATAGGTTTTTATGGCCAACCCGCTGTAGCTCTCGTCCTGCGTACAGGGCATGCTGTTGTCATCGTAAATAAATAATAAAATAAAACAAAGTGGGTAGAACAGAAACAAAAACACGCCTTGAATTTGCCCCATTTGGCAGGCGTGACCAGAGCACTAGGCAACTTTACTTTATTCCAACTTTAGTTTAGTTTTGTTCAGTTCTTAAAGTTTTGCGTCTCTGACTGCTGCTGCTGCTGCGGTTCAGCTTACGAGCTTTTCAGTTTCAATTATGAAAAACACCTTTTTCACACAGCCTCAAGTAAAATTTTAGAATTTCTGCCGGCTTATGTTATTAAATTCAAATTACTTATGGACAAGAAATAACTGCATTTGGCAGCAAAGCAAAATAGAAACTCCAATCGAAACATATTAAGCTTTAGAAAATGTTTTCATAGCCTTAGCTCTTGCGAGAGGGTCAAAAGAATTTACAAAACTTTTGAAACTTGTATTTCATATGCACAAATAGACTTAAATTCATTATAATATACTATGAATATTTAAAACTAAGCAATTGAATTCAATTAAAAATTATTGATAATTTATTCAAATAACATTCAAAGCTAAGCATTTCAATTCATTTAATTTTGTTTGATATATCATATATATAAATTACTACATATATGTATGTATGTATGTCTGTCACTTTCCATTCGCATTTAAGTCTCTTACAACTGCACTCAATAACAAACTGCCGTTATGCTGCCTTCATATTGGCAATTCCCATTCGCTGCTCTTCGCCCACAGACAATCAATGCAGCCATGATCAGCTCTGCAGGTATCGCTCGCTAGCTCGCTCTCACTCGGCAACAGCCAAAACCAAAGTTCAGCAGCAACTATCTTGATCTCACTCTCTCTCCCTGAATGTTATGAATAATTAGAGCGTGCAGCTTAGCTGCATCAGCCTTCTGCTTTACACTAATACCAGTGCAAAAGTTGGAGCCAATCACGAATTGAGAAGCACGACATACAAATTTACAGTTGAGTCGCAACAATTCGACATGGTAAGAGAATAATATGTTTACGAATTATAAATTTTAACCAATTTGTCGATATATTTTGTAAAAAAAAAGCAATAGTGAAAAAATAGGGATCTTATATATTCAATGAAGTGAGATATTTACAGAATGAACTCAATTTGTTTTTGCGTAGAATTGATCTAATTGTTGATGGAGCTGTTTTAAATTATTTTGCCAATGTTTATTATTCATATGTTGTAAAAATGTTGATGTGGGGAGCAAAATATATGAAATATTTGCGTATTAATGAATTTTTCAATGCGACAAAAGTTATTATTAAATTATTGAGATTTTCTACTAAGCGGTAAAAAGATTAACGACTTTATAATATTTTTACTGCTTCAATTACGTTTGTTAATGTAATTTACATATATAACAAACTAAAATTTACAATTCCGAAAATTAACTTAGAATAAACTCTACCCTAAACAAAACTTGGACTCAACTTCATTTCAGTTTAAATAATAAAAACTCAAGTGTTTTTAGTGTAAATCGTAAACAACTTTGCCTAATTGAATCATCTTGCGCATAGTTGGCTGAGTCTTGGAAAAACAAATAGAAAACTTAGCACAATAAAAATAAAAATAAAATTAATTTGCAAAGCAAATGATGGAGGCACATTTGAAGATAATGCTGTTTTTAAAGAAATTTATGTGGCCAAACACTTTAAACGATGGACCATAACGTGTGTATATGGCTCATGCAAAGATGCACGCTCATAACTATATATAAAGTTTGGAAACGGCATAAAACTTCGCCGCTTTCGAATTTTGGGCCATAGTTAGAATAGCCTTAGATACAGCTTCATATGGATGCAGTGAAACTTGCTATATACAGAAATGAGCTGGCCCCATCATAGGTGGCGAGGGGTTGCTTCCGGAGCTCCCTCTCTCCCCCTCTCTCTGTCTTCCACTCTCTCTCATAGACACAACTTGTAGGCACAAAAGTTTTTCTGCGCGCCTTTAAACTTTATGAGCCGCCCAATAAAAAGCCATAAACTGAAGTGTATGTGCCATATGATAGACGAGGGCGTTACAGCGGAGGCGGGGAGTGTGGAAGTGGGAGTAGAGAGTGTGGAGTGGGTAGGGGAATTTTTGGCACCGGGGACTGAAGCGACTCGTTAATATTTGGTGTGCTGAAATTGCGCCTGGGATTTGGTCATAGCAACTGTCGCGTGTGCTGTCACTCAACCAAATTAATCAAGTTGACTTCGCGATAGCTTCACGCGCTTTATTAGGCCCATTTTTCCGGGTCTGGTCACATTAAATATTGAAATTAAAGTTCCAATAGTTTGTGCCAAATCTGCAGCACAGACCAAAGAAATTCTGAGCAAAACTTACTTTAATTAGATTTCAAACTTCATTAAGGGACTATAAAGACTTTTATTAGAGCTTAAGGCAGCAATTTTTGAGACTTTGAATATCTAATAATAATAATAATAATAATAATAATAATATTTAATAATACATTTGCCATTAGCTTGATCGTGTCTTGATCTGATCATCTTCCCATTCATAATGACTCCATATGACTTATCCCATATCTTGTTAAAAAATGAACATAGCATTTAGTAGATTTATAAATTAATTAGCTTCCGATTAGATCAAGGTAGTGGCACGTTAAGCTGTAAATAAGTATTTGAAATATATACTGCACTAAAACTGGACTTGACTTACTCAGCTCAAATGCATCAATTGCCATCGGTTTACCTCCCCATTGATCGTTTCTCAATGTATTTCACTCACATTTTGAGAAAAAAAAAAACTCCGAGAACAAACGATTGCGTCGACTCGTCAACGATTTCGTTCGCGATCAGATAGAAACCAAAAATAATTGGTTTCTTTTGCTCTGTGTTTATCTCGACCATTTAGTTGTGATTTATGCAGCAAAAAGTCTTTTGCATATGTGTGAAAGGTTTGCATTCGTCGGTTTGAATGTGTGCATGAGTAGGGGAATATAAAACTCGTCTTTGAGCTATCTGCTCACTTACTGAATCACATTGGGCGAGCGTCTATCGGAACGTTCTCTAAACGATGTTCGTTAAAGGAGCATCAAATAAATCGTTCAATGCGAAACGCTCAACTTAAAACTAAACGATCAACTATTATTTTCGGGCTATAATATTAAACAATGAGCAACACCAAACTGCATGGTGCTAGAAAAAAGAAAAAGTACTACAACATAATCTGGCCATGAATGTTAAGCTTGGCCTAGCTATCCAAATGTTGTTCAACTTTTCGAGCTGTCATTGCCAGCCACATATCGACGTAGAAACTGCACTCGCTTCTGCCGTTGCAGCAGTTTGACGTTCAGCATTTCTTTTAAGGTGTTTTTACGAGCTTCTCTTGCCAAAAACACAAACTTTGACTATGAGAAAATTGAAAAATTGAAGGCGAAACTCAGTGGATAGATCTTCATCGAGCATTGGCTGCAATCTCTCATACTCAAGCAGAACCACGGCTCGTTCTGTGCCTTGCAAAAGAAAATTGCCAATTTTAAGCCGAGCAAACAACTTTTGACATGTCCGCTCAAATAAAGCAGCTTCATCATAAGTTTCCACTAAAAATACGTTGAACTTTCGGCAGACTTTTGCTCCATATTGAAGCAAAGAAGTAAAACTTTCCGTAAAAGTTGCCTTTTTTTTTGTTTGTTGCTTTTCTTGCTGCTTTTCTTTAATGAAATGCTAAAAATGCAATATTCTCCTTCTATATTTAGACATTTGCCAAGTTTTTGGCTCGCAGATTTACAGAATTTCATATTTCTTTTATTTTGGTATTTGATGTGACAGAAGAAGGTTATATGATGTATATATGAGTCCGGCTGATACAATATACATTTCCATCATCATCATCATCATCATCATCGTGTTGTTCATTATCATGCAAGTCATCATCATTATGCCGCCTGTCATTGCAAACAACTTCCTTTGCAATTTACACTTTAATTAATACGTCAGGATTGAGGATTGCAAAACAATCGCAACATTTGCCGCATTCCACTCATTTCATGGCATTCACAATAATTGTGTATGTATGTATGTTTGGGGCGTTTGGGGAGCGGGCATTTGAACATCCTGGCACCTCCTTTCAGGCGCAAATGTCAGTGCAGATTATGCCAACGACGACGCGTCGTCGTCGACTGTCGCCGATAACACGGGACATGTTCATTGGCCATGGCATGTAATACGTACGAGCAAAGTGATTCCAATTCCGGCGCTGTCGGCCATTTTGCCATATGAATGAGTGAAATATACCCCCCCCCCCCACGCACACACACACATACACACACACTTACAGAGTGAGTCACCCATCTCCCACAGCTTGGGTGGTGCCAACGATTATTAACAATTGGGCCATGCGCGATTTCCTTTAGCCTCGTTTCATCTGGCTTTGCCGTTTTCCATTTCATTACATTTGCCCACCTTTAGCTTTTTTGTATTGGTTAAGCATTTCATTGAAATTTACAATTCGCCGCCAACTGCGCGAATCAAGCAGCAGACTGCGACCCGGACACGGGCACGGACACGGACACGGGGATACGGACACGAACCTAGACCCCAATCCGCAACTCGACTTCAACCGCGACCCCGACCCCTGACACGGACACGCTTCCATCGCTGCTGCGTACATTTTTTTGCAAGCATCTACTTATTGCATGCTCAACCGCTGAGTGTGTTTTATTGTTTTCCCGCCAGCCGGCACTGCAGCCTCTCCATCCTTTTAATCATTTACACTTGGCCAGCGACTTTTTGCCAGCTCAAAGCTACTTGAAACTTATCGCGCCACGAATGAATTATAGGCCCGATTCAGGCCTGTTCAGTTGCTGCGGCTGCTGCTGCTGCTGCTGCTGTTACGTCTGCTGCATTTTGTTTATCGATTGCCACAGGCTGAATCCAACAACAATAAGTTTCGATAAGCCGCAATTGGCATTCGAATTGACTTTTCCAGCAATATTGGCGAGCAGCTTTAAGCATATCAAGCCATTTCTCAGCTCTGTAGCCGAGCAACAAGAGCTTTTCAGCTCTATCCATTGTCAATGTAATTATTATGAGATTTTATGAGAGGAGATTTCAGCTCTCACTTGACTTGATAGCATTGTAAATTATTGTAAATAGCAATTTCATTTCATACGTCATACTTCATACAATTTGCAATCGTTTATCAATACTGTTTCGCTTCTTTTGCTTGTTAATGGATTCTTTATATCTCTATCCAGTTGTTAAAAATGTATAATTTCTTCTTTTTGACTTACAAAGGTATCAAGAGGAATGATTTACATTACTTTGCAACAACTTTATAGTTGAATTTTGTTTACTTCATAAAAAAATATGCCAAGCATATGGAATTATTTATCATATATATTTACTTTTTATACATACATAGCCTTTGTCAACATTGAAATCAAACAAAGATTGTTATCTAACACTACATTTTATCTAATTTTTTATTTTAAAAGAAAAATATTAAAATTATTCTTTTATTATATTTTTATTATATTTATTAAATATTCTTTAATTATATTTATTAAATATTAGATTTTTTATTTTATTATATGCATATTTATGGACTTTATTAACACTGATTTCGAGTCATTCGTGTTGTTGAGCACTGCAAAAATATTTAATTTATTATTTATTTCAGATATTTATGGGCTCTATCAATACTGTTCAAGTCAATCGAGTTGTACAGCACTGCATTATTTATTTAATTTTTTTCTTTATATATTTATGGGCTCTATCAATAACGATTTCAAGTCATAAGTCTTATAAAACATTGCATGTTATTTAACGCATTTTATTATATATATTTCAAGACTTTTGCAACACTGAAATCTATCAATAAGTATTATTTAACACTATATGCTAACTAATAAATTATTATTTGATGTATTTTACTTTACTTTAAACTTTATCCATAATTCTAGAAATAACACTGAATGTTATTTAATTTATAGTGTTTATCAACACTGATTTTAGTTTATTCGGTATATCTAGCACTGAAATTAGTTTGTTCCCACATCATCTTAACATCTTTTGAAAAATTGCACTCTATTTCTAATCAACACCCCTTCATGGCCTCAATGAAAGATTATAATCATTTCAATGAATTTGAAAGCAGAAATAGATAATTATTTAATGCAATACCAAGGGCAAGGCGATTTAGGTCTGAAATCAGCTGAAACTAAGAGCTGAGCTCAATATAAGAAGAAAAGAAAAAACCTTTTCAGGGTTTATTTTCTACTTATTGGCAATGATTTAAGGCACCGGCCTAAAGACACCGGCGGCCCCACAGATGAAGTGTGAATTTGTATGACAACAGCTGAAGTAGGCATGGAATATTTTGAACAATATTAGTGTCGGTCAGAAATAGAGGGAAAAGGATGCCGGACAGCCGACTCCGGACAACGGACAACGGACTACGGACGCGCAGCATGGTATCTGTTATCCTGTATCTGGTAGCTGTTATCTGGTATCTGGCCAGCGTTACGGTTCACTGCTTTTGGCAATCTCGAATGCAAAAACAAAAGCCGCTGACATGGCACCAGATGCCGCAGCACTTCAAGCCAACAGCAGTGAGGGTAGAGCAGGGAATCGACGGGAGTGTCGGACGGAAGTTCGAAAGGGACTTAAGATTGGGAAATGGCCAACTGTCGCCAGTTGCTTACATTCGGCATTGTTCCTTTAAATTTGATTTTATTAAGCCATTTGCAAGTGATTCCACGTTGGAAATTAACATTCGAAATAGTGTTTATTTTGTTTTTGACAGGACGCACACGCAAAAAAACAAACAGCAGCGACAAACGAAAACAACTCGAAAGTGCCCCGTGCCGATGGCGCTGTCGGGTCTGCCCGACTCGAAGGTACTCACTACCCATGCGTTTGTGCTTCCCCTCTTCGTTGAATTGTTTTCCTATGGCAATAATTTTTCGCTTTTGTAAACATTTAAAATATAACCTGTATATATATTTTTAGTCTGAAAGTCCTTGAGACTGAAGCATTAACCGACCAGCTGCTAGCACACAGCATAAATATCCACATTTCTAGTGGGGGCAAAGTAAAGTGAAAGTACTTTGCGAGTTGCCCCAATTCTCTGACAACTTAAAGCCACTTTCCAATTGCTTTAAGTCAAAATCAATTTTAGCTTGAATGGAGTCTCATCTCTGTAGAGCACAACTATATAGAGGCAGAGTGCCTACATTTCTAATTAGATTTGATCTGCTTTATATTTGAGGGGGAAACTAATGTAAAGAATATTAAAATCGAACTGAGAATGAGTATTATATTGAGAATGAGAATGAGAATGGGAATGGAAAGGGGAATGGGAATGGAAAAAAGAATCCCATTCCCATCCTTTATCTCAGTCTAATGCCTATTCTCATTTCTATTCTCATTTTTACCATTTCAACTATCCCATAGTATATACGTATATATAATTTTAGCAAATCATTAGAGAAGGTCAACAGAAATTCAATCGTCAAATTTTTGTTTATTTTGTTTTATGTTTCTTAATATAAAACTGTAAATAAGTTTTGGATATGGAAACATAAAACTGTAATTTAGTTTTAGAATGAGAAACATAAAACAATTTGTGTTGACCTGCTGCTACCCCATTTGCCACGCCCCTATAGACTTCTTGGCCAATCAATAAAAAGAGTCTATAGTAACGTAATTATAAATGGGTTATTTTTTACCCGTCCGGCCCCCAAAGAGACGTACAAGCCATTTTTAGACTATTATTAAAGGGTTTCAGTGCAGCCTTACAACTTTAGATGACATCAACTTTTGCAGTCTGGCACGTTCTCTAAAGACCAGGGACCGTAACGAATATAATTTTTATAAAAAAAAATCAAGAAATAATAATTATTTTTTGAGTTATTTAAATGAAATTATTTTTTATAATTATTTTTGTATATAAAAATTAATTTGAAATAATTATTTGTGATTTTTATCATAAAAATCAATTTTAATAATGTAAAAAAAATGTTCATTAAAAATTGCTAATAAAAGTTTATCCTTTTTTGGAATTCGCCGTAAAAAGATAACCTATGCCTTTTTATCCTACTCTTCCTGGTTATTTTTTGTGCCTGATTTTTTAAAAAAATCATAACTCTTATTTGCGATTCCTGCTAAAGACGTTTATATGTGCACTATATATTTTTTTTACCTCAAGTTATCAATGTTGTCCAAATGTCAAGTTTCAAGAACTTCTGGGATATCTTACATATAGTAGAACGATTCGCCCCGCATCTAGTGGGCGCACCAGGAAAATCTTAACAATTCATCGGGTACTCTCACCTTATAAGCACATATGCCCAATTTTGTCATGGTCGTATAGTAGGACGAACAACAAGACGGACATTGAAAAAAAACTATGTATACCCTTCCCATTCCAAAAGAATAAAAATAACAAAGGCATTTAGAATTTTTTTATTCTGGAGTGACCTTTCAAAGTTGCGGTCTGGAGTCAAAAGATAAGTTTATCAAAAGATATTTGGGGTGCCTTAACACAAATGCTAGACATTTTTCGAATTGCAGCTAACAGAGTGACCGACACATAGGCCTATATATGTACATATGTATATATATCTGAGTGTATATGTGTATGCTGAAAAACATCCGTATACTCGAATACTTGACGAAAACATTTCCAACTGAACTTGTTTTCAACTTGCAGGTACTTTTATTAACTATTTAACAGCCACATCAAATTCCGTTAACGGGGCAAATACTTGTCAAATTGGTAACACGCCAGACCCAGTTAGCTGTTATTGGGACTGAAGCGTGAAGGCGCATACTTTGTCTGTGTCATAGTTTTTCGAGTTTTATTGCAGCACTTTAAGGACTCTTGCGATGCACTCATTGCCAATAATTCTCGCTCTCACAATCTCTCACTCTATCTATCTATCTATCTCTATTTCTTTCTTTGCAGGTTTCGTTCTTTTTGTCGTCGTATGTGGCTCCGTTGACATTGATTTGCTTTCTCTATATGGGCATGCTGGCTCGATTGTGGAAGAGTGCGCCCGGCTGTAAGCCATCGGCTGAATCGCGGTGAGTAAAGAAGAAGCAAATTCACAAAAAACATAAAACAAAAACAAAAATATTACGTATACGCCACGTTAGAGATGTTCACGTTTGGATTTGCTATTGGTATTGGAATAACGCGCCTGAGGCACCCTTGTTGCTTGCTTGTTGACTTCACACACACAAACAAACACAGACACACGCACACACTCACACACACACACACACACACACACACACAGACATTTACGCGTGTGTGCACAGACATGAAGGCAACTGCACCTGCCCCATTCACCAATGATAAATGCCCTTTTACTGCGCTTAGGCATGCCACCGAGTGGAGAGCTTCGTGGCCGCTGCTCATAAATTTTTAAGCACTCTTTACCTGACTTTTCCTCACACTCTTGTGTGTGTGTGTTTGTTTGTTTTCTCAACCTACTAACTCGCCAAGCGAGCGCTTTCCCCCCGCTTTGCGACTTGACTTTCCAATTTTCATTTGTTGCACGCCCAAAAATATTTGATTTTCTTTCACTTATTCTACAAAACGAACTTGCCATAATCGTAAATAATTAACTCAAGCGTAACACTCAAGAGTGGATGACTTTATTGCCCTATAGCTTTATTGCTCGATATTTCCACAAGCATACCACACAGGTTCAATTGACAATAATATTGGTAGTTATTAGATTTTTTTTTATTTTTGCAATAAAGTATGATTGATTTTGAAAGTATGCAAAGTCTACTGATTGTTTACTACAAACATCAATGCCAGAGACAAAGTGAAAATGCATTTATGCATATATGGTACGGTCAGCAAGCGCTATATTCAATGGTCAAAGCTTTAAAAGCATACATATGAAATATATGCTCTTTTTGTATATTACAATCAGAGCTCGTAAATATTTACTGTCCGTTTCTCAATGTCTGATAATAAACGTCTTCTGATTTGAGAAATAAAAAACTCAGAGAGCAACCGATTGCATCAGCTCTTTAACGAGCTCGCTCGCGATCGAAAATAAACTTTTTTTTGTGTTTTTTCCACTCTGAAGTTTTATGAAGCAAAAAGTTTTGCCATATATGAAAGCGTAGACTTCGCTGATTAAATGTATCCTTGTGTATTTAAATATGAAGACTGTTTGCATAGACTCTTTGAGTTATCTACTTACTTACGAAGTTTCAGTGCGAGCGTCAATCGCTAAATGATGTTCGTTAAAAAAGCATCACACGAATAGTTCAATGCAAAGCGCTTAGCCAGAAAGCAAAACAAAAAGAACCGAATGCTCTTTCTCAGAGCGAGAGCGAGTGAGTATGATTTTTATTCAGATCTCGCTAAAATATTGTGTAGCATTAAACAGTTAAAAGTTATTTGTGATCTATGATTGTAATACAAACATTTTGAACTTGCAACTGAGAGAGTTGCACTTCTGAATAAGTTTAGTTGCCTTATATGTGATTCTAGAAATCAATGCTGAAAGACTAAGAAATTTCAGTTTAAACTCTCTTAAAATATATTCTATAAATATTATACTTATATCTATGAATATTAATATCTAAGCCTTGCAATCTATTTTATTTTTTTATCCTAATGAAATATTTCTTTTTAACTTTAGTCTTCATTTTTACTAGAATAGAGTTCATTAATTATATAGTTTTTCATCATGTTTTTTTTTAGCGTGTCAATAATTTTGTTCAATGAAATTGATGAATTTTTTCAATTTTAGTTAATTCTACGTATAAGATGTTTTAAAAAATGTTTGGCTTCATTTAATATATACTCGAATCTATTTTGTAAATTTTTTGTTTCAAAAACCTTTTAAACAGACTTAAAAATCATCCACTGTGCCAATAGATTTCATAGCAGCGACTGCAGAAGGCCAAATTCATAGATACTATCAAGAGATTTTGTACTAACTTTTTTACTTAGCTGTAAAAAATTATTATTTATTTATTAATTTCCTATAATTACTTTTATTTTATTTACTTTTATTATTTATATTTATAGATATAAAGACAATAGTAAAGCGAATATAGATACAATCATTGCTCATTCGATTTCAATTCTATGCTACTAACTTGGCTAAGCTGTGGCCATAAAAGCTCATCACATAAAATTCAATATAGAAATCCATTTTATTTCATATTTTTATATGAGCTACTAATAATAAAATCAGCTAAGACTTAACTTTTTGGATATGCTTGAGTAGGATCTTTAAGCTGCCATAAAATTCATTTTACTCTCGAAACTATAGAAACAAAAAAACGAAAGCAGCAAAATGTTTTTATCTTTAGACAGACACCGAAGAAAGCTTAAAGTAAAAAATCATGTGCAGAGTTTTTTGCGCAATGTTTATGAAAAATGATTGGCAAAGAACTATCAATCTCTTAATAAATATCTAAGAAAAAAATGAGCATGTAGAGATGTGAAAATGTCTTGATTATCGTTGTTTCCTTTTGGGATTGTAGATGAACTTGACAGCAAAACAATGCTTATCGATTTCGTAATGGACTCACTAACTAAGGCTATATACTCTACGATATATCTAAATGAAATAAGTGAATAACAAGTTATTATATTATTCCTGGAATGTATTATTCGAGCAATCAACAAAAATATGCTATGCTCGGAATGCATTTTTCACAAACGTGCACAAACGGCATTCTAGTTCAATCAAAATGTTATTTAATCAAAAAATATATACATGTAAAAAAAAAAAAATTGCGGATCAGGAAGCTATAAAGTACCTGGCAAAAGGGGCTAAAAAAAAAAAAACGAAATGTAAAGGACGCCATACAAAAGGAACAAATGAAATAATGGCGTTCGCGACTTTGTGAATCGCAAAACACATTTTAAATTGCGTTTTTAGCCATGAACTCATTGAATTAGGAAGGGTATATCGATTTATTTAGGGCGATTAGAGAACGTATCTTTATATTTGTTTAATTTACATGAATGAGAAACTGACAGATATATATAGATATATGACGCGCGGTGTGGCATCCTGGTTATACAAACTAAACAGGATGGCAACACCAATACGAAAAAAAAAGGTTTGAGCACTGATAGAGTCGAGACGGGTATTAAAAGTCTGAAGTTGTTTAAATTATATTCAAGTATAATGCTATAATGCTATATAATGCTATACTAATATTCTATTAATTATATTAAATTTACAATTATATGCACCGTAGTTGTTACATACATATATATAGATCCATATTTATATTCATTATAGTTCTTTAAGCATTTAATTATATTTTTATACAATCAATATCAATTAGTTTCCATATCAGTCTATAATATATATATATTTTATATATTTTAAATGAAATAGGGTATTATATAGTCCATCAACTCTGTCTGCTGCACATTTGTTATTTTGCCGTTTAACTTTAAAGCACGCCACACGCTGCGTATGCGTGATGTGCTGCTTTGTCGCAGCCAAATCAAAAATCCAATTCCGCATTATGCCTGCATTACAGCCGCACAGCATTCGAGTGTAGAGCGTATGTATGTGCGTATGGGGCGTATGTTTATAAATGAGTATTTCTATATACATGTATATAGATGGGCATCGAGTGCATATGCAAATCGCGCATACGCCGTGTGACGCATTTGTGCATTTGGCGTTGGCAATTGCTGCAAACGGCCCGTTGCAGCATTGGCTGAGTTCATAAATCAGATTGCGTATGCCAATATTTATATTCTCTTTTAGACAAACCTCTACATACATATCAAATATATACCTATGTATATATACACTATATATACACTAATATATTCTTATCTTATCTGCTCTATTCCAGCAAGGGTAAGCGACGCGTTACCCGTATGGTTGTTGTTGTGGTCCTCGCCTTTGCCATCTGCTGGTTGCCCATACACGTAAGTATCATAAATCTATAAGATCAATGGTATATAGTCAAAGAGCAGACAATAAGCAATAAGTCATGCCAAATAGAACAAGAGATCTATTAAGAAAGGCATTGGTATATATCATATTGATATATCAATTAATTAATATTCGATCAACTCATATATCGATAAATTGGCATATTGGTATATTGGCATATTGGTATATTGGTATATTGGTATATTGGTATATTGGTATATTGGTATATTGGTATATTGGTATATTGGTATATTGGTATATTGGTATATTGGCATATTGGTATATTGGTATATTGGTATATTGGTATATTGGTATATTGGTATATTGCTAAATATATAAATGATTGATACATTGTATATCGAAATTATACTAAATTTGTTCATCGATCAGTTAATAGATAACTTGGTAAGGTTAGATACCGATAAATTAATTAATTTATGTATATTTACATAAATATATTCATCTATTGATATTTATATAATTTGCTATCAATAACATTTAGTCTACCTGCTTTGAGTCGAGCTTTTCTAAGCTTAAGCGCAGTTTGAGCTTCTGCTTTAATGTGCTTTCAAATGAGCTATGACAAGGAGCAGTTGAAATATGAAGCTGCTTATTTTTAACAACTTCTGCAAGCCCTATTAGCGCTCTAAAGTAGCATACTTCAAATTAAAGAGGCAACAGCTGGAACTGTTGGCTGAGGGCTATGCCAGTCGGCTGCTGGGCAAACAGGAATGGAAAACAGAATCCAAAGACAAGAACTGGGTAAATAGTGGATACTCTAGCAGAAACTCGAACATACTCGGCGCAATTGTGAACGTCATTAGGCGACAAATTGACATTTTGTCTTTGTAAATGGTCGCAATTATTTGCTCGAATGTTGAATAAGCAAAAACGCAGCTGCCATTTGCCTCGTTTGTGAAAGTGTTTGCATAAAATCAATGCACTTACAAATTGCAAATGCAATATACAAATTGCAAATCACACAGGGAGAGAGAGAGAGAGAGAGAGAGAGAGAGAGAGAGTCATATAGGGTGAGGGACAGAAACGAATGTTGCTGGGACTTTGATTGATACATATGTAGAACGAGAACTAATGATGTGCAGAAATTGCAGAATGTATAATACTTTGATTGCCACCAATTGGGGTGGCTCGTTGCAGGTTATACTGGTGCTGAAGGCGCTCAACATGTACGGCGGCACCCATTTGACAGTCATCATTCAAATCATATCCCATGTGCTGGCCTACACCAACTCTTGCATCAATCCCATACTCTACGCCTTCTTGTCTGACAACTTCCGCAAGGCTTTCCGCAAGGTAAGCGAATATTGAATATTATAATTAAAATTTCATTTCAATCATGTGTGTTAAAATTAATGAAAATTGTTGTTAAATTATTAAAAGTACCTAATGAAATATTTGAATAGATTAACACCCTGATGAACAGACATACATATGTAAGTATGTAAGTAGCAGCAGAAGAAATGATGGACAGACAGTTTAAGCTATTAAGGGACAGGTGACAGGGAACTTTTGAATAAATGAACAACTGAAAAAACGGTTGAACGAATATACAAATATATTCGTATACAACAAGCAGACAGTCGATGGGATAAGCGGAAGGATAGATAAGTGATTCTTAGTATGAGCAGACAACTGATTGAATAGTCTGTCGGATGTACAAATTGTGGGCAAGACAGCTAGGCGAATAAGCTGATGAACGGTAGAATGAAACGAATGTTAAATAGATAGATAGAGAAAGATAGATAGATAATTAAGAGATACGAGCTAATTAAACCACAAGCGAACCATTGGACATATGGAAGAGAAGCCAGCCAGACAAATAAGCAGATAGGAACAGAACAGTGAAATAACATTTAAATAATTAAGGATAGAAGCGACTAAACAGTCAAGTGAGCAGTCCTACGATCGGCCAGACAGTAACTAAATATGACGTTGTATGAGTAACCCTATGAATATATACCTCTGTACAATATATGCTACGAACATATGTTAAAACCATAGCTCGCAAATAAAAGTTATCCGCGTCACTTCTCTCATTCTAATCAGAAAGAAACAGTAAGAAAGCATACATTTACGCTCTTCTTCTGAGCAGGAGAATTTTTTGTTTTTCCGTTTCTGTCTTCGTCTGACAGTTTTATATTCTTTTAAGGAGACTTATTTCGCGAGTAATGCGATAGATACTCGCTTATTGTGACTTATTCGAAGATGTAGATCTCAAAAGGGCAATACGCAGAGTCTTCAAATTCACTTATACATACACACATTCACGCACACACACGCTGTGAATGTGCTTAGCGAAAATAACTACTGCATACACGGAATAATCGTTTATCTGCATTGAGCGCAACAAAAACAGGCATGAATGAAGGAAAAAACTACAGCGCAGATCGTTGCTGTGTGAGCATGAGCGAGATCATTGACAACAGTTAAAATTCATTACTGTGGTAGTTTTTTTTTTTTTCAAAGTGAGCGTTATTTATTTTTGAGCTTTACGATTTCGCGTGAGCTCTGGTTAAAACTAGTAAAAGCAACCATCGAGCGAACCTAAAGAAATTTCGACACACAGCTAGACAACACAACTTCGAACTAAACTACAACAACAACAAACATATATCTCAGCATATAAACAAAATATTTTAGTTTACCGTCTGCGCATATAACTTGATAACTCAAAAAGAATGTCATAAATCTGCATAAAACTTAATATATCATTAAACTGAATATGTCTAATATAAACTACATATATACATATAAAAGTAAACCTATTTATATATACATATAGTATATATATAGTATATTTACTACATCTGCATCCCTTTACAGGTCGTCTGGTGTGGCAGCCCACCGCCAATTGTGACCAACCAACAGATGACAAAGACCACAAGAACTGCTACCGGCAATGGCACGTCCAACATAGAAATGCTCTAAGCTGGTAAGCGGCACTAGGTAAAGCTAGTTATTTAGAATGCTCAACTAATGCTTACTCTTTCTCGCCCCTGTTTCGCTCGCTCTTTATCACAATCTCTGCAGCTGACTATTCTGGAAAATAAATGGGACATTTGTGCGCAGTGCGACTCCACAAAATACCATTAAACAGTTTTTAACTAAAATTAATGCAGTCAGTTAATGCAAAATGACACGATATGCATATTTCATATAGCTGCACACCCGTTATATGATTTCGCACACATACAGCTTACCCTGTTGCAGAACTGTCCGATTAAGTGGCTTTTATTTCATCTCTATTTTTAAATAAGCCTGGAAAATGAGTTAAATGGAATTGCGGTATATACTATTGTTAAAGCCGTCTAAATGACGTCAATTTGTTTTTGATTTGTCAGAATGCTTAAACTAAGTGAAAGGGGCAGTTATATAAGATATATAAATATATATATTTATATATATATATATTAATTTATTTATTTATTTATATAAATATTCAGAGACGTTCATCCAAACCACATTCTGCTTCTTTCCTCTGATCAACTGTAGAAAATATACTCTGGCATAACTTAGAGCCTAACATAACATCTGATATTTGAACATGTTCACAACAAATATAGGAATTAAACTGAATATATAAGTGACTATTATATGTGAGTCTATATAGAAGAACCCATAGATTATTCTAGCGCCTACATATAAAGGAAATGTCGACATCTCTCCACAAGAAAAATTCAATTCGAATTAACAGTAATAAACGCGATTCATTCACATTTTCTTAAAATAACTGTATTTAATTTCCAAATATTCGAAAATAATTTCAAATAAATATTGTTTATAAATTCTTTTTTTTTTAATATATAATTAAAATATTTTTGAAAAAGTATTTGAATTTAGTTCTAGACTTTATAAACTAATTCACATAAATATAAAAAAGAATTTTTATAAACAATACAGGTTCTATTTCGTTATTACTAATTTTATTTTTAAATATAATTTAAATATGTAGTAGAAAATTTAAATTTAGTTCAAGGTTTTCAGGCGGCTAATTATTTTAATTAAATATTATAAATTTATAAATAATTCATTCCTCAGTTAAACTCATCATAATATACTTTACATATTTGTTTTAATCTCTCATTTGTGTATATAATTCATCCCATTATTTCATTATTTGACAAAAAGAAAAAAAAAAAGGTTTGACAACATATAATACTGAGAAAATTCAGTTTATCAAACTTAAAACTCGTGAAAATAAGTTAATTGTAGTATATATATATATATATAAACATATATACATATGTGTGTAAATTTATGAGTGTCTAAATAGAAAGTTACAAAAAAAAAAGAAATTAAATTAAAAATGAAAATGAAAATGAAAATGAAATTACATAAAAATGAAAAGCTTTCACATTAAATTTAACACAAATAATTGATAAATGTGACAGGAAAAAATAAGTTCTATATGCAAATGCAATTTACAGTGAAAAGCAGACAACATAAATTAGAATTAAATGAAATAGCTGGCAAATTAAAGAAACACAATAATTAACATGCCAGCCAAATTTCATTACATTAAAACTATCCAAAAAATGTTAATAAACGAAAATTCCTGTGTGTGTCTATCTAATTGAAAAAATGCTTCTACTCACACTCATGTGTGACATGTATTACATACATTTCATATATATACATACATTTACACATATGTATATTAAAAGAAAGGTTTTGGAAAAAGAAATGTGATTTATGAAAGGAAAGAGAAAACTATATAATAGAGCTCGATCACATTTATGGTTCAGTTGCAATAACTATAACTACAATAATTATTGGCAAAAAAAAAAAAAAATATATATATATATATATATATATACAACAATATATAATCTATATAGTTAAATTAAAAAAAAACATTGTTCCATTGGAATTGGTGTTCCTATGACAGAACGAACCAAAAAGCAGCCTAAGCTCTGCTATAAATTCAAATTCAAACATAGTCCATTGAACACTTAGTAGTACAACAAAGAAAAAGAAACAAAAACAATTTATACATACATATTAAGTGTATAAACCATTGTTAGTTACTAAGTTCCAAAAAGCTATGTTATATTGACTAAGAGATTAGCTAATTCAAATAGCTCTAAGTACTGCATAAATGGAAGTCAAATTGAACTCCATTTGGCATTTGCATACACGAGTATTTAGTCAACGATTCGCTCAATATTCCAATTATAATTTCTTTTCATTTTTTTGTAACACAAAAAAAAATATATATTTTGTTAAATTTTTAAAATAATGTAAATTTTTGTTGGCATTTTTCAGAGCCCTTATCAGAATTCAATCCATATGCAATCTTAGTAAAACTTACGCAAATCTTAACCAATCGACAGATTTTATACAAAAAATAAATAATTTGAGCCTTGATAACAATCGTTTAGATCTACCTACAATCTAACTTCGCAACATCATTCAAACGATATTACTTTTCCGATGTGCCACGCCCTCCAAAAGGTATATATAGGTATATATATATTACTTATTCAATTTTAAGAATCTGGCTATAACAAGTAAAAGGCTCTGTGTTTGCCATCTTACTTTTCTAAGTAAGCATATCGAAAAAAAAAAATAAATAGATAAAAAATAATTAATAATAATAGATAAGACGAGAGTATCAACGAGCATAAAAAATGTTCAACATTTCAAGTCTCTGGTTTGAATTCAGCAAGACGTAAATCCTTATCTCGCGAATAACAAATGATAGTTGGAACATGAAGGCGTGAACAACCGAAAAAAACTCATATTCACTCGCTTTCGCTCTGAGCAATAGCCTTCTGTACTTTTCGTTTTAGTTTTCGGTTGACCAGCTTGAGTAAAAATATTCGTATTACTTTTTTTTAACGAAGATTGTTTAGTGAGTGATACGATTATCGCTCGCACAATTGTGGTTCAGTAAATGAGCAGACAACACATAGAATCTATTTAAACGGACTTCACTTTCACATGCATTATGAACACGCCTTTCAATAGATAGTTGGTTAAAATTTGCGTAAAAATATTGAGTAGCTCAAATATATAGTTACAAAATTAAAAAAAAAAAAAAAATAAAATAATATAAAAAGACTTAAACGTTTTCATGAAACCCCAACAAAATTGGAATGAAATTTGTCACTTGAAGAAAAAAAAATGAATAAATGTTTATTTTTTATTAATTTCTAATTTCCTTTCAAATTTTGTACAAAACACTTAGCTTAAGGAACATACATATATTTATAGATATAAGTTCAGGCATAGATCAACTCCGTAAAATAGAAAATTATGTGAAGATATAATTAAGTTAAGTTGTCAAAAATAATATAAATATATATTAATGTATTGAAATGAATTTGTATTTAAAGTCGGCAAGGGTATTATATATTCGGCACTTTGAATCAAATTTATGTAACAAAATATTATATATACATTTTTTTTCATTGTTTGAAAATGAATGAATAAAAGAATATATATATTTATATGCATATGTTATTAGCTAATGTCAAACACAACAAGACCATTTAAGCCTATTAAAGAAAGTAATTGAAATAATATATATTTTGCAATTACACTAGCCAACAGGGTTTGGGGCGAAAAAAAGATTTTGTATAGAGATGAAAGTAAAATGAGATCGTAAAGCAGAATAGAAATTTGAACAAATAATAATAACAGCTATGCCTCTCTCACTCGCCCCCTCTATCTCTCTCTCTCTCTGTCTCCCACCCACTCACTATAGCTCAAGATGATAAATAAAATATTGTAAAATTTGTCAAAAATATCTCTAGATATTCGTGTAACTGAAAATACGTTTTTGCACTTTCTTCGTGGAATATTTCAAGAGTTGCGCTGATAAATCTAATTCTATTGTAATAAATCATTCCAAAAATTCCACAAATTTGGTTGACTAGTGTAATTATGCATAAACAAAATTATATTAAATTACATTTACATTTGACTATTGCATAAGTGTTAAAAATAATTTAATTTAGACCAATGTTTTTTATTTATTTTTTTTTTTTATTTATTTTGGCAAACAATTTTGTTCATAGTGCTTCGGCATTGCCGAACTAAAAATGTAGTCTAAGAAAATTATATAGATAAATTAAGAAGGAAAAAATAAATGTAAAAAAAAAAACAACTTGAGGATTTTGTGTGTTATTTGCATATATCGATATTTGTAAATGTTACCTACTGCATTCCTAGCACAGTTGTGGAATTGAACAATATTTGAATTGAAACATTTGCAAACCAACAATAAACAAATACAAATTGAAATATTGTAGATCTAAGAAAAACGTAAATAAAAAATGAAGAAAACAAAACAAAGACAACAAATGTTTAGTCACTAAATAAATAATTAAATAAATGAACAATTTTTGAAACAAAAGAATTGATTGTAAAAATTTTAAATAAAATACATTTTTTTTTAACAAAAAATCTGCAACCCATATTTAGATGTATGTGTGAACGTATTTATAGGGTATTCCAAAGTTTGCATAATATATAAATATATAAATGTCAGCAACAGCAAAAAAAAATAAAAATAAAACAACAACAACAAAACGCAGGGCAATTTTCGAAACTCAAATGAAAATTAAATTAAAAGAAGAAAAAAAAGCAGAAGACAGCAAAAAGAAATACAAAGAAAATTGAATTATTGTATTTAACTATGAATGTTTGTACCAACATTTTACTCTTGTGTTAATTAAACGTATATTACAAACAAATATGTACCAGCTGCGTATAAATGGAAATAAAATCGTTTTACTCTTTGGAATTTAACTAACATTTGCATAACTCTTCTCTGAGGCATTGAAAAAAAAAAGAAATAAAAATAAAACAGTTTGAATTCAACTGATTGATTGGCTTGACTTGATTTATTTAATAGGTATTGACACAACTAATTCAATGAAGGGAAATGTATAGCTTCTATTGATTGATTGATTGATTAAATGAGTAATTTTGATTGACTGACTGAGCACTTAAAAAACTTCCTAGCTGACTGCCTGATTGATTAGCTAACTGACTGAATTAAATAGTGAGGGATTGCGAGACACAAAATGAACAAAAAAAAAATATATATATATTTAAAATATATTTTTTAATGATTTTCTGGGAATAACTTAACAGAAAAACATTATTTTAAATTAACAAAATAATTTCTCTCACTTACTGATTGAATAAAAAAAAAACATATTTTATTATTTCTTTACTTTAATTTATTATTCTTTAATTTAGAGTCTGAACTTAAAACAGGACTTGAAACTTTCAGCTGATAATAATTTAGATTCGATAACTTAATTAACTGAATATTTATTCAAGCATATGTGCTTTACCCACATACTAAATTGATAATTTATATAAAGTCACCCACACTCGAGACATCCAATTAGAAAAAAAAAAAAAAAACACTGATTTTAAGCTCACTGCAATGAATTCAAGTTCACCTGTTAGAATTTCACTGCCACTTGCTCTGCAGTAAACGACAAAGACCGATAGATACTACCCCAGAATATTGGGGTGTACCATCTTGCAGAGATCCCAATGTAGCACTGAGCCATAGCCAGCATCGCAACCAGACCAAATGGCAAACACAACTCCACTCGACTTGCGACCTGCGCAGATCTTGGCTATGTAAATTGGCAACACGTGTAAACAGTGACATTATTTAGTTAAGCAATTGCGTTGCTTGGGGCGCCGCTCCACTTGACCATTCCGCTGCTGCACAGTGACTCCAAAGCTATGGAAATGCGTGTAGAACAGTTGCTATACAAATTTTTTAATGATACATTAATTAATTTATTTTTAATTAAATATTTTCTTCAAGCTATTCGATGTATTTTCGTTCTCATGATTCTGTAGAGCTTTTCTTTAAATCCAGTATCAATTTTCTATACTAAATAATCTCATTAAGTGCAGAAGTAAAACAAATTCCAACCGGAATCGGAACTGTAATAAAATTCATATCCTTAGTATTACAAAACGAATTTCAATGAAATTGTCTGCATATGAGCCTTCGTCCAAAATAAATTTTAAACAAAAATCTATTTAAAATACACATAAAACTACATGCAAAATTTAGTGCCCCTAGCTACAAAGACGTAAGAGATATTATGTTAGAACTGCATTTCGATAAGTATTGTAATCGAGAACACTAAAACCGAGAAAGGATATCGATTATTTGAAAGAAATGCTGAATAGATAGAAGAATAAGCGAATAGATAGGAAAAAGAATAAACGAATATACAGCCAAGGCTAAATCGCCCTGAACAATAATATATATGATTTATCAGAACTGCCACGCCTTTTGCCTGTTACATAGATTTCAATAAATCCAATATACCCAACTAGAGCTAGAAATGGTTCCAGAAAATTAACAGAAAATTCATCAGAATACCGTTAAACTGAACAAGTAAGCCTTGAATTTAAAATCTTCAAATTTGAATAGGTTTACAGCTCTTTACAATTATTCAGAATTTCAGTGTCTCTCACTGAAAAGTTTACAAAATATTTAAAATATTAAACTCGATAATATTTATATATTTTTATAAAATAACAGAAAAATACGAAAGGGAGAAACCCATAGCCATGGCACAAGTAAGTTATAAATGGATTTCCATAGAATACGATATTCATGTCCTCTGTATCACATATCCTGTGGCCAGCGACCAAAATTCAAAGTGCCCAATTATGGCATGGGACGTAGAAGCTGGGTGATTGCACTACTGCAGAAACTAAAGCCATGCATCATTGAAAATTACGCTTCTTACATGGGCATGAAGAAGGACGAAGATAACGCTGGGGCAGAGAAAATTCTCTCAGGAAGTGGATCAACAGCTGAAAACCAAAATCCGACTAATGCAAGCATTAATAACGTTAAGACAATGCCGGCCAAGAACATATGGGAAGGCAGCCTAAAACATGGCGCTAAGCAGCGTCTGCCAACCATACCGGAGGTCAATGAGGTACCAAAGGAGTTTATCGATAGATCCAATCAGGTATCTCTCTCTCTCTCTCTTTTAATATATATATCTCTCTCTCTCTCTCTATATGCATTTATTAATATTTACATTTTGCCCAGACTGACAAGAAGAAAATCAATTTAACTGATGAGGAACTAAAACTTCTCTTGCCAATCGATCGCTATATTAAGTTAAAGCTGAATCAGTACCAATTGCCAAAACTATTCGCAGAGCTGGCCAAGAATCTGATGGAAATTGAAATCATTAATATGAGACCACAATACGTGATTATGCTGCCAGAGCCACGCATGGCTTGGCGCATTGAAATTGACCTGACGAAGAAACCGTCATCCAATCTAATCATGTCCGGCATTCACTTCAAGGAGGCTATAGATTCTAATTCGAAGGGACGATACATGCTCAATGGATACGATCATGAGAATAATCCCATTGCGGGCGATATACGTGAACGAATGCAGGCAATTGGCCTTACAGAGATTAGCAAGCGCCGAACATCGTTTTTGGACAAGCTTCCGACATTCCTGGAACACATCCCGAACCGTCTTGCGAAAATTGTCTTGACCTATTTCTTTGTATTTTGTGTAATTGGCTTTCTTTGCACGCTCTTCCTTTGAGAATATCCCCTGGTTTAATCTTCTATGTGTAGCTCAGATGTTAGGAAATATTTTCAATTTCGATAAATATGTGAGTTAAAAACTTAGTTTCAAGTAGGCCCAATCGCTGTCATCAGTTTTATTTAATTTTCTCCTTAATAGTTGCGGGTATTCCCTGTAGCTTTCAATGAAAAATAATCATACTATAGGAATTTAAAAAAAAAAAAAAAAAATATATATATATATATATATATATATATATATCTATATATGTTATAGAAAGTATTTAAAATTTGTAGATATAATTGAAGAAAATGTCGAACAATTTCGAGGCAAAAATCTATCAAAAATTAAATAAAATTTATTATTTTAATTATTAATTACGTAGGATCTATATCGTTAGCTAGTAGTACATAGATAATTATAAAAATAATTTAATTAGATATTTCGAGACATATATTTGTATTTGAAATTTTATAAATTTAAATATATTTGAAATCGAAGCCCAAATTGGACTACAAATATGTATTTATCAAATTTTGTATATAAAAAATAAATTACTTCATTAAAAAAAATAATATATAAGTTTTAATTTATTCGTATATTTATGAAATTATCATACTTTTTTTTTTATTTACTAATTTATTGAATTTCTGAAACTAAAACTTTTTGAAATTTTGCTTAAAAAATCTAGTTTTTCCTTCAAAACATTTTTAAAATATAGTAATAAATTTAATTAAATTACTTTACGAATTTGTATAATTTTTTGTATTAAACTTTTTAATTTTACTTTAAAAATTTATAAATATTTCTTTGATATTTATTTATTATATTTATTTAAATACTTATTTATTAGCATTATTTAATATTTATTTTATTTATTTTTTAATATTTATTATTTAATATTTTAATTTATATTTTATTTACATATTTATTTTACGAATTTCATTAATCATAATTTGCTTAAAATTCGGATGAGATTTGTTTATTCTTCATAAATATTTTTAAAATTTGAAATTAAAAAATTAAATTTTAGTTTTAATTAATTTAAATAACATATTGAACTATATGCCATATGTATATAATATCTATTTTAATATTTAATATTTCCTTGCAAACTTAGTGTTAAATAATTTAATTAATATACAATTGATATTTACGTCTCATTCAAATAATTAAAATAAAATAAAAATTAAAAAAAAATGGCACTCAATTGAGTAAAAATTTATATAATATTTTATAATTATAATTATAATTAGTTTATGAATTATCCACAACAAATTTAGTGTTTTCTTAAAAGTAAATCAAAAAGCTAAGTTTTTAAATAAATTTTTATGAAAGAACAAAATTTAATTTTTTAATTTATTATTCATTAATGTAATTAATTTGTTTCAAATAAAAATATACAACTCTCTCAAATGTGAGCTGCCAATAATTAAGATTTTCTTTATGCTTGCACTTGGTTTTATTGACAACAAAACTCATAGTCTCGGCCCAATGTAGCTGCAAAATTTATGGGAATTTGTTAATGAATATCCCAAAGGACAACATGTGCAGATGCTGCTGGGGAGCTAGAGGGCCGCAGGATGCTGCGAAATTTTACGATGCAAACAAAGAATAATCGTAACGTGTGAACTTTATGCTGTTTGGTCTGTCCGCCGCAGGTGAGCAGCCGCCGCAGCAGCAGCAGCAGCAGCAGCAGCAAAGAAATGGTAACGGGACATATGCAGCATCCAATTGGCCAGATAAACAAGGCAATAAGCGTCACGCAGGACACTTGTTGCCGTTGCTCCTCATTAGTGGGCGCCTTCAGCTTGCATATGAGTGGGTGTCTGCTTGGATTGCGTTCCACTTGCCTATATATATATATATATATATATATATATATAGTGTGTGGCCAATGGGCGTTTGGTTTAATTATGCAAACGTGGCCCGTTCGCTGAGTCGGTTATATTTCAAAACTGTGCTGCACAGCCAGCAAGCGGCTCAGTTATCCAGCGTCCATCGAGCTAGCCACAACAGCAGCGAGCAGCCAGCAACAAGTGCTCCCAGTCAGGCAACCCAACCAACATATAAACTCTCTAGCAACTCCACGCAGTCATGAGCCAAATTGGCGGAGCAGCAGCACGGCCACGCAATTGGACACTTCGTGGCGCCGTTCTGCTCCTGGCGCTGCAGCTGCTCCAGACACCCAGTGCACTGCAGCACACCGAGGAGGGTCTCGAGTTGCTCTTTCGCGAGCGGTAAGTCAACGGATATCATTTTCAGTATACCAAATGAAAAGCATTAGTGCCCTCAGCTATCAAGTGCTACGACACAATAATAGAAAAACTGAGCAGATAAAGTATATTTAGATTTTAAAATATTTTTTTTTTTTACTTTTTTCAAATATCTTATTTTTTTAATTATTTACAAATAAAAAGAGTAAATTATGATATAGAAAAAGAAAGAAATTTATGTTATTTCCTTATATGTATATATTTATAATTTTTTAATTATTTACAAATTAAATTATATAATAAAAATATATAAAAAATACATATTTATTTTACTAGAAGAAATTTCATTTCCATATTCATTATTTTTAAATTATTTACATATAACTATAGGATTAAATTATAAAATGCTAATGAAAATAATATATTTTCTATATTTATTAAATTAAACCATTTGTATTTCCTTACATATACTTATGATTTTTTAATTATATAAAAATTATAAAAATAATAATAATAATAATAAAAATAAATATTTATTTACTTAAAACAAGATGCATTAATTTCCTTATATATATTTATTGTTTTTTAATTATTTACACATAACAACAGGATTAAATTATAAAATAAAAATAAAAATAATATATTTTCTATATTTATTTTATTAAAGCCGATATGATTTCCTTATACTTATATGCTTATTATTTTATAATTATTAACAAATAACTCATACACATATTTTGTTTAATTAAAAAAAAAGTTTCAAGTTTTTTAATTATTTTTTTATGAAAATTTATTTACATATATATTTCAAAGTTACTTTTATTAAATAAATACACAATGCATATTTAACAAAACCTTCTATATTTATTTCAAATTTTCTACATTTCTTGCCCATATTTTATACATTTTGGATAAATATTATTTTTATCAACATTTTCTAATTCTTTTGTTTTTATTTTCTTATATTATATTGTATATATGTATATAAATATATATTTTTTATCATTTGTTTATTTTATTTAATTTATTTATTTGTTTTATTTTATTCTTTTTTTAAATTAATTTTTTAAGTCAATCAAAATATATTTTTATATAGCACTTTGAGCAATGTTATAATATGTGTGAGTGTGGACTGTTGTGTTTCCTGATTTAATATTTAAATTTAAATTGTTTCTAATTTTATTATACATTAAAAAAAATGAAAATTAAAAAATATTTTGCTTAAACATTTTAAGAATTAAATTTAAACTTATTCAATCAAATTATACATAAAACGTGGACAGCTCACAATCGGATTGGGAGAACGTTTGGCATCGGGAGACGCATTCGCGGTGCCGGGACAAGCTGATCCGTCAGCTCTACTGGGCCTGCGAGAAGGACATCTACAGGCTGACGCGGCGCAACCGGAAGAGGGCCGGCGACGAGGCGTGGGTGAAGAGCAGCTCCAATCGTAAGTGACATTCGAGAGACATTTCGTTAAAGAGTTCGAAAATTGTGTGAAATTCTGTTGCATTTCATTGCAGCTGCTGTCGGCGGAGCAGCCTCCACCTGGCTGCACGTGAACTATGCGAATATGTTGCTGCGCAGTCGACGCTCCGATGCACCCTCCATTACCAACGAGTGCTGCACCAAGGTCGGCTGCACCTGGGAGGAGTACGCCGAGTACTGCCCCTCCAACAAGCGTCGCAATCACTACTGAGTGAATGCGACTCAGCGCTCCATAATATTATATATACGATATAGTACATACTTATAACATATATATACACACACATATATATATATTCTATATAAATCTAATATTTTTTTCTCCGTTTTTTTGTTGTTGTTTGTTCGTTGTTCGATTGTCTGTCGCATCGCGTTTGAAGCTAAATAATAAAAAATAAAATTGTTTGCCACAGAAACAAATTTGTTTTGATTGGAAATGTAAAAAGAACTTGAATAAAATGATTTATTATTAAAATGGGAGTTATATGGGATGGTATGAGAATAAGAAATCCGTTGATGCGCATCAACGATCTCATGCTCAATCGACAAAATAATAATGAAAATATTCAAGTCATGGAATGAGATCTCAAAGTTCCCCAAAAGTCAAAAATAAATTAAATTGTCATCCTGATAACCCGGCCTGGTACTGCAGCTCAAAGCGCTTTCATCGCCAGAACTCTAAAGAGCTGTTGAATCGGGTCTTGACCAGAACATCTTCATTCATAATGACTTCATAAACCTTAGAAAATTTACATTTTCTACGCTGAAAACAATCTATTTTCTGGTCCTTGTCTATGTAGGCTATGTTAGAATTTCTAAGTACAGTATACGATATACATTTAGGATATACTATATACATATATAATATATCATATTATACATAATATACGATATAGACAATTTACGTTAAATACAAAATACGATATATAATACACGATATCTGTACATTACAATTGAATTAGATTAAATTAATTTAGAAGATATATACTCCTTTTGCTAAGGGAGCTATAAAAATAGAGCAGCTTATGAGAAGAAATATATTTTCATTTCAAAATTTAGACTGTAAAGTCAAACACAACTTTCCAATAGTTAATTCCATTAAACGCATATTCTACTAAAGCTCCCATAAATATATATATATACATATATATTCTGATAGATATTGAAACTTGGAAATAGTTCCTTCCTTTCTTTTATTTTTTCGTAGGATAACATAAGAGGTTTTTATTGAAGAGAACCAAGCGCGCACAACAAAAAGCTTTTCAGATACTTTTCTTTCTTTTTTTGTATCACAGATGCATTATTCAATATTAAAATTAAAATTAGTCGAATTAAAACTAGATTTAAATAAGGTTAAAAAAAAATAAGAAGTCATAAATATTTGAATGCATAAATTCAAACTCTGAATTTGGTTCTATTTCGGTCGAAATTCACTCAAGTTTCTAAAGGAGGGATTTATAACAATATGATTTAGCTATGATCCATACGGATATATGCCTTTATAATCGAACTAATTTTATAATAGGTAAATACAATTCGTGTTCTATTTGCATATAAATATTAAACTACGCTTAAAGGCGACAAACTACTTTAAAACTCTCTCTCTCTCTATATATATATATATATGTATATATTGCTATATATATATATATAGACCAAGTTATACACCTATATGTATTTATATAGATAATCTCGCAACTGCTACGAGTCTATACTGTTATGAGCGAGAACACAACTAAGTAATTGCCAACGTACAAATGCGAAAGAGATGGCAACAGCTGACTGTGACTCTTGACTAAATGTCGCTCCTTATTCATATATATATATATCTATATATATATATATATATATATATATATGTATATCTGAACAATCTGGCATTCAATTTCGACTATTGCTATTGCCACTGCTCGCATCGTCATCCTTGCAATCCTTGCGCGCCTTGCCGCACTTGTCCGTCGTCGTCGCCTGATGCTGCCGTTTGGAGCCATTCGCCTGTCCCTGATCGTAGTGCTTGTCCAGCATCTCCAGCAGCGTCTGCTGTCGCTTGCCCACAACATGAGCCGGCGAGCTTGCGGCCGGTGTTGTGATGTGATTGCTATTGCTGCTGCAGGTGCTGCTGGAGCTGACACCATTGCCTCCGTTGCCACCATTGCCTCCATTGCCTTCACTGCTTCCTCCACTTTCCAGACTCGCTGCCAGCATCATGGCATTGGCCTTCTCCTGCTCAGCATCGTCATCATTGTCAGACAGCACAATTCCATTATTCAGCGAGCAATCGGAGTCGGCAAACAAATCCGGACTTTTTTGTTGAGCCGTCGCCGTCGCCGCCGCCACTGGCACTGGCACCGGCACATCCGCTACCTTGGGCTGGACATCGGACACCTTATGCAGAGCTTTCAGATGCTCAAGCACAAAATCATAAAGCGTTCGGCCAGTGCCCGTTTTCTTGTAGGAACGCAGCACAGAGTAGAGCTGATTCACGGTGGTGCCATGGACACGGAAAAGTTGCCAGAGCACGTGGAGGTCGTCGCGTAGCTGGCGATTGCCGAACGTGTAGTAGGCCAGCGGACGACCATGGTGAGCACAGACCATGATCTGGATGAGCGCTTTCAAATGCGGATCACCACCGAAGGCGCCGCAGCCCCAATTCCCAGTGGCCACGCCCGGCGGCGGCGTCGATAGCCAGTGCCTAAAGCCAATGGACGCCTTGTTTAGCTCACGCAAAATGAGATCCTCGCGATACTGATGCGACTGCATCTCCTGATCGAATCGCAGTGCATCGATGGCCACAATGGCCGTGTGGCGACGACGTGACTTGTCGTACGGCGTGCGATCCTCGTGGTTGCCGGCCCAGACGAAGCTGCTCGCGTAGCCGGTGTAGTTGCTGAAGCGTTCGCTGCCCACCATCAGCAGCGCCTCCGTGGAGAGCAGGCACTCTGTGAAGAGCTTCGAGATGAGCAGCTCCGGGCAGATAACGAAACGGATCTCCTCCTGCACGCAGCCGTGGCCGAGCACGCCGCCGCCCAGGAACTTGTTGGCAAAGTCCACCTGGAGCAGGCCAATGCCCTGATCCTCGATGGTGCCGCCAGCATTAATGTGCATCGGCACGCTGGCCAGGATCGCTGAGCTCGTGTGCCAGTTGACCTCATCCTCGGGCTTGCCACTGATGCGCATAAAGGTCAGACAGCCCGTGGGCACATTACTGGCATCCCGTTCCGTGGGGCACACACGACGAAAATAATGGAAGATGCACTTCAGCTTCTCCAGCACTGCAGCTCCAGTTGCCTGATAAAGTCTGCAAAAGAGAAAGGATAATTTAATTGATGTCCATGCCACACACCGTGTGCACCGCCTGCATCCAAACCTGCTCCGGATTACCTATTGAAGTTAATGTCCGGGAAATTGCTGTACTCTGACTTGCGCTTGAGCGTGTTGCGGCGTGGAAAAGTGCATAGAAAGGCGTTGGCCAGCAGGCACGAGACCTGTTCCTGGGTGAGCGACAATGCACTGGTGTGATTCTGCTTGAGCAGCGGTATGGGTGCCTTGATTAGGTCCGGCAGCCGCAGCGCCAGCCGAATGATGCGTGGCAGCAGATCCTCGAAGAAGACGCGCGACTCGCTCTCGTCAAGCTCATCGTTGAAGAGCTTGTGCAGCGCCCGAAAGCTCCATTGATCCTTGTAAGTGCTGTTGTACGACAGTATGGCGGCCTCCAGCTGTTTGCTGCTGCCAATGGGACGCTGCAAAGCACGCTTAATCATGCCCCAACGAGACTCGATGTCCGAGGTGCCATCCTCGGCCGCAACGGGATACTTGCTCTCTGGCGCACAGGGCAAACGCACGTGCTCGGCGTCCCAGCGCAAGGCGCCACGAAACGGACGCGGCGGCTCGCTGTCTGTCTCCCGGATGGGATGCCGGTAGAGCACTTTGTGCTGGACGCCTGGCAGCACGGCGCCCAGATGGTCCAGTTCGAAGGGCAGGAGGCCGCGGTGCACCGCCTCGATGGGCAAGCAGCGCCAGTGCCAGGCCGTGTCCGATTCGCCGTCGCTGCCTGTAAACCAAATCAAAAATGCAAAAATTGCAAAAATGCCAAAAAAAAAAAAAAAAACAAAAAAAATTCACAAATTTTCCAAACAACGCCGATTCGACGCACTTACCCGCTACTGAGTTCTCTGAGGATGCTGGCGATGCACGGCCATCAACTGTATCTTGCCTGGGCGCATCTATTTTCATGCTCTTTGTGCTCTCGCTGTCCATTGGATAATCAACGCGCGTGTTCTTAAAGTTCGCAAGATATTTAACAAATTGAAAACGCAACAGTGTTGTCAAGTTTTTGGGTAGTGTTGCTAAACGCATGCCGTTCCTTAGCATTGTCGCAAACGTTTTGCTCTGTGTATAATAGTATAAGGAAAATGAAGTCGAATCGATAAAAATTTAATTGAATTACATATTAAAAAGCAATTAATATGCAGTCTTTGCATTGATTTATAAATTATGTGTATTTAATTTGTTATCGATATATCGATATGCTGCGTGCATGAAGTGAGTAAAAAACTGCTTGCAGCCGACTTCGCGCAAATTCAAATTTACGCGGGCAAACAAAAGACATCGAGCGAATTTGCAACACACATAAATATTTTGTTTTTTTTACAAAATTAAACGTAATTTTCATAAAATTGGCAACAGTCCAGAAATTCAATAATTGTTAGCAAATTAAACTCAACCCAAAATCGATAATCTACTATGTGAAAACATCACATCACATACAATTCATGTCGGTTTGTATATTTGTTTATTTCATTGAATTATGCAAATTTGGTTAAGCTGCAAAATATAAACCGAAATATAGACGAAAAGAATAGAGCTGACATAGAGAGAGAGAGAGAGACAATACTCAACGCCACTCTTTTCACCACCAGAACCTTAGCACACCAATTGTTTGTTTTCTATGTTTTGCTCATTCGTTTACTGACATCAGACCCATGAGGACTTTTACAGCTGCTAAAACTACAGCTGCTGACATGCATAATCAGAACAATGTTATTCAATTGTTTCTGTTTGTTTGGATAAAATAATTAAGTAAGCGATTTCAGATCTTACTGCAGCTAATATACAGCTGACTGTTAATCCTCTCATGTTATTTGGCAAGACAAATCAAATTCTACAATGATGGCTGTGTGTTGGCAGTGCTTTGTGTGTGTATTTTTTTTTTATATTTTATTTATTTATTTATTTGTTTTTTTTTTTGCATGTTAAGTGCTTTCGCAGGGTTCAACACACCTTTATCGTCGCCTAATCAGTCGCATAGGGTTAGCTGCGCAGTTGATATTGCTCAGCTGTATTTCTTTTTTATTAGGAACTCTTTGGTGTTGCTTTCGTGAGACGGCGCGCGTCGCGTCGCAAGTAGTCGAATGCGTAAACAAATGAAGATAGCAAAAGAAAGCAGCAACAAAATTATCACAACAGTTTTAGTCAGGCAAAACTTAATTAGTTTAGTCTGCTATTTTTTTTTTCGTGTGGATGTGTGTGTTTGAGAGAGAGAGTGAGAGAGAGAGAGAGCGAGTGTGTTTGTGCGTTTGTATGTTTTGCTGTGTGTGTAGCCTTCAAGTCTATGTCGCAGTCGCCTTGACCATAACCTAGAAATCTACGTGCTTGTACGTATGTATTGTGAGAGCGCCAGAGGTTGAGCGTTTGGCTGTGTGCGTGCATATGTATGTGCGTGTGTGTGTGTTTGTGTTTTTGTGGGCACATGTAGTACATGTTTACGTCAGCTGCGCAGCAGCAAACAGGTACACGGCAGCGAACGCAGCGACACCAATCAGGTGCCAAAAACAAACGACAACAGTGAAAGCAACAGCAACAAAGCGCCAGCATAAGGAAAGCACTCACTCGCACACACACACATACGCACACTCTTGTATACATGTATAGAGTATGCGAAATGTTACTAAACTTTTCAAGGTCACCCCCAGTATGAACTACAAATCGCAACCAAAGCCGATATAACGTCGACGTCGACGTCGACGTCGCCGTTAACGCCAGCGTCAGCGCACTCAACTGCAGGCAGCATCAACAGCGAACAAACTGCAAATTTTCTTTGTTGTTGTTTATGCATAAGACAGAAATATGAGTTGCTCTCTCTCTCTCTCTCTCTCTCTCTCTCTGGCGTGTTCGCTCTCTCCCTGTCTCTCTTTGAATCACATGATCGAAGTGTTTGTTTGTTTGCGCTTCGCGCTGCGTGAATGCATCCATTTTTTCGGGTTTCAACTGGTTTTTCATATTCTTGCAATATTCTTGCATAATACAATAACAAATTCAATATGTGTATGTATGTATGTATGTATGAATGTATATGCACACTGACGTAATGCTGGCTATATTGTTGACATGATAAGTCAATATCTACATTGTATATGAATTTCTAGATAAAGTGGAAATATATATTGCAATGGTTCATATGGTTATATAAAAAAAAAGTGAAAGCAATTTGACTGAACTCTATAAAAAAGTAAATTATATATGAATATATAAATAAATAATTGGAATATGTGAATTACATTGCAATCATACTATGCGTTATGTTTCCTATAGGCCATAGGAAAAATAACTGAATAAAATCGCTTGTAAATATTTATTCATATTCTACATTTATTTCTATTTTCATAGTTTAAACATACAAAATTAAAATACAAAGTTCGAACTAGTTCCTATTGGAATCTGCCCTAGGAACCATTGCCCATAGTTTAGGCTTAAATAATTGAATAATTAAATAATAGAAACTTTACCTTATATAATATATATAAATATATATAAATTATGACTTTCAATGGAGATTTCTGCTATACCTCAAGATTTTCAGACCTTGAACTAAGCAAAGCTACTTTACTATATAGTATATACTATATATAGTAAAAATGAAAAATCCATTGCGGCAGCCTAAGAGCGCTTCTTAGTGCTATTTAACAGCATATATATATATATATATATATATATATATATATATATATATATATATATATGCTTAGTACAGCTCTCTCCGCAGCTTTTTCCTATGATTCATTCGTATACGATCTAATGAGTTCTATAAAAATCGATTTGTTTCGGATTGGACTTAATATATAATAATCATTAAATACTATATCTCTATATAATTAAATATATTGAAACTATTCTATCTCTTGGTTTATTTTCTCTAGCAATATTGATAAACAGATTCTATATACAAAACTCTCGTTGAGCTAATAATAAGCATTGAACCACTGTACGAAGCAGGCAACAGTAACAGCTTAAGCAAGCTTAAAACGAGAGAGAAAGAGAGAGAGAGAGAGGCAGAGAAAGAGAGAGAGAGAAAAAGTGTGTGAGACTTTGACAGAAACTATAGAATGATGAATATACAGTTCCAAGAGTAGATTGAGCATGAATTTAAGAGAACACCGAATATGGTATACACTTATCGATATACATATATCGATTAGTGTTACAAATCGTTTATTACATTAATCTATTAGTTCTATCTATATATCAATAAGTACATTTACATAGAGTACATATATGTAGATTGTTTTGAGTTGCTTTTTTCTTTAGATTTTTCATTTTCTTGTTTGTTTTTTTTTTTTAACTTTGGCAACAACAAAACCCGTTAAATGCTTGCGCCAACTCACACATTTGCCAATTTACCGTTGTATTTGCTGTTGCTGTTATTGTTGTCAGTCTGTTTGCGGACGCAACAACAAACAAAGATACGAAAGGGGGCTGCGATTAGAGCGCAGCTATCGAATATTGTTTTTGATTTGCATTGTTTGCACTTTGCGTTCTCGCCTCAACTGAGCGCCTGAGAGCAGATTAGTCGGGCCGTTGAGAGTGTGTAAATACACAAAGGCAAGTGGGCGTGCAATATAATGCAGTCCACACACACACGCACGCACACACACACACACACATATACGTACATTCGAAATTGCCTGTTGCCTGTATATACTTACATATGGACTGCGGTGTGTGGCTGACAGCTATAAATAGAAACGAGCTGGATGGCAATGCCAGTGCGAGATAGCAAGAGCGGTGAGTGGAGAGTAGAGAGTGGAGAGTGGAGAGTAGAGAGTGAAGAGTGGAGAGAGGGGTCAATGCAAAGCTAAGTGCATGGGCTGAGGCTGAGGCGTGGCTGACCACGTGTTGCTAGGCGGGTCGCTCAACCCAACTGCGCTGCTCACTTCTTCTACATATACCGCTGCTGCTGCTGCTGCTGCTGCTGCTGCTGCTGCTGCTGCCGCTGCCGCTGCCGCTGCCGCTGTTGCTGCAATTCGCTATCATTATTCCACTTGTTACTTAACACACATTTAGACAAATGTTTGCGAATGTATGTACGTGTAGTGCCCCGTTTAAGTTTCGCATTCGCGCATGACCTTCAAAAATTGTACATCGCGAAGCGTCGACGTCGCCGTCGCCGTCGCCGTCGATGCCAGCGTTACCCCGTCAACAAAAAGCGACGCGAGCACAAATGTTTTCCTTCTACTTGTTTGTTGCTTGAAAAATACAAATCGCAAATTGTTGATGACATTTCCATTCGCACAGACATACACACACATATACATACATATACATACCTTTAATATGTACATACATACATACATATATATGTACGTACGTACGTATAATGTATTTGTATTATTTATGAATAAGTTCTTACTGCGAAAAGTTGTGAAAGATTTGAAAATTGAGCAAGAATTTTATTTCAGAAGTCAGAACGTTGCAGTCGGTCGTGACTGATTGCATAATACCCGTTCAAAATGTTTTACATCTATGTATTACTATGTATCTATGTAATACTTTTTTCATATTCGTCTTGAGTAAAACGATTTAGTCAATCCATCTAAGGCTCTTAAATGTATATAGTTTTTCCGAAACTCCTAAAGAGGGTATCAGAGTTTAGACTATATACAGTAGTCAAATAAAGTTGTTCAACTAAATTCAATTAAAAATAGTTGCAAAAATATATCAAAATAAACAAATAAGATGAATGAAAAGATGATATCATTTTCATTTGATATTTGGCTACAATATCTTATTTCAATAAAAAATCATTCTTATTTCAATAAAATTGAAAAATAAATTTAACAAAAAAATGTCTTTACATTAAATTATTTCATTGAGAAAAATAAATAAATAAAAGACGTATTTTCTGATTAAAAAAAATAAATAAATTAAATAAATAAAATCAAAGTTCATTAACTTATTTCAATAATAAATAATAAAAAGTTCTTTTATTAACTTATATAAAATAAAAAATAAATACAATATGAAAAGTCTTTTATTAACTTATTTCAATATAAAATTAAAATCTCTAGTTTCAAATATGATACAAATTGTTATTATTTAATATTGATAATTATTTAATAAGCTCTATCTATTATCCGACTCTATGACTAAGATCAACAGACAGTAGCTCTGGCATTGCACAAAACCTATATACCCTTAACACTAATGCATATCAAACAACGCTTCTCTTACACATACATACACACATACAAGCAATACATGCACACGCTCTGCTTACTGCGGCTGAGCTTGACGTTGCGCCTCTGTATTATTTGCGGGTTTTCCTATTGAACATTAATTATTGAATAACTTTTGTTCTAGTTGGACTTTTCTATTGAAATTTAAAGATATGGCAAGCAGATGTGTGTATTTGCCGCAGCACAAGTTTCTACTACTTGAAAAGAGTTTATTATTATTATTAATAAGAAAGAGAGAGAGAGAGAGAGAGAGAGAGAGAGAGAGAGAGAGAGAGAGAGAGAAAGTGGGAGAGAGGTGAGGATTGGACTGTGTATGTGCCTTATCTATAATACGAAATAGTCGAAGGCTTTAGAATATAAAGTAAAGTCGCTTTAAAATGGAAAGTTAATAAGAGAATCTAGTCTGGGGAAGTTAAGGGCTCTTCAGACAATTGAAGAGCTTTGATTGTAAAGTAAGAATATAATATGAGAACATGTGTATATACACACTATAAATGTATATATATTTATATTAGCAAATGGTTTTTGTTTTTTAGTAAGCTTAATACACTTTATATGCTTAATTAAACAGCTGCTTGATTGACAGTCTGTAATGCTCATCAATCAATTTTACGCTACATTCCCAGCATTAAAACAATATGAAAGGCAAGGAAAGGCTGTAAATTATGCATATATATAGTGGTAAAAGACTAAGCGAAATTGAAAATAAATTTAGAGAAAGTTTTGCAAGAAATCAATAAATAAATAATAAATATGCTAGCATATCCCTAATATCAATTATGAAAAAAAAGAAGAAATTTTTCTTTTTTCCACAATTAGATAAAATACTTTCAATTTTGTGTGTATGTATATATAGATATATATACTTTCTTTTTTTACACACTTAATTATTGATGGCTTTTTAATATTTCATTTCATCGAAAATTGTTGAACGCCCACATGAAAATGTCATTTGGTGCCAAGAAAAAAAAAAAAAAAAAAACATATATATGAGCAAAATTAAAATATAAAAAAAAAACCTAAACAAAACAAAATTAAAAATAAATAAATAATAAAATAAAACAAAAATCAATTGGAGAGCAAAAAAATAAGTGAAATCGTTTGGCATTTTGCACGTTTTTCATATATTAAAGTATATATTATATATACATACATATATATATGTACCTATACCTATATAAATATATCTACACATAATAATAAATAAAAATGCAAAAACATCAACAGCAGCAGCAAGAAGGCCTTAACCCCAATAAATTGTGTAAAACAATTACCAAAAAAAAAAAAGAATGCTAAAAATAAAGTAAAAAAAAACACATAAATAAATGAAAATAAATGTTTTTGTTGTTGTTGTTGTTATTCCTTCAAGTTGTTAAGCGCGTGTAGGCGGCATTAATGCGACTTGAGGTAGGCGTGGCCAAAGACAAGCGCGCAAAAGTTGCACACAAAAACAACAGCTGCAAACAAACAACAGATGGCGCCACATGCACTGTGTCAATATGCAATTGGCATGGAGTACAAGATTTGATTATAATGGAAAAACTATGAGTATGTTTAATTAGATTAACTCTAGATAGTTTTCATAATGTGTGTGTGAGCTGGAAAATGAATGAAAATTCTGCATGAAAATATATGGGAGAGGAAAAGGAAATGAAAGTCTAGAAATCGAAGCTTATCTCTTATCTGTTGGTAAATCTAATATGCAAAGTAGAATACATAATAATGATATGTTGTGAGCCATATCGGTAGCCATATAGTAGTCTTAGTGCTTTACAGTAAGTCAAGTTGATCTATGGCCTATAAAGTGCTCACTCCTATAACAATGAATACATAAAGTATACGCTTTTATACATACATATATATTTATTATCGATATTGTTTAATAGTTAAAGCCACATACATGCGTATATACATATATGTATATGTATAAACATACATATGTACATATACATATGTGTTTACGGTTATAGCAAATATGCCATAAAATACTTTTGTTCCTTCTGTAAACCAATCATCATGCATACAGGGTACCTGCATTTAAATTAATATTATACATACATACATACATACATACATACATACATACATACATACATACATACATACATACATACATACATACATACATACATACATACATACATACATACATACATACATACATACATATGTACATACTTATGTATATAGAAACATAAATGTATATATAGATGTACGTGTACATATATTTATTTGCCTCATATGTATAACCTATCAAATGCATTCCGCTGAACACTTACAAATTTAACCGTCTGTCAAGCTTGTCTCCGTTACCAAACGGACACACACAAACACACGAATACACTTGCATCTCCAGCATTAAGTGCAGCAACACGCGCTCTCTTATCTAAAGCTCAGAGTGAATAGGCGCGCGAGAGCACGCGCACACAGAGAGCGGCAGGCAAAAGGAAAGAGCGAGCGAGCAGAAATCGCGTGAGCTCTTGAGCGCGAAGCTCAAGAGAATACAGACACCAGGTGTTGCCTTGCAACAACATGTGATTATTATTATTGTTGTTGTTGTGGTTGCTTGTGTTGTTGTTGCATAAAGTCATTGCACGACCTTTAAATGCCGTTGGCTCAATGCAATCCGACAATGGCTAAGATTTATGTACATATGTATGTGTTTCTGTATATGTGTGCGTGTGTGTGTGTGTGTGTGTCCCAATCCTAAGCCCAATGCCAATCCCTATGCACTGTAGCTATTCTGATGGCATTATTCAGTCGCGATTGGGCTTATCAGTGTGCTAGTTGTTCCAAACCAACAACAACATCAAGCAACAACAACAGCAAACGCGTCTGAAGACACGTCGCACAAAATGCCATTTAGTCTGTGCCTGTGCTTCGTCGCTTTAGTGACTAATTCTCCTCACATTCCCCTCCTTAATCAAGTACAACACATTCCCTCACTCACTCTCTCACACACACACACACACACACACACATGTCTTTAGTGTGCACTAGCTCGGTCAGGGTCGGCACCGTTCGTTCGAAACATATTATGAAGAAATATAGAAGAAAACCGCAACAAAAATTAACAGCGAACTATGTCAAAAGGCGATAAGCGATAGGCAAAGTGTAATGCTTAAAACGGGCAAACTTAAAAAAAAAAAAACTCAAAAACAAATGATTCACTACGAATCAAGCAAACAAGTTGAAGGATATGAAGAAGCAGCAGAAGATGAAAGGGAAAGAGTATCTACATCAAACATACATACATACATACATACATGCATACATGTGTACATATCTTACATTCAGTTAAATATACTCAATAGAACTGTAGAAGATATCGAGGCTTTTAGATAACAGTGTATGACATTAGTATTAGTTTTATTTTATTTTTTCAACTTTAGATGCAACAAAAAAATATATAACATTTTTATATAAATAAAAGAAAGTGTAAATGTTAAGTTATAGATTGAAAAATTAAGTTTACAGAAAGATATACTTGTATGTATATAATATTAATGTAATACTCTGTAGATAGATACATACAGAATATTGATGTAATACCCTGTAGATAGATACATACAGAAGAGACCTCTAGTAAATTCAGATACAGTGCGAGATTAAATTCTACGTACAGCAGACACATTTTGAGAATGACTAAAACTTATATAAAGATATATATGTACATATGGATGTATAAATCATGGAAATTTATTTATGTACATACATATATGTATTTCAATGTATGCAACTATATATATATATATATATATATATATATATATATATATATATATATAATAATAAAAAGTTATTAGTTGAAATATATTTTGACAAATTCTTTTAGGCGCAAATGTTTTTTCACTTTTGAGTACGTGACACCAAAGCTAGTTTTATAATTTACATTAATCTATATTAAAAGTAGTACTTAAAAAAAAAAAACAAGTAAGAAGGCTCTAGTCGAGACGGCTCGACTACGAGATACCCTGAACCCTACAAAAAAAATTAATATTCTTCTTCTTTACGCACGTATATGCGCGCGCTCTGCTAACCGCGCAGTTGCTGCCGACGGTTGGGGGTGGGATGGGCTGTACTTTGAACGCTTATAACTCCATTTCTCGATAGACTATATTCATGAAACTTTCAGAATATATTAATTGCATTCAAATTTGCCTATTTGCCAAATAACAAGTCTCTAGTATTTAAAATACGTTTTTTTTTTTTTCAAATTATTGGCGAAGGGGGCGTGGCATCTATGATCTGAAAATTACAAAATCTGCGTATCCATAATATCTATCTAAATATACAAATTTGAAGTCTCTAGCTAAGTTATGCTCGAAAAACGTAAAAAAGATAAACGAATCTTCGATTTTTTATCGATAATTAAGGAATGGGATGAGTTATCGAAAAAAAAAAAAATAAACTTGTACTGCGTAACTAAGATACGAGTAGTCATGTTAAATTTCAGCTCTCTAGCTTTTGTAGTACGGACGGACGGACGGACGGACATGGCTATATCAACTTATTTTTTTGTGCTGATCAAGAATATATATACTTTATGGGGTCTGCGATGTCTCCTTCTGCCTGTTACATACATTTTCACAAAAACATTACACCTTAATTCCCATTTTCAATGGGATCAGGGTATAAAAACAACAATTTTATTGCATACTTATGTCGAGCAGTGTATTCGTCTCTATAGATCTATGTATGAATTTGTATCTACCTATCACTGCTCACAATGCCCATATATATATATATATATATTTATGTATGTATGTATTAATGTACATATGTACATATATTTTTTTCGCCCTGCAATACATCAAATTTCAAATTTAATTAAGTTTCAGCGTCAAGCATACGCCTGACAGCATTTACAGTTAGCTCTGGGAATAAACTGTCAGAATTTATTTGGCCCAAAAGTGTTTCAAATTTTGTTTGTTTTGTCAACAGGCGCAAAAACACAAATACATACATATATATGTACATACATGACAGTACATCCATGCATATATATATATATATATATGTATGTATATTTTCAATGTCAACGCTTTAATAATTTTCGCCAGCAGCGCTAGAAAAAGTTCGTTGGGAAAATGTCGTAAGCATTTATTATATACATAATATGTATATATATATATACATTCATACAAACCTATGTACATACATGTACATATTTGAATTTGTCTACTTTAATGACAATTTAATTTCATATTTTCGTAGTTCTCAAATTTTTGTCTTTTTAACCATAATGTTACTATGTTGTTATTGTTTTTGCATTTGCGTCACGCCAAACACACACGAAATAGCAACGCAGAGAAGAAGAAGACAAACAAAAAGTGCAAAATCAAATGAACATTTGTTCAACAAATTGTTCATTGATTGTGCAATGTGTGGGCCTTCATCGTGTGCGTATTCTGCATCATACATAGCTATGCACAAACATACAAACACGTACATCGCACATGGCGGCAGTTTTGTTTTCTGTTTTCTGTCTCTGTGTGTGTGCGTGCGCACAGTCTTTATTTTTGCTCGCCTTTTGTATTCAGGCAGATAAACGTATGTACATTTGTATGTGTGAGTATCTGACATCAGCGACACAATAACAAAGCAACGTGCGAGTCGTGTAAAAACAAAGCAAACGCAAAAGAAAGAGCACAATCCAAAACTAAATTGAAACCGGTAAACACGTCAGCCCCACCGCATTACAGAGCCAGTGAGAGAGAGAGAGTAAGAGAGAACAGCAACAACAGCAGAAGAACGCAAGAGCAACGATGAAAGAGAGAGCTGCATCAGCTAAGAAAGAAGGAAAAAAAACGGCTGTTAGTCTTCCGAAAAACTGACACGTGAGCTTTGTCGTGTGTGAAAGAGCGTGAAGAGCGTGCGTAGTCGAAAACAAGTTTTGCATACCAATACCAATACCAATGAAAGTGACATCTTTTTCATGGTTTGTTTTGGCAGTTTTGCGGAGAGCAAAGCACCCTGACACATATACGCAGATAGATACATACATATATGTACATGCATACATATATGTGTGTGCATATATTTGTATTTATGCCCATATTTGTTGTCAAACACCCCCATTCGCACACTTATTAGTATTAACACATACACATATACATACATATGTACAAATTTGAACATTTTTGTCGCGTGATTTTTTTAAGGAAAAAAAAAAACAAACAAAAACAAGGCGTTGTTTCAGTGAATACGCTTAAATAACAACACAACTTACATCTCCATCGATCAACATACAAAACTGTGCTCTCTTTTCTGTTGCTTTCGTTTATTCGGTTTTTTTTTTGTTTTCTTTTATCTGTATGTGGGTGTCACGCCTGCTCGATTGCCATCTCGCTTCCTCACGTTGTTCGCTTGCCTCTTTAGTATTGTAGGTCATAAATGCATTCCAAAGACAGCATTTGTTTGTATTGAAGCACGCCTGCTCGTGTGGGTGAGCGTAATATGAAGAGAGCAAGAGAGAGAAAGAGTGTGTGTGTGTGGCTGTGTGTGTGCGTGCTTTTCTGTAAGTATGTTTGTAACTATGTGTACAATTATGAACACTACGCAGCAGGGTATATGAGCGTGTTCTATTTATTGGACTAGATATAAGAGATGCAGCAAGTACTTATATTTAACTATTTGGGATTAAGTATTTATTATTAAATAGGGAAAATGTTTATAATTGTAATATATGTAAATATGTATGTTTGTATGTATGTATGTATTTGGTATTATTCTGTTCTAGCGCCTTTCATTAAATAGGCTCAGCCGCTTGGACTTGGAATTGGTTGCATGCCTCTCATATACGCTGTAATCAATTTGTTGATTGAACTAAGCGGCAGTTTTGTGCGCTCACAACTCTTAGAGTGACACACACACACACAGAGCGAGAGAGAGAGAGAGAGAGAGTTAGAGAGCATAAGTCTGCCGTTACAACCCAATTGTAGTTGCCAATTGCTATTGTTGTTGTTCTTAATAGCCATTGTCTCGTGGTTATAATCAAAGCTGACGCATTGCAATTAACAGAAGTCTAGATTAACACACAAGGGTGAGAGAGAGAGAGAGATAGAGATAGAGAGAGAGCGCGTTTGAGCGTGAGAGAGCAATGCGCACAGACACATGTATCGAGAGAGTAAGAGAGAGAGAGAGAGAGCAAGAAAACTTAGCAAAACGCTCTTATGAGGACAGCTAAACAATCAGTCAAAAATGAAAACAAAACAAATCGAAAAAGCTTTGAAAACAAAAACTATAATGTAACTATGTGCATATGTATGTATATATGTATGTATGTAAATATATATGTATGTACATATGTATGAATTTAAAACTAATTTTGCTCAAAAGTTGATTTTTTAAATATGTATTTTTATTGTTCTATACGTATGTATATGTATATACGTATGTATGTTTATATTTACATGTGTAACGTATGACGTATGCGCTTAGCCTAGGCATCCAAACCTTAGCGTGCTTCAGTGTATGTAGCTGCTGGTGCCGTAGAACAGATACAGTGAAGTTTGCCTAGCAACAACAACGTCTTGACCTACCACAGGATATGTACATACATACATATGTACCTACATACCATAAACATGTGTATATATGTACATATGTATGTATGTACATATATCTATATTTAAATAATACATACAAATACATACTTATGTACATACATACATACATACATATGTATGTTTATGAGCATTTAAGTTTTAAACATATGTCACAGTAGTAACTCAATAAAAACAATAAAATGAATAACAATTAATGTTAATATATGTTTAAGATTGTTTTCAAAATACTATTAAGAATGATTTTCCAATTGCCCATGCAGAATAAATTTTTTTTTGTTATTTTAATAATTTAATTTTCTAATCAGCTAGAGACTTCATTATTTTTTGTTAAGTTCGTATATTGCACGCACAGTACGAGTTTGTTTCCGAAATTCGATAACTTGTATCGTTCCAGAGTTATCGATAAAACATTTATCGATTTATCAGTTATAAAATGATATCTCGTTCATCTTTAGAGTTAGAGTCTCCAAGTCTTCTGCATATATATAGATACTAATTAAATACAATTTCGTTTTTTGTCAGATTTTGGATTCCGGTCCGCAATTCACCCCCACACCCCCAAATGTGTAAAAAATTTATTTCATATACTAGAGACATACAGATTGGCTTGGCATATAGATATGAATGTTATGATTATTATCTGAAAGTTTGATTACGATTATATGTCTAGAAACAGACTTATTCATCAAATAAGTATCTCATAACATAACCTACATGGCGGAGCAAGCGAGATAGCACGACGCCTGCAATGCACGCACACATACAGGCGTACAAACACACATCAGTGTGTGTGTGGGTGTGAATCGAATCGAATAATTCTTGGAATATTATTTGTTCGAAGACGGGTGCACGGGATTGCAAAGTCGAGCAGTCTCGACTAGAGCTTTCTTACTTGTTTTTTCAATATTTTTACTTTTACCTTAATTTATTTTTACTTTTTGCTTAAGTTGTTCATCAGCTCGATTATTGCCAATGGCAGTCTATAGCTGTATAAGCATGTAAATATGTATGTGTGTGTGTGTGTGAGTATGTATCTGTTGTATGTATGTATGTATGTATGTATTCCGTTTGTCGCAGACTGATACGATTAACAGTTCGCTGCAATCATTGTCCATTTTGCCCATTTTTATACCCTAAACCCATTGAAAATGGGAATTCAGGGTATAATGTTTTTGTGAAAATGTATGTAACAGGCAGATGGAGACGTCGCAGACCCCATAAAGTATATATATTCTTGATCAGCACAAAAAAATAAGTTGATATAGCCCTATCCGTCTATCCGCCTGTCTGTCCGTCCATATGAACGTCGAGATTTCGGAAACTACAAAAGCTAGAGAGCTGAAATTTTATATGAACACTTGTATCTTAGTTACGCAGTACAAGGTAATTTTGTTTTTTCGATAACTCATCCCATTCATTAATTATCGATAAAAATCGAAAATTCGTTTATCTTTTTTTACGTTTTTCGAGCATAACTTCTTCACCGTTTTAGCTAGAGACTTCAAATTTGTATATTTTGATAGATATTATCGATACGCAGATAATTTTCAGATTTTAGATGCCACGACCCCTTCGCCACCAATTTGAAAAAAACGTATTTTAAATACTAGAGACTTGTTACTTGGCAAATAGGCAAATTTGAATGCAATTAATATATTTTGAAAGTTTCATGAAGATAGTCCATCGAGAAAGCGTTCAAAGTACAGCCCATCCCACCCCCAAGCGTCGGCAGCAACTGCGCGGTTAGCAGAGCGCGCGCTTACACGTGCGTAAAGAAGAAGAATATGAATTTTTTTTGTAGGGTTCAGGGTATCTCGTAGTCGAGCCGTCTCGACTAGAGCCTTCTTACTTGTTCATTCTAGATCCAAACGGAAATTGGTTCTCTATATAGTACGCGATGTGTCACATAAATATACATACAAACAAACAAACAAACTTGCATGCATGCATGCATGTCGCTCCCTGCCTGCATACACACTCTTATACATGCATATACATTTGTATGTGTGTGTGTGTGTGTGTGTGTGTGTGTGCGTATTTGCTCGCATGATCGTATCTTAAGTTTTCATTGTTCAAACAAAGAACAATTCGTATTCTAACTGCATCAATTTCCTGAACACTTGGCCAACTCAGCTGATTATAAACGAATAAAAACAAAACACAAATATACGGATGAGCGTAATAAATAAGTACATATACACAGTATATACATATGTATGTGTATGTATGTATGTATTTATATATATTAGCTCATTCAGCTATTAGTCAAGTGCCATGAGCAGCAGCTAAAGTCTAGGCGCTGAAGTTTTTTTTTTTTTTATTCTTGCAATCCCAATGAAACAAATGATATACATATATACATATATACATATGTAGGTGCCTAAACTTTATGTTTCTGGGTGTGCCATTACTTTTTTGATCCACTCTACATATTTTATAGTCGAGGTATAAAAAAATTAGAGATATCCAATCAATATGCAGTCATACATTCATTCATATGTATGTATATACAAATGTTTACATATATTTGTATATGTATGTATGTACATATGAATAGCTTTAACAGATTAGATCAGAGCACTGCTCTGAGAGCAGAATGAACTTTTGTGAAATGCCCATAGCATATGTTCATCAATATGTATGTATGTACATATGTATGTATGTATGTATGTACATATGTATGTATGGATGTAATTTCAATGCTGCAATTGAATTATTTTTCGATAGCTATAATATTAATACATATTTGTATGTATGTAAACATTTTAAAGCAATTGATATATATAATAATTATTGGTTACATTAATATGTGTTATAACAATGTTAAAAAATATAACAAGTAAGAAAGCTCTTGACTACGAGATCCCCTGAACCCCTCTTCAAATGAATAATATTCCAACAATTATTCGATTCGTTTCTGTACGCATAACAAAGTATACAAACACACACACACAAGCACACACACACACACACACACACACACACACACACACACACACACACACACACACACACACACACACACACACACACACGCTTGTGTGTATGCATTTCAGGCGTCTTTCTGTCCCGCTGCCTCGCTTGCTCTGCCACGTGGTTTGCGTTGACATTTTTTACACATTTGACGGTGTAGGGGTGAATTGGGGACCGGAATCTAATGTCTAACAAAAACCGAAATTGTATTAAATTAGTCTCTATATATATGCAGAAGACTTGGAGAATCTAACTCTAAAGATTAAAGAGATATAATTTTATAACTGCTTCTCGATAAACTTATTTTATCGATAACTATCGAAATATACGAGTTATCGAATTTCTGAAACAAACTAGTACTGCGCGCGCAATATACCGACCTAACACAAAAAAATGAAGTCTCTATCTGTTGTATTTTCGCAAATCGGCGCGTTCAAACATACGGACAGACGGACGAACAGACGGACATGGATGTATCAACTTTTCTCGTCACCCTGATCAAGAATATATATACTTTGCGGGGTCTGCCACGCCTCTATCTGCCTGTTACATACTTTTAACAAAACCATTATACCCTGATTTCCCATTTTCAATGGGTTCAGGGTATAATAAAAATTAATAAAAAAAAATTGTTTGAAATAAAGTTTAAGTATTCTAGTTCTTGTAGTTTTTACTCGAGGTGTAAAATTGATTAATTTACATAAAGATCTTCTTTATTTAGCTGATGTACGTAGGCTTTATTGTTATACTGTAATGTTCGGGCAAAGTACATAAATATAAACAAGTCTCTCACATATCCTGTACAACACTGACTCACAGATATGTATACAAGTTTATTTCCTTATTTAATTAAAATTTGTTTTTTTTTTTATTGCGAATCGAAATATAATTTTTTAAAATTGAATTTTTTCCTTTATGTTCAATTGTCTAATCGTGTCACAGAACTAGTTTATGAATCTGTCTGTGTGTGTGTGTGTGTGTGCGTGTATATGTGAGCTTAACTGTGTGTGCGTGTGTGTGTGCGTGTAAGTGTGTCCTATAGTCCAACTAATAACTGGAACGTGCCATATTTTCATTTATGTAGTTGCGTCTGTAAAGTTGATGGAACACTTTTTTCCTGTAATTTTCTATATTTTCTTTCGCATATGCAAAAAGCGACAACAACAACAACAACATTTGACAGCAGCTTTAAGTGACCGTGAAACATGCAGCAGCAGCTTTGACAAGCTCCAAAGAACTCCTTAAAGATTCCAGTTGCAATTTCAGCTACTGCTCCAGCCACGTCCCCCTGCAACACAGCTCAAGTGCTGCCCAAGCAACTTGCAACCAGATTTGCTGCAGTCTTATCATCAGCAAGAACAACAACAACAACAACAACAGAGTTTGATACATGCATTCAGCTCGACATCGTGTCGCGTCGCGTCGTGGCTGCTGATTATGCTGCTGCCGCTGTCGCACCCGCCCGTCCGTCCGCGCAACGCCACGCCACGCCACGCCTCACGCCCCAAGCAGCGTTGATAAGTGTTTGCATTTTGCTTTATCTTTTGCCATACACACACACACACACACAGTTGCATTACTGCGTACGTATGCATAGACATGCTCACACACACACATGCATGCATGCGTGTATGCCTATCTGTACAGTTAGAAGCAAGCAGTGAATCGAGAAGGGCCGTAGAAAAGCAGGTAGACAAAGTCTCTATGACACAAAATGTCTCGCTGTGCGTGTGTCTGTGTGTGTGTGTGTGTGTGTGTAAATATTGCATATTACCAAAAGGCAAGGCGAATAAGAAATGCTGCAATTAAATGAGCACGATTTCGAAATCCAGTAAAAAATACGATATTACAGAATACTCTATATGTTTCGTTGATGATATATGATAACATTTATTTATTAATGGCTTAGTTACATTCATGTGAATATCGTAAGATATGAATATCGTGTATTATGCACAACTCTAGAGAAGCTCGTGGAGCGCAATCTAATATGATATTTGCAGGTATGAATATCTTAAGAATTGAATACCGTAAAAGATGAACAACGTAAAAACTGAGTTAGTCAAATCATTTATGTTAAATTTATCTCTATACTATAGTATAGTATATAGTATCGCAAAATTCACATATTGTAAAATATGAATATCGTAAAGATTTTGCAAGCTAAAATATTATGCACATCTATATCTAACTACGGTATTTGTAGCTCTGATACGTCAATACTAACGTTTAATCATTTGAGAATAATTTTATTTGCATATTGTATACGAATATCGTATGAAATGAATTCTCAAAAAGAATTGTTATCGCAAATGAATATTGTATGAAATGCATTTTCAAAGATATTACGAAGAATGAAGAATGAATGAATGATGAAGTGATGAATGACGTCAAATGTGAGTATTGTAAAAAAAAAATATATTGTAAAATGTGAATGCTGTAAAATATGAACATGTCAGTTAATATAGTAATGTGTGATTAGAAATGCATATTGTAAGAGATGAATAAAATAAATAAATATCTTAAGAAATTAATATTGTATGAGATGAATATCGTAAAATACAATTATCGTAAGAGATGATAAGATATTGTAAGAAGTGAATATTATAAGATATGATTATTATATAGATAAATATCGTACGAGGTAAATAATATTGTAACAGATTATGAATATGAATATCGTAAGAAGTGAAAATAATAAAGGAAGAAAAGACGTCAAATATGAATATCGTGAAAAATAATATTGCAAAATGTGAATGCCGTAATAGATGAATATCGTAATACATACATATACATATGCATCAAATATTATGTACATTCACAGTTATTCATTGTTTATGTTTGTATTAGATCCTAATCAAACACGATACGATAAAAGCGAAGTACGTACTGATAGTCTGACTAATATACTCTTGCATTTCATGTACAAGATCTATATTGGAGCAGCAGCGTTTATACTGAAAGGCAATATACCCGCCTTCCACGTCTAGGGTAGCAAGTGCCAAGGCGCAGAATTTCGAAAGTGAAAAGCTTGAACAACATGGAAAACAAAATACGCCCTCAAGAGTCTGCTCCCTGTTTCTATTTTACACCAGCTTACTTCTTCCACTCACACACACACACACACACACACAAGCACATATTTCGTGCCTGCTAATTAGAGTGTCATACTTTGAGAGTGTGTGAGTGTGTGTGTGCGATTAGAGTTTGGCAGGCAGACGTGCAGTTGACGTCCGCGTCGTCGCATTGATAATATTGTTAACGCGCACTTTACTTGCAATTGAGGTATGTTCGTTGTTACATGACTCATGCGACATACAAAGGTCTGTCTATATGTTCTTATGTTATCTCTTTTCAAAGTGCTGCATAATAAATTGCCAAAGAACTTATCTTCATATGCTGGAGTACATTGTGCTAGGCAAATTACCTTTAAGTTTCACTTGAAATATTTTCAAATAAAGATAAAAGAATTGTTTGCAATAATCAATTACTTCCAAATGGGACAGAAATATTTTTGATAATAAAATATAATTAACAAGTTGTGGAACATATGTACAGAGCTCTAAAAATTAAAATATTTCAATGTGAATGCGAATGGGAAGTGAGTAGTAAACTTAATTGCAAATGCGAAAGTATAGGAATATATGGGTTTTCGCTTTACTTAAAATGAGAAACAAATTTGAATATAAATTATTATTGAATAAGAAAATTCGAAATAAACTTTACTTAAGAACGGATTAATAAACAGTGAAATTCTAAAAACGATAAATGCTAAAACTAAGTAATAATTTATAAATAATTTTAAGACTTATTTTATTATTATTAACAATAAATTCGCTTTTTAACTAATAATAATTTTAATAATAAATAATTAGTATTTATAATTAATAATTATTTTTATAATTAATATATTTTTTAAATTTTTAAATAAATATTATTTTTTATAGTTAATAATTTATTATACAAATAAATTATTACTTTTTAATTATTATTATTTTTTAATAATTAATTTGTATAATGAATATGTGTTTAAATTTTATAAATAATTATTAATTTGTATAACTAATATTAACTTTAAAAATTAACAATTAATTTGTATATTTAATAGTTGATTTTTACAATTAATAAATACTTTTTTATTTAATAATACTTTTTTAGATTAATAATTTAATATCATAATGAATAATATTTATCATAAATAATAAATAATATATTTTCGCAATTCATAATAAATTATTGTGATAAATAATTAATGAGTGCTTTTCTTATATTTTTTTTAATTTTTTGCAAGGTATCTAAACTGTCGTTCATTGCAAACGGCAATATATTTGTTTTTGCTTGTTTCTTGTTGTTATTCTTTTTTAACAGCGTCATCAAAACTCGACAGCATTTTGTTTGCCATTATTGTTGTAGCTGCTGTTGTTGTTGTTGTTGTTGTTATTGTTATTGTTGTGTTTGCACAGTGAAGCAAAGTCAAGGAATAATAAACAAGTTTAGCAATGTCAATGGCCAGCAGCTGTACTATATTATAATAACTTAGTAGCTCCAAAAATCCCCAGGAGCAAACATTTATAATAATTAACAGCAATTAAAGTTAAAGTACTCAACTTAATTTCTAATAATAAAAAAAAGAGGAATAAATAATTATTATGCAGATTTATTATTTACGTAGGAATATAAATATTTATATCAAATTCATTCATATATAGGACTCTGTTTTTAACAATATGTAAAATTATTTATTTAGCAATTTAAAGGGGAATAATTTTACGTATTGTTAGAAATCAAACTGAAATTTTCAGTTATGCTGAAAAAAAATGTCAAAGGAGTAGATATGTCATACAAGAACAAAACATTACTATAAATGAATGAATAAATAATAAGTTACATATTACATATTGATCTATTGGTAATTTAATATAAAGCAGATATATTTTTCCATTTTCCATTTTCCATTTTTCATTGGCGTTGCATAGCATTTGCCACACTGTAAGTTCCATCCCAAGTGGGCGATGCATTTAACACTTGGGCGCATTTATGCCCATTGCCTGACTATATAAGGAAGGGCATATTTGGCTTACTTGAAAGTAAGAATAAAGTAACTAAAATTGTTTAATGACTGCTAGACTATGCACAGATAGTATAGATGTTTTTTTAAATTTACACTTATTGCAATTTACAAGTTTTTAGATAAATGAAAGAGTCTTTAACAATTGCATAGTCTTAATTTTTTTTTGGTGCGTTGCTTAAGAGTTCTATATAATTTTCTATAACGTTTTGCAGCACATCAAACTTCATGAACATGTTTATTTATGGTAGTTAATAATAATGAAAATTAGTATTAACTGTAATTTCGTATTAATATTAGTATTATTTGACTTTCTTCTACAGTAGAAACTCTATATATAGATATTTACTTAAAACATGCTAGATATATACATAAAGTTACTATAAAGATGATTAATAAGTAAAACTATATATACAATTTTTGATTTATTTATTTATTTGTATTGCATGTTTTATTTGCAATCTAAGGAATAAGCTAATTTATTGACATTAATTATAAATAATCAGATATTTTCAGTTCAATCGTTGTCCCATTTAATTATTTCGCGCATCTCTTACACATCCTCACATCCTCGATTGTATATTCTTTGTTTAGAGGACTCAGGACATGAGATATACATATGTACATATATGTTTATTTGTATAATTTTTCAATATAATATAATATTAAATATAATATAGTATATTTTTGAGTAGGTCTGCATATCTTACTCATATAAAGTGTATCATATTAATATTGTTTTTTTTTTTTTTTTTTTCAGTTTCAAACACAAATAAAATATAAAATTAATTAAAATTGAAAAAAAGCGTATATGGTAAGTTATATAGATTTATGTTAAAATCAATTTTTTTTATTTACATTCATTTTATTTCTTTTAAATTTTGAAAAAACAAAACCGAGTATAAATATTATAGACTGTATAGACCGCCGGGTATTTTGTAGTTGAGCATTCTTTCGCATCTGCCTGAACGTATTTGTAGAGTACTTGTACATATGTGCATATATATACATATATGGATGTATATTCTTTATATATGTACATATGTGCATGCATGTGCTTTTGTGTACGTGGAGTACTGTTGTTGTTGTTGTTGTTGTTGTTGTTGTTGCCGTGCCTACCCCTATATCGCTCCTAGTTATATTTTTGCTCCCTTTTTTTTTTGAATGAGCAAACACTCTGCTTGATTGATTTATGCATGCAAAGAGCTGAGAGTACAACACAAAACACACCTACCTTCATCTTTCCTCCCTTCCTCCCTTCCTCCACTGCTTAAGTTCTTTTCTCTCCTTGAATCAGCAGCAGCAGCCGCAGCAGCAGCTGCTGCAGTAAAACCAAATCAAAATGTTGCTTCAACAGATTGGTTGCTTATGGTCTTAGCATCCGATGCAGTGCATCTGTGTGAGTCTATGAGTGTAATAGTGTATGAGTGTGTGTATGAGTGCTTGCTAACTAACATTTCACTCATTCCTATGGGATAGCTTTTCATATAGCTTATAAACTTAAGCTGATTTGCCAGCTGTTTTCAGATGTTTCGCAATGCAATGAATTGATAAGGAGATTACATACATACATATATGTATGTATGTATATTGAGACGCAAGGTTCGTTAAAATGACGTTATGGCCATTTAATCGTTGCAAATCATTATATATGTTTATATATATATATATATATATATATATATATATATATATATATATATATATATATATATATTTATTTTTTTTTATCAGTTGAGTTTTTAAAAAATTTTTAATTTAAATTTTGTACCTTACGAAGTGTTAAAATTTTTGTTGAGCAAAGAATATTTTGTATTATAATAATAAATCATAATAATCTTTAGTATTTATTGTGTTTATCTTTATTATTTTTATAATAAATATTATTTTAAATTAATTATTTATTAATTAAATTAAGTAATTAATATTAATTAATTATGTGAAATTTTTAAAAATGTAATATAAAATTATTTGTCTTAATTCAATTTAGCTTATCTTAAATTCAATAAAGTTCATCAAGTCGCATATGCAACCCATCCTACCTCATTATCATTATCATCTCATTATCATTATCATTTAATTATCATTATCATTATCATCTCATTATCATTATTATTAAATAAGGGAATACGAGGAAATTTGATTTTCATTAATATTATTATTATCATTAACATTACTATTGCTATGACTTTAAACATATATTTCTCAAAATTTCTCTCTATTCAAATCTTTTCTATTCAGTGAAGTCATCAATATTAATTATCATTATCATTGTCATTAGACACGTTGTTATTTATTTTTCATTATTATTGATAATTTAAAATCCCTTTTCGATTCAGTAAGAATAATACATATTTTGAAATTTAAGTGAATAAAATAATATTTTTGATTATTGTGGTCGTCAATGCGTTATGCTTGCTCTTTCATTATCATTATTATTGGGCTCATTATTATTTTTGAGTTTTACATATTCAAGAAGAATAATTCTTATTAATTTTTGTCATTACTATTGTCATTGTTATCAATTAGTATTATTATTGTTAATATGATTTCGTAAATTACTTAAAACTTGTGCCTTAATACAATGAACCGCATTCATTCGCTTTGTATTTTGTTCATTATCATTATCATTAGAGTCTTCATTATCATTAGAGTCATCATTATTATGCTGCCGCTTGGGCCCATCAACTGTCGCTAATGCTTTGCTTAATTATTTGACTGGAAGTCGGCTGGTTGCATGTTTCTAATTGGCTATTCAGTTGGCAGGCAGATAACGTCATTGGCTTCGTCTGGCTTGGATGGCAATCCTTAGCTAAGATCCGGACACACAAATGGCCCATTACAGTTGCCTCTGGCCGTGCATTGCGTTAATTTCAATTTATGTACATACTACGTCTCGATGGCATCAGAGCTGAATGGCGAGTTTTCCAGCTCTGCATGCAAAGAAGCTGGAAAACTTGTCGCCTTTAATTAAGAAGTGTCTCAAGTGTCCGCATTCGTGTATGTATGTATGTGTATGTGAGTGTGTGTGTGTGTGTGTGTGTGTGTGGCATAAACAGCTAACATAATATTTCAATAGAGTCTTTCAATGAGAATTCCACTCCATTCGAATATGGTGTCGTATGATGAAACTTTAGACTCAACTGAATACAACGGCAGTCGATGACAAAATACCCTCACAAACACTTGCTATATCATATACGATAGATGCAATATGATATTTCATATAAAATATAAGTATATGACAAGCGAACGACGCTGAAGCTATAACCTAAATGCTATAAGCATAATGAACTTTATGTATGTTAAATTTGATTTCGAGATCTTCAAAAATGAATATGAACTTTTTTTTTTCTATATTCAAATATAGAGCTATATGGAGTTATGTATAGTATGTTGGGTAGTGAGTTATTTAGTATGGCCTTTTCTTTATTATATAGCATGTTAGACCCATGGAACATACACATCGCGGGACACTCTTATAATTTTCTGTCGGCTAGTTTCTTTTAGGTTTTTTCATTCCACGGAGCCCTATGATAATTCGTCCCTGAGCTTGACAGATAAATTCTATAGCTTCTTGCTTTTAGTTTACCAAATTTATTAAAATTTTATTGGCCAAATAATCTTGTGACTTTTTTGTTCTATGTTGACTCAATTTGCTTACAGCTGAACCAAGCTCAGGGACTTCTTCTGTTTTTATTGTGTTGACAAAAATTGGGAAATAATTGAAAAAATATGATGACTGGAACTATACGAAGATTACATTTGGATACAAGAAATTTTAGCATTAAATGAAATTTTTGCTTTAAATCTAAACTGTGGAAGATATCGGCAAACACATTTGAGTGAGAGATTCACAATTGAATTTACTGTGTTCTACTGATGTTCAGGCTTTTTTTTTTTTTTCATTAATGCTTCAAAAGGGAGCGCTAACCGGATAAAGCTCAGTTTATATACATATATATGTACATAAATACATATGTATGTTTGCATGCAGTCAATGCAATTACCTGTGAAATTTGCATTTATATTAACTACTGTCTAGCTTCGCACTATAAAACTGACAGAACAACAAAGACCCGAGAGAAAAAATGAAAAAAAAAATGAAGCGAAATCAATCAACAAAAACTTTTCAATCAATTGGCATCTGGGCACGGTTTATCGCTTCGTAATTACTTAAATTCAAAATGATAGATATTTTTTTACTGCTGCTGCTGCTGTTGTTGTTGTTGTTGTTGTTGTTGTTGCTTTTCCTATTTGTCGCCGCAGCTAGTTCATCATCATCATCCTACAGCGATACCTCGACAGACGGCCCCCAGGCTGGCTGTGGTGCCGTCAATGACGCGTGCTGATGGCATTTACTCGTACGTTTTCAATGCTAAATGTTGGCTCCACTTACTGGCGCAGGGCGTATAATGGGGACAGCCAAAAGGGGGGGGGGGCATGAAAAAGAAACAAAAAAGGCGAAAGGAAAACAGAAGCGAAACGCGAAGCAACAGAAATGATGCATGAAAAAAGAGGCACAAAATGCGCCAGAAAACATGCATGCATGCATGCATGCACACATGCAAGCTTATACATGCGCATGTGTGCATGTGCAAGCAGCAAACATGCCCAAACAACACATTGGCATGAATAGCAGCTATAGATATGGCTACACATACAAATACAAATGCCGAGGGTAGCTCTGCTAATGTGTGTGTGTGTGTGTGTGTGTAATTGCAATTGCAATGCAAATGCAGTCGAAAATGGAAAACGCAACAATGGAAATGTTTACCACACGTATCGCGCCTCTATCTGCATTCATATCACTAACCAGGGCCCGCATAACTTCCAACAGCAACAAGAACAACCTATAATCAAAGAGCAGAGTCAGGGACTCGGCGCATTGCAATCAGTTGGTCAGTCTCTCTCTCTCTCTCTGTCAATTGTTATACCCTGTAACCATTAAATATACAAATGGGGTATACCCCACATGCATAGTAGACATATGCATGAATGCATTCAAAAGGACAATTGAATCATTCACTCTGAAAATTAATACACTTTTTTTTACTCTACAGCATTTAATAGAGTTCAGTTCAAAGTTGTACTTTCAACTTTATATATTGACAGTTGATGTACTCACTCAATTTCATACTGTACTCTAATAAATGAGTAGAGTGAGAATAGTGTACAGTTCTTTCACTGCTGTACTCATTTACAAAGGGAACAATTATTACTGTACTCTCTTTAAATGAGTACATTTAAAGTGTTGTTCAAGGGTACATTTATTACTGTACTCTCTCCAAGTGGGTAAAGTAAAAGTGTTGCTCAAGGGTACTCTCTCTAAGTGAGTACAGTAAAAGTGTTATACACTATTTTACTTTCTACTTGAATATACTGTACAGTACAGAATGAGTACAGTATTTTTAAGAACACTTTACTACTGTACTGTACTGAATTAATTCTTGCAGATCTCTTATTGCACAGCTCTATTTATATATTTACATATACTGTCGTTAAACCCGGATGACGTTATAAGTTTGCTCACAAAAGTTTGTATGCAATAACCATACAAAAGCTATAATCGTAGTCGTAATAACCGAATTTTACTGTATATACATGCCATTTCGTAAATTGGTCTGTTAAGTGTTTCTGAGAACTAGAGTCATTATGTATTATGGTGCGTATAGAGTATATTGTAGTTTTATCAGGCATCCAGAAAAAAAATCTCTATAAGCAGTTTATTAGACTTAAGGAAATTTATAAATCTAAATCTCTAAAAGAAGGTTATCCCATCTAAAGTTTGCAAAATTTATTTTATTCATGAATATATTATTTCTGTACTACACAAAATTTCATTCAAATATTCATACTATAACCATCTATCTGTCTCTGTTTATCTATCAATCTATGCACAGTTGTGTTCATGATAATAATAGCACTTTAAGTTAAGTTTAGTTAAGATAAGCTTTCCATCAAAAAATAAAAAGTTATCCACTTTCAGTTTAGCATAGAATAGATAGATCATATGCAATCATATCACTAGATTATTAAATTCAATTACTAAATTAAAGTCTAAATTAATGAAATTTTTACAATATTTCAACTTTCGATGTACCTAAAAATTAATAATATATTCAGCATATTACAAACTTACATTCTCATATAACTCGCTTTAATAAACGAATAAAAATTCTAGCATATTTTCAAGGAGAATACAGGGTCACTATCCATCAAGCACTGATACGATATGATATTTCACTCAGTTCGCTTGCATATAATCATCTAGTGAGCCCTATACATATATACATGTGGGTCTACATACATATGCATCCATTAAGTGTGAATGTTGTGTATGTATACCTCATATATATAACACGCATCTAGCTTATGAATCTGAGGCTGAGCGTATTATGGGTAAACAAGTGCGAGCGATGACCGCTCAAGTTCAATGCAACGCGGAGACATCTAGCTATTCGCATGAGTTTCCAATTGGTTGGCACACAATTTGATATTACACAAATATGATATATGAAAATACCAAAAGCATTGTGCTTGGGTTCTAGCAGAAAATACCCATGGAATGTCTATTTAGAATTATTATTGGATTGCAATCGAGAAAAACACTTTCTATATCATATGAAATGCCAAGAATACTGCAGTTATAAACAATTTGTGGACATTTTTTTTTTTGTTTATAATGAAAATATTCAGAATGTTCTAAACATAAACCTTTCAGTGGATGATATTACAAATGAGGCATAGGACTACGACTCTAGTAAAGTTTTCCGGCAAACGGAGCTGTTTACTAATAAGCTAGTTGAGTAGTATAAATATAAATGTGAAATATTTGAGGTCTAGAGTATATAGGGGATGTAAGCAATAATCCACTTGCTAAATATTATTACTGATGTCGTTAAGTTGGGGAAGATATCAAAAAGTTTTTTTGCATATGGAATTTTCATTTAATTTGCATATGGAAAATCTTTTCTAGTTCCCTGTTTCTATAACTTGTAGATTATTGGATGATAAGATGAAGAAACTATTAATCAATTTTGTATATATATATATATATATACTACATTATTAATCAACATTATGAAACGTTGAGTGCGATGGGTATATTCCCTTGAGTAGAATGCCCACTTGGTTCTGATCAAAGTGACGTTATCATAAACTTTTATAAATGCATATAATTAGCTTTGCTGCTAAAGTTGCTAAAACTTATGAATTTCTAATTCAAGGCACTAGTTGCAATAGTTCAGATAGACAGTCAGAAATACTCTCATAGGGCATAGCTAATATAATCGTTTCGCTCTGTTAATCTACTGATTTATACTAAAAATGTACAATTAATGAAATTGAAGCATTTTGTTTAAAGAACTTATTCAAAGTAGTTTATTCGACAATTGAATGTGTCAGCTTGTTAGAGTTGATGGTGGGGGGAAAACTATTTACTGCCTTACAAAATCTTTGTTAACGTCAATCAATCAAAAACTGATTCATTACAATTTTTATACTCTGTTCCCAAAGGGAAAAAGAGTATATTGACTTTGTGCAATATCCGTCTTGCTATCCGTCCGTCTGTCCGTATGAACGCAATATTTTTCGGCGCTATTAGAGCTAGAGACTTGAAATTTTAAACATATACTCATGTATGCTTCGGAATTTTCCCAATCCGCCCACTAGGGGCGTGGCAAATCGGAATATGCATGTGGCCGTATGCCAGTAATCGTACTAGTTGATGAGCAAGAGAGTTGCAATTTGGAATGTATACTCGCGGTGACAACCCAAGTTCAAAAAGCTATGGCGGATATATTGGGAGAGTGGCAAATCGGGAAAAACGTAACTTCTACAGTTTTAAAGTTAGAAGGCTGAAATTTCGCATGTGAGCTAAGGTAATGATTGTATGAAGATCGATCAAAAAGTTATATGTCTACGCCCATTGGGGGCGTGGCAAATCAGACCTGAACATATAGTGATTTTTCAAATTGTGCTATATTTTGAACACTATTGACACTAGAGACTTGAAATTTGGCATGTATACTCGGGTTGTCTACCCTAGAAGCTAGAAGCTCCAAAATTGGATGGTTCAGTTTCTAATGGCCTCCTCTATCGATGACAAAAAAAAAATTATTCAGCCTCTTTGGGGGCGTGGCATATAGAAAAATACCCTGTAATTTTCGTATTTTTGAAATGTAAGCAATCAAATTTTGCACTTATGTTACCCTCGGCTCTTTCTAAGAACTGGCCAAAAATTACGCGCACTTCGGCAAAGAAGAAGAAGAATAAAAAAAAAACAAGTAAGAAGGCTCTAGTCGAGACGGCTCGACTACGAGATACCCTGAACCCTAAAAAAAATTAATATTCTTCTTCTTTACGCACGTATTATCGCACGCTCTGCTAACCGCCCAGTTGCTGCCGACGGTTGGGGGTGGGATGGGCTGTACTTTGAACGTTTATAACTCTATTTATAGATGGACTATCTTCATGAAACTTTCAGAATATATTAATAGCATTCAAATTTACCCATTTGCCAAATTACAAGTCTCTAGTATTTAAAATACGGCGAAGGGGGCGTGGCATCTAAAATCTGAAAATTACAAAATCTGCGTATCCATAATATCTATCTAAATATACAAATTTGAAGTCTCTAGCTAAAACGGTGTAGAAGTTATGCTCGAAAAACTTAAAAAACGTAAACGAATTTTCGATTTTTTATCGATAATTAAGGAATGGGATAAACTTGTACTGCGTAACTAAGATACGAGTATTCATGTAAAATTTCAGCTCTCTAGCTTTTGTAGTTTCCGAAATCTCGACGTTCATACGGATGGACGGACGGACGGACGGACAGACGGACAGGGCTATATCAACTTTTTTTTTTTGCTGATCAAGAATATATATACTTTATGGGGTCTGCGACGTCTCCTTCTGCCTGTTACATACATTTTCACAAAAACATTATACCCTGAATTCCCATTTTCAATGGGATCAGGGTATAAAAAAAAAATATATATATATATATATATATATATATTTTTTTTTTTTCTTTTTACGAATTTTTAAATAATTAATATTTGCGAATTATAAAAAGTTTCGAATAAAAAAAAAGTTTTTAAGAAGATACAAATTTTTTTGTTTAAGTAATAGATTTTGATTACTATTATTATTATTATTATTTTATTTTTTGTTTTTTTTTTGGCATTCTCTGTTATCTCAAGTCTATGTATTATTAATGTTTGTTTCATAGATTGTCGTCCAACTGTATAAGACTATAGTGTTTAAAGCGAGATAAGATTGAATTGATAATAAATTCAGCTAGCCAAGGATATATCTTCTTCTAGTTGAAGTACTTCATCATTTTCTTCCCTCTCCTTTTTCATGTTACTTTTCATCCAACATTACTCATACATTTCTTCAGCTTATTGCTAATTATTTGTGGTGTTTGGTTTTTGGGGCGGCGGCACTCATTTGCGTAAGCCAAACGATACACGTGAACGATATTCGTAATAGGCCATATATGTATGTATATACATATGTACATAGGTATATACATATGTACATACGAACGTCTAGCTAAACATCTCTTTGGTAAGAGTGGAGCGAGCGAGCGCTGCGCTTGGCATTTACCGGAGTTACTTCACCCCATATGCTGGGGCCCAACCCTTGCGAGGGTCACATGGCGTATGAGTAACAAGGCCCTGCCAAACAAAACCTCACAAATGCAGTGCAAATTGCAACAACCGCAACAACAGAAACAGCAAAAGCAACAACAATAACAACAACTACAGAAACAGCAACAAACATGTGGAAAGTCACGTCAAGTGCTTCAACTGCTGCCTTCCATGGAATTTTAATTAAAAAACTTAAACAGCTAACAAAAAGCAAGAAAGAGTCTGCTACAGTCGCAAATGTTGCCCGACTAGCAAATACCCTGAGTTCAGCGCAGAGCAGGGTTAGGTATAATCTGTATTGATAACTAAATACTACTGAAATATTATTATTTATTTATTATTTTTTTATTTTTTTTTATTTTTTATTTTATAGAATTTAATGGAATAGAAAAGTAAGGAAAAGTGATATATTTTATATTATATATGCTATATATAAATTAATATTTGAGATTTCAATCTTCAAGTATATGATTTTTTTTAAATTAATATTTGTATATTTCTATATTAACAAATTATTTTTGCCCATATTATAAAAAAATGTTCTCTTCTAGCTTCTCAAATTCTGCTCAAGAATACGATTCTTTTTATAAATTAAAAATTCGTATATTTAATTTAACAAATACTCAAATACCTTTATGAATATATTCACACATTTATGTTTCTGGCCTCTCTATTCCTCTGCAACATATTTCTCAACAATTTCAAGTATACCCTAAACTAAAATCTTTTATTAATGAGCTTAGGGTATAACAACCATGAAATTTGTGTGCAAGCAACCAAAGATTAAATACTCTTGCTTAAACTGTAATTTATAAGCTAAAATATTTTACTTAATTGACAAATTGACCAACTGATTGATTGATCGATAAATGCACATTGAACCATGCAAGAAAAATTCTATCTGTAATTGCAAAAAGCAAATTTGCAAATAAATATTGTTTAGTCTCGTATACATTATTTTATTTGATATATCATTAGGCTTATATTGAGGATTTTTATAGCCGAAAAGAGAGTATATTTCTTTTAAGAAAATGTTTACAGAAAATTCAATTAAAATTCTATAATATTTTATTTATTTTCAAATTAACTTGATAGCGACGCTAGTTCACCAAATATGTACGTAGAGCATATTGGCTTTTAATAATGTTCAGTCGGTTATGCAAACACTTTTAGGCATATTCCAGAAAGACGAAAAGCTGCTATGGGCAGAAGACATAGTTTATTGGTCTTTCTATGTAGATAAGATATACATATGTCTTTAAAAGTCCCTCTATATAAAGAAGGTATAGGTATATATGTATCTAGAGCTTTCCATATATGAAGGAATTGCGTCATTCAGTGATTCTTCTGTAAGATTTAAGGATCTGCATTTTAAAATTGGAAATAAATTATATTTTTCCACCTAATGTAAGCTCAATCGTTGCTGGCTAGCTCTAAGCTTTATAAGCGTGGAAGATATAGGCAATATCTGAAGTTTACAATTTGCCACGCTTCAAATTTATATTTTTTTCCGAGCATTGTATAAGCTAAAAACATACTTCTTCGAACGTAATATTCTTTAAGAAAGAAAGAAAATAAAAAGGCGATAATTTCATCTGGAATTGAAAGCTTTTGCATAAGGATATATACTATGTAAGCTTTGATGCAATCATGTTCATCTTGCTGAATGGAATTGTGTTAGCCAAAGTGCAGTTTTCTGAGGGAAACATGAAAAGGCGCCAGCAACACGCAGCCAGCCAGGTGAGCTGACTACATGTGAGAGGCAGGCAGGTGAGGTGAGGTGAGGTGAATGGAAATGTGAGTCAGCGCGCATTAAATAAAACAAAAAATCTGAACAAATGACATCGAGAGGTGTCCAATGATAATGGTTGAGCATTACATTGGAATTGGTTCAAGTCAAAGTTATTCAATAACATTTTACACAAATAAATAAGATGTCCCACATATAGTCGGAATGTGCGCTTAGTTGCTATGGGACAAGCTCAAAGATACCCTGTAACAAACGTTGTAATGACGCACATCCTATTTAGACGTAGTTCGAGCTGTCCTTTACCACATCCTGATTTCTTCATATACACACACACAGATATAAGCAAACATTCCCACACTCGCACACCCACACACTCACACACACACACACACACACACACACACATCACAGACACGCACGTTGCAAACTGCGCAATTTATTTTTGCGGCTGCCTCCGAAGCTTTTGCTTCGGCTTCTGCTTCTTCTCCACCCCCCCCCCTCCCATCCCCCTCGTTTACCGACTTCCTTTGGTCCCCTTATGGGAAATGGGAAAATGCGTTATTGAATAACTTTGCTGTTTACTGTTCGATATTTACGAGAAATTCAATAATATAAAATGGAATGTGAATAAATACCAAGTCAAAAGCCAAAAGGCTGAATCTTTAATAATGAATGCCCCTATCAATGTACTGGAAATAACGGTTTGTAAACAGGTACAAATTTTACAATCGATCACTACCGGCTGCACAATACTCGTTTACACTCCGAAACTTTCCCAGATTATATAGAACCAGCTCCAACATGTTGTACGAAATAGATTTTTTCCGATTCGTCTCTTCACAAGTGACATTTGTATATGTATAATTTGTATATATACTATATATAATATAACAATTGATGCACCATCAATAAAATAATTAAATTATAAAATTCATGCGTTACTAACATTAAAAATTTTGATAGGATGAAAATGTGCAGACCTGAATTATTGCTTAACATAACTGATTAATTTTTTGGTCAAAACTATATATATGTATGTATATAGTTGGATTCAGTTTGTCACGCCTTCATCTATTTGATCTTGAGTTCTCAACAGAAGTATCATTCCATCAAGTCTGTAGTCTGTTACATCAGATATAGTATTTTCCTATTTGCCTAGCTACAAGTGTGAAAAATCTTTCAACTTGATCTGTAGCGAGTATCCACGAACTTATGTTCCAAATTGCAGATCTCAAGCTACGCTTGAAATGGCAAAACGGTTTACGGTTGTACGTTTGTACTGAGAGACGGACAAACAGACGAACGGACGGGCTGGCACATGGACGGACAACAAGACAGACAAATCCAATATTATTCTTTCATGTCCTGAATGAGTACAATGATCATGGGAAAACATATTGCACCATTACGTCTCCATAAAAAAGTATCTATATATCCATAACTCAAATTTATTACCTTATCACAGCTGGTAGCTTATTATATTCTCCTGTTATTATTTTATTATTATTATTATTTATTTGATAATGATATTATCTAAGATCTACAAAAAAAAAAAATCATATAAAATTCGTAAATTTTCCAACTTCTAAAGCTGAGAATGAAAGTCTAGCAGAATTTCCCAGATTTATATTCATTATATCTACCAACCATACCCTGCCCTTCTATATATTCTACAATAGATATTGACATTTATTGATTTTGCGCTCACAGCTGAAAGCTGAAAGTCCTTATAGACCACCAGTTGGAATAGAATGGTTTATATGCTTGGACAGGTGGGCACTTAGCTCATTATAGTCTCGCATTCAATAGTTATTTGTAGAATTCCGAAGTAGATGCCTTGCACAAATTGCTCTGCAATTGCAGTGCAACGCATAAACAATTGTAAGAGGGTGGATGGACGGCCGACTTGCAGTTCCGGCGCTGTTAGTCTCAACGTCAGCTTCAGCTTCAGCTTCAGCTTGTCCGTGTCCAAGCTCGGGTCCGGCTCGGTTTCGTGTCCCTGTACGAGTCCAGGTGCCTGGACATTTTTATAAATAGTTAAGCGCACGCGAGTTGCGCGCGAACCCGGAGCGAAAGTAACGAAAGCAAATCCCCAGGACGAATGCAGCCAAACGAAGTGGCTCAGTGTATGCGTGTGTGTGTGTGTGTGTGTGTGTGTGTGTGTGTGTGTGTGTGTGTGTGTGTGTGTGTGTGTGTGTGTGTGTGTGTGTGTGTGTGTGGGTGTGTGTGGGTGAGCGCAGCGCTGTCGGCGTCGTTGCTTGCGTCATATCTGCCGAGGCGTCGCGCCGTTGACAATTTGCTGCTTTCATTGCACAATTTAACAGTTGTTGTGTTGTTGTTGTTTTTGTTGTTGTTGCTATGCTGTTATTGCTATTACACACACTCACCCTCTCTCTCTCTCTCTCTCTCTCTCTCTCTCTGTTCACTTTACTCTCGCTCTATGTCTATCTGTCTTTCTCTATGTTAATAGCTTGCTTGCTCGCACGCTCATTCGCTTGGAGAGCGAATGTTGCGGCAACAAATTGTTGCACAGTCAGCAACGACGCCAACGCAAGCGCTGGCGCTGACGCTGACGCTGACGCTGACGCCGACGTCGACAGCGGTGCTAGCGCTGATGTTGATGTTTTGCTCTTTTCATTCACATTTCATATCGTGGCAAATACGTGGCATTCTCTCTCGCTCTCTCTCTCTCTATCTGTGGGCTCACTTCCTATTTCTCTTATTTTCCCGCTCTCTCATCCCTTCCTCTCTCCCCCCCCCCTCTCCCTACTCCACATCTTTGCCGTGTTGTTAATTCTGCTCCCTCTGTTGCGTATGCACGTTGCACATTGTTGTTATTGTTGGTAATTCGGTTCTGTGTCTTCTTCAAGTTCTTTTCCGGTTTTACAGTTTTTTTTATTTTGTTTTATTGTTATTTATTTCATTTTTCTTCTTTTTTTTTTTGTTTTTCATTTCTCCGCGCTCTCTCACTTGTCGCACGCCCCACCACCGCATGTCATATCAATGTCATTACAGTTTCGTCAGCGCCATTTGCTTCAGTTCTTTCCATTCGTCCTGTCCTGTCCTGGCCTGTCCTAGCCGGCAGCCATGACTTGCACTCTGCGCACCTGCGCCGTGTTTCTGCGACGCATTTTCTTAGCTGCTGCTTCACATTGTCTTTCGCCAGCCGAAAAGCGCTCTCAAATCCACTTCGCTCGCTCTTGACGGCACAGCACGTTTGTTTTTGTTTTCGTACCATGCTCCTTACTCACCCGGTTTTTCGACAGGCTCGCTCTCTCTCTCACTCTCTCTTTGTCGATTTCTGCTCCTGCTGCTGTTGCTATTGCTCTGGCTCTCCCTGCCCAACATCCCCCACTCACGCTCTCCGAGTGTCAACAATAAACCGTTTCCTCTCGCCTTCTTCTATCGGTCTATGTTTAGCTTTGTTGTTGTTTGCCTCTCAATAAACTTCACTCGGGCTTCTACATATATACATACATACATACATACGTACATACATATACATGTACATAAACCACTCTCAGCAGCGCTGCATCGGACGTCGCGTCGCTGCTGCTGCTGCTGTTGCTGCTGTTGCTTCTCCTGCTGCTGTTGTTGCTGCTCCTTCTGCTGCTTTCTGTAGGCAGCGCTCAAAGTTTTGATGCTTGATATTTGACAATTGCGCATTGCCTTTGCTGTTGTTTACAATTTTGCTTTTGCTTTTGCTTCTGCTTTTGTTTACACTTTTGAGTTTGCTTTTCCTTTTGCTTTTGCTTGCCTTTGCTTGCTTTTGCTTCCGCTTATGCTTCTGAGCTTCTCGTCGACACTGAACTTTTATCAATTTGCCAAAAATTTGTCTCGCATCTATGGCTTCACTTCTATATGACAGTATTCGATAAACAGAAGGAACAACACAGCGCACAGATTTCATACATACATATGCATATGTATGTGGTAGTATAAGCCAAGCACATACTAACTTAATCGATATACTATGATACATATACAAATGTATGTAAGTATGTATGCGTGTGTGCATGTACATATATCGATGTCTTGAATTTCATTTGATCATTTGATCATCTCTGGTTGCACTGCAATTCGCAAATTTGATGTATAATACATGCATTCATATGTACATACATACATGTATGTTCTTTTCTTTCCATAGAAAAATAGATATAAAAATAGATTTTTTTTTTTCAAATTTACAAAATGTTTATTTATTATTTTACAAAATGTTTATTTATTTTAAATTTAAAATTTATTAAAGTTTTTCACTTGGCCAAGGAACTTTTTTCATGGTCACTTGCTTCATAATAAAATTTGTAGCTATAATTTAAATATTTACAAAATCTAAAAGTTAAATTTGAAATTAAGTTCCTAAAAAAATAAATAAATAAATAAATAAATAATAATAATAATAATAATAATAATAATAATAATAATAGTAATAATAATAATAATAATAATAATAATAATAATAATAATAATAATAATAGTAATAATAATAATAATAATAATAATAATAATAATAATAATAATAATAATAATAATAATAATAATAATAAAAATAATAATAATAATAATAATAATAATAATAACAATAATAATAATAATAATAATATTAAAATATAAATAAAATAGTTCAAGAGCATCTATGGATTAATTTGATTTATGTACTTTATTTAAATAAAGTCCATTCAATTCAATTCAATTCCGGCGTACAGCAAAGCTTATTTGCCACAGCTTTTCCAACTTTTCCTACTAATCTTCAATTGCTGCTCAAGGGCTTTCCCTTAGGCCAAGAGCTGCACACAGAGTGTCCTGCGTGATGAACATGCCTCAAAAGGATTAATCCATATTTGCAGAGAGTTTGCTCTCATTGGACGTTCTGTTCATGTTGTTGTTGTTGTTGTTGTGGTTGGTGTTGTTGTTGTTGTTGTCGGGCATTTAGTTATTGGGCAGACTTTTGTTGTAATTGTGGTTTAACACGTTGTTGTCTTTGTGATTGTAATGCGTGTAGTCGTTGAGGTTTAGTTGTTGCTCTTCTTATAGTTGTTGTTGCAGTTGCAGTTGTTAAATTGTTTGTTGATGATGTTATTTTTAGGTATATTCAAGCTCTTGTTGTTGTTGTTGTTGTTGTTCTGGTTGTAGAGCATTTAGTTTTTGGGCAGACTTTTGTTGTTTAACACGTTGTTAGACTTTGTTGTTCTAGTTATTGTTGTTGTCGTTGTTCTAGTTGTTGTTGTTGTTGTTGCAATTGTTACAGTTTTTGCATTTGTTAGTATAAAGTTGTTTATTACAGTTGTTGTTGTTGTTATTATTATTATTGTTGTTGCTGTCTTGCACATTATTGCTGTTGTTATGATTGTTGTTTTTGGTTTTCTTTCAGTGTAGCCGTTGTTGTCTCTATTATTCTAGTTGTTATTGTTGTTCATCTCTTTCTTATATTGGTGCTAATTTTCTAGCTACTCTTATTATGCTAGTTGTCATTGTTGTTGGACATGTTGTTGTTGTTGCTGTTGTTGTCGTTGTCAGACATGTTGTCGCCGTCGTTGTAATTGGTGTTGTTGTTCATATTGCTGGTTTGTTGTTGCTAGAGAGTGTTTGTTGTTGTTGTTGCTGTTCGGCGTGTTGTTGTTGTTGCTGTTGTTTTTGGTCTGACATTTGTTCTTGTTATTATTTTTATTGCTTATACTGCTCGACATTTTGTTGTTGTTGTGGCTGAGAGTTTTGGTGGTATGTTAGTTGTGGTTGTTGTTATTGTACTTTGTGTTGTTGTCGTTATATTCGTTTTTGAACAAGTTTTTGCTAGCCGTTTTCATTGGTGTTGTTGTTGGTATTGTTGTTCAGCGTCACGTTCATCTGGATATAGTTGTTGTTCTGTAGAAGAAGAATTCTCAAGAAATACTATTCTCTTTCCTTGTTTCTCAAGTTTAGGAATCGATATCAATATTGATTAGTCGGTTTCATTACATACGCTTTGATCCTGAAGTACTTCCCACTTATAGCATCGTTAAAAGCAAAATGGGATGAGTCAATGAAACGATGCTACGATATTGGAATGGGGAAACGATTTTCGAACATGGGGTACGATATTTGGTTATGAAGCAGCTGAATAAACAGACTGACAGAATTAAAATAAAATTAAATAAATACCTTAAATTTCTTAATTCTTATTTAATTCGAGTATTTGATGTTATCTGTATAATTACACAAGTAAGAAACCTCTGGTCGAGACCACTCGACTACGAGATACCCTGAGCCCTGCAAAAAAAAACCTAATACTCTTCTTTTTTACGCACGTATAAGCGCGCGCTCTACTAACCGCGCAGTTCCTTATGACTCCATTTCTAGATGGACGATCTTCATGAAAATTTCGGAATATAATAACACTAAAATGTATAAATTTGCCAAATTGCAAGTCTCTAAAATCCAAAATTTAACAATAACCGAAATTATATTAAATTAATAACTATATATATGCAGAAGACTTGGAGACTTTAGCTCTAAAAATGAACGAGATATAATTTTATAACTGATTCTCGCTAAATGTCGATAATTCTGAAACAAAAAAAAATTATCGATTTTCTGAAATAAACTCGTATACCGCGTGCAATACACAGACCTAAGAAAAAAAAGCATGAAGTCTCTAGCTCTTATGGTTGCTGAGATCGACGCGTCACCCTGATCAAGAATATAGGAGGCGTGGCAGACCCCACAAAGTATATATATACTTTGTGGGGTCTGCCACGCCTCCTTCTGCCTGTTACATACTTTTAACAAAACCAGAGTATAAAAAAATATATATCTATCGATCGGTGCCCAGTTCAAGGCTATTTTCATTCGTTTTGCTATGCATATTCCTCAGTTGACTATAAAGAAAGCAGAAATTATATTAAAATAATACAAGTTGCTATTAAATAGGATTTACTTAGTGCATCGTTCTCAATTATGTTCAAAATACCAGCATATTGGACAATTTCTATTGCAATCCTTGTTGTATTTGTAGGTGAATCTCTTTAGCGAACGACTGTAATGCTCTTACTATACTCTGAAACCATTAAAAATAACAGTTCAGGGTATGATAGTTTTCTTCAAATGTTTGTTACAAATAGAAGGAGGCATGACAGACAGGATATCTATGATTTATTGTATGGAATACAAAGATTTTGTAATATTTTATTTTAGATACCCATTTCATTTCACCCCAAAACGTATTTCACATACTAGAGTCTTGTGGTTTAGCATGTACATACTTTTGTATGCCACTATGATATACACAAAGTTTGATTAAGAAAGTCAATCTATAAGAAAAGTTATTCAATGAAATCATTTCTAATATTGTTGCTCATATTACAGACCAAGCGCATCTCTGTTAGTCGTCCAGTCGCGACTCTGCCACTGCTAGTAGTTGTTTCTTTTATATTCATTTATTTATAACAAGTATAAGTCGCCTTATTAAAAGGTAGCTCGCGATGCTTGCGGGATGCCAGGGCTGCAATGCATTGCTTCGCAAGCATTTTGCACTACATTAAATCGGCTTAGCTCGCCTTCTGCTGCGCTCAACTCTGACTGTTGCCGCTAAAGAGCTTATTTAATGTCAGGTTTCCTGCGATTCGCGAGGTTCTCTCCTCTGATGAAGCGGCGTCACAGTTTCTCTCTAGGCTTCGCCCTGCTTCTGCTCCCAGCACGGTTCACATTGAAATATTATATGCTGAGCATCTCGCTACAGTCTTCTCCCACATCAGGAACACTCAGCTATTTCATTGTAGAGTCTAAGATACATTATTTTCGAAATGCTATGGTTCCACATACGGGATAAGCGTTTATGTTCATTGCATATGCTTCATTGGATACATTGCATATGCTTATAGCGCCCCTACTTCGATCTCGTTCGTCTACTACATGTCTCGACAATAAAAACTCTTCACGTCAATGCAACATATACTTATATTTCAAAAACAGATAAAAAAAAAAATTAACAATCATCAAAATAATGAAATAACGAATCCAAATGTCAATCCAAATGTCATAGCATTCAAACAGTAGTCAACGGTCGGTGCCAAACGGTAGCAATACTGGGGCCCTTCACTTCAGTTTAGGGCAGTAGGTAAACACTTTGGCCGCAGACGCACCTCCTAATCTTGGCCTCAAGTCGCTTGAGCTGTGAAAGCAGGTTAAGGCAGAGCTGTCCACGTGGTGGGCATCCTAGGCAGGGTCTACCGCCAGGTCCACATGGCTTGCATGGCCACCATGGTTTATTTGGCTTCCTGGTTGTTGTCCTTCTTGTTGTTGTCCTTCTTGTTGTTGTCCTTCTTGTTGTTGTAGTAGTTGTCCTTCTTGTTGTTGTAGTAGTTGGCGTTGTTGTTGTTGGTGTGGTTGTTGTTGGTGTTGTTGTTGTTGTTGTTGTTGGTGTGGTTGTTGTTGTTGTTGTTGTTGTTGTTGTTGTTGTTGTTGTCGTTGGTGTTGTTGTTGTTGTTGTTGGTGTTGTTGTTGTTGTTGTTGTTGTTGTTGTTGTTGTTGTTGTTGTTGTTGTTGTCGGTGGTGCACACGTAGTTGTTGTTGTCGGTGGAGCACACGTAGTTGTTGTTGTCGGTGGTGCACACGTAGTTGTTGTTGTCGGTGGTGCACACGTAGTTGTTGTTGTCGGTGGTGCACACGTAGTTGTTGTTGTTATGGGGCAGCCACACCCAGCTGAGGTGTAACTAGCGCAGCAGAACAGCACAATGCAGGCTAAAAGGTAAAGGGAAAAACAAAATCGGTTACTCGAAATCCTTAAAGCTTAAGCGTTACGAATTTACCAATCAGGGAGACTACAATAAAATTCATATCGAAGTATTGCTTAGACAGCCTTTCACACCGAACAGAAGTGAAAGCGGATACTGATAACATTCCCTAGCGAAACTTCCCATTTTATAGGGCCCGTCCAAACTGTCGCTGCACATTAATTTTAGAACAGAACAATTGCGTAAATAAATGCAACTAAATCCATTCGCAAATATTTGCTAAGCCAGTTTATGGCAAGCTGGAAGATAAATATAGAAAACCGAATTTACAATTTATATTCATAATATACCATATTGGCAAAGACAAAATTATATATATATATATATATATATATATATATATATATATATATATATATATATATATATATATATATATATATATATATATATATATATATATATATATATATATATATATATATATATATATATATATAATATATAAACTATGGCAAAACTGTTGGAAATCATAAAAACCCATTAGAAAGCAAAGCGACCACAAAATATTGTGAATCTTACAGATATCAAGTATACCTAACAATAAAACCCCGAAACCCATTGAATATGGGAATAAGAGAACACTGCGCGACCGATTCTCAACCACGATATCGACATCTTTGTCCACATAGATCAAGTATATATATATATATATATATATATATATATATATATATATATATATAAATCGAAAAATATGTGTCTTCTGCCTTTCGATATCTTGAGTGTTTCTATATTCTACGCCGTCTTTAAATTAGAATCCCTCTTAAAATCAACTAATTTTATATTATGTATAAATTATTATTATTAATGAAGCGCAATTGAGATAATGATAAGTTTTAGTTGATGATGAAACAAGCGATTTATATTAAAAATTCAACTGACAACTAAGAGTACAATTTCTTATAGCTAAACCTAGTTTTATGATCTAAGAGTCCTAAAAGTGCTCATGTAGCATGCCGCAAGTCATGAACTTGAAATGTTCGTATGATACGCAGCAGTTCTTAGTGATCCTTTTAACTTAGATACTGATCGACATAAGTATTTCGAGAAAGTATAAATTGCTGGCTTTTGAGTGTAACTATAATAACTTTGAACAATATTCTTCGCTAAAAATATAAATAATAGAAACATAAAAAATCTATCTTTTCATAGAAACTTTAAAGCACATTAAATGAGAATGAATTCAGAGTATGATAAACATGTTTCATTTATTTATTTCATTCTTTATAATATTAATATATATATATAAACAAGTGAGAAAGCTCTAGTCGAGACTGCTTGACCATGAGATACCCTGAACCCTGCAAAAAATATTATACTCTTCTTCTTTAAACGCGCACTCTGCTCACTGCGCAGTTGCTGCACTGGCTTGGAGTGGGTTGGGCTGAACTTTGGACGCTTATAGCTCCATTTCTAGACGAACGATCTTTATGAAATTACTAATTAAATTACTTACTTTACCAAATTGCGAGTCTCTAGTATTTGTATTATGTTTTTTCCAAATTCGGGGAATGGGTGCGAATTTGGAACCGATATCCAAAATCTAACAAAAACCGAAAGTTTATTAAATTAATATCTATATATGTGCAGAAAACTTGGAGACTCTTACTCTTAAGATGAACGAGATATACATTTATAACTGATTATATAACTGATTAATATATACTGATTAAAAGTTATCGATTTTCTGAAACAAACCCGTATACCGCGTGCAATACACGGATCTAACACAAAATGATTGAAGTCTCTAACTCTTATAGCTGCTGAGATCGACGTGTTCATACATACGGACGGACGGACGGACGGACAGGGCTATATATACTTTATGGGGTCTGCCACGCGTACTTCTGCCTGTTACATACTTTTAACAAAACCGTTATACCCTGATTTCCCATTTTCAATGGGCTCAGGGTATAAAAAAATATATATATGTATATATAGCATTATAGATTAATTACTGAACCTTTTCTATTATTATTATTATTATTATTATTATTATTATTATTATTATTATTATTATTATTATTATTATTATTATTATTATTGTATTATTATCATTATTATTATTATTATTATTATTATTATTATTATTATTATTATTATTATTATTATTATTATTATTATTATTATTATTATTATTAGTATTATTATCATTATTATTATTATTATTATTATTATTATTATTATTATTATTATTAGTATTATTATCATTATTATTATTATTATTATTATTATTATTATTATTATTATTATTATTATTATTTTTAGTATTATTATCATTATTATTATTATTATTATTATTATTATTATTATTATTATTATTATTATTATTATTATTATTATTATTATTATTATTATTATTATTATTATTATTATTATTATTATTATTATTATTATTATTATTAGTATTATTATCATTATTATTATTATTATTATTATTATTATTATTATTATTAGTATTATTATCATTATTATTATTATTATTATTAATTATTATTATTATTATTATTATTATTATTATTATTATTATTATTATTATTATTATTATTATTATTATTATTATTATTATTATGTATTATTATCATTATTATTATTATTATTATTATTATTATTATTATTTTTATTTTTATTATTATTATTATTATTATTATTATTATTATTATTATTATTATTATTATTATTATTATTATTATTATTATTATTATTATTATTATTATTAGTATTATTATTATTATTATTATTATTATTAGTATTATTATCATTATTATTATTATTATTATTATTATTAGTATTATTATCATTATTATTATTATTATTATTATATTGTTTTTTTTTTTTTAAGCATATGTAAAAGAATACTCCCAATAGACTAAAACATTTTTACGAAATCTTTGTTCAATTGCTTTTCACTTTTTGAGCAGATAAAAGGCAAGCAACTCTTGTAGTTTTAGATATATATTAGACATATATTATGTCAATATTTCTCCTTATCATCTTGATAAGGCTATTAAAAGAAAATCAAACAAAAAAAAATTATTTATTTATAAATATATTATAGATATACAGTTATTTATTTATTTTATTTTTATTTTTTTTTATTAAAATTCTCTATACCAATATTTAATGAAATATGTGTATATAATAAATATTTAGACCAGTTTGAACTAGATATTTCGATTGATGTTTCTCGGTCGATGTGTTGTGTGGCTCGACAGATTCTGATCAGGAATGTACATATATATTAGTTTAGTTCAACATCATCTTAACTAATAAACGAACTGCACAATCTCTTTTCTTGGGATAAGCTAGCTGAACTTCAATTTATAATTCTAAGATGAGTAAGGCTTCTATGGAATGATTTTAGATGAAACTCGATTTAATTTTGTTTTTAGAACATAGTAAATAACAAATAGAATTTTAATATAAAAATGTCAAATATAGTAAAAAAAAGAAAAAAAAAAACAATATGTTAGTTAAATTTGCAAACAAAAAACATCTTAAGAAACTAGTCAACAAATGCCAATGACAATAGCTAAATGGGTAATTATATTGCTTTGTCATTACTGTAAGCATATTTTGCCTAGGTCATCAAGTAATTAGCTTGTCCGCAGACACATCTCCTTATTATCCACTTAAGCTCCTCGATTTGTTGCATAAGATCCGAGCATAGCCATTCGTTTGATGGACATCCAATGCATGGCCAGCCACCAGGTCCGCATGGACGACACGGATTCCAGGGTTTATGTGGTTTTGTGGGGCGACGTGTTGTGGTTTTTGTTGTTGTTGTTGGTTTTGTGGTTGTTGTTGTTGTTGTTGTGGGCCTTTCTGTATTGCATGTTGTGGTTGTTGTCCTTCGTGTTGTTGTCGGACATGTGGTTGTTGTGGGCCTTTCTGTATCGCATAGTGTTGTGGTTGTTGTCCTTCGTGTTGTTGTCGGACATTTGGTTGTTGTCTTTCGTGTTGTTGTCGGACATGTGGTTGTTGTCCTTCGTGTTGTTGTCGGACATGTGGTTGTTGTCCTTCGTGTTGTTGTCGGACATGTGGTTGTTGTCCTTCGTGTTGTTGTCGGACATGTGGTTGTTGTCTTTCGTGTTGTTGTCGGACATGGTGTTGTTGTCTTTCGTGTTGTTGTCGGACATGTGGTTGTTGTCCTTCGTGTTGTTGTCGGACATGGTGTTGTTGTGGGCCTTTCTGTATCGCATAGTGTTGTGGTTGTTGTCCTTCGTGTTGTTGTCGGACATTTGGTTGTTGTCTTTCGTGTTGTTGTCGGACATGTGGTTGTTGTCCTTCGTGTTGTTGTCGGACATGTGGTTGTTGTCCTTCGTGTTGTTGTCGGACATGTGGTTGTTGTCCTTCGTGTTGTTGTCGGACATGTGGTTGTTGTCTTTCGTGTTGTTGTCGGACATGGTGTTGTTGTCTTTCGTGTTGTTGTCGGACATGTGGTTGTTGTCCTTCGTGTTGTTGTCGGACATGGTGTTGTTGTGGGCCTTTCTGTATCGCATAGTGTTGTGGTTGTTGTCCTTCGTGTTGTTGTCGGACATGTGGTTGTTGTCTTTCGTGTTGTTGTCGGACATGGTGTTGTTGTCTTTCGTGTTGTTGTCGGACATGTGGTTGTTGTCCTTCGTGTTGTTGTCGGACATGGTGTTGTTGTGGGCCTTTCTGTATCGCATAGTGTTGTGGTTGTTGTCCTTCGTGTTGTTGTCGGACATGTGGTTGTTGTCCTTCGTGTTGTTGTCGGACATGTGGTTGTTGTCCTTCGTGTTGTTGTCGGACATGTGGTTGTTGTCTTTCGTGTTGTTGTCGGACATGTGGTTGTTGTCCTTCGTGTTGTTGTCGGACATGGTGTTGTTGTGGGCCTTTCTGTATCGCATAGTGTTGTGGTTGTTGTCCTTCGTGTTGTTGTCGGACATTTGGTTGTTGTCCTTCGTGTTGTTGTCGGACATGTAGTTGTTGTCCTTCGTGTTGTTGTCTTCTTGGTCCTACATGTCGTAGTCTTCTTGGTCCTGCGTGTTGTCTGCTTCGGCTTGCATGTTGTAGTCTTCTTGGTCCTGCGTGTTGTCTGCTTCGGCTTGCATGTTGTAGTCTTCTTAGTCCTGCGTGTTGTTGTCTTCCTCGTCATTCTTGTAGTCTTTTTCGGCTTGCATGTTGTCTTCTTCTTTGTCGTTCTTCTTGTCGGTTTTTTCGGCTTCCGTGTTGGCTTCTTCTTTGCCGGTTTTTTCGGTTTCCGTGTTGGTTTCTTCTTTGTCGGCTTTTTCGGCTTCCGTGTTGGCTTCTTCTTTGTCGGCTTTTTCGGCTTGCGCGTTATCTTCTTCTTTGTCGGTCTTTTTATCGTCTTTTTCGGCTTGCGTGTTATCTTCTTTTTTGTCGTCCTTTTTGTATTCGTTTTTATCAAGGGCTTCTTTATTCTCTTCGTTGGTTTCTTGGTCTTACGCGTTATGATTGGAGGAGCAGGCGTCGTAATAGGTTGACAATCATCCTTCGGGGCTGGCTTCGTTGCCGGAGGCCATTTCTTAGTTATCGGCTGGCACTGGCACTGGGCAGATGAGAGATCAACGATGCTCAGGAGCACGACGATCGCTGAGAGAATGGATATTTAAATATAAGAGCACCTTTCGGGCTAAACTATCAATGAGATTACCAATCAGACACCCAACTAATAGTTTCATGGTTTCTTCTACCCCTACGCTGGGCGCGAAAACAAAAACTGTTTTCCGAAGTGTCCACCTTGCATGTTATATAGGGCCTGTTGCACTAAAAAGGTTGTGCACGCGCGCAAACAACAACAACTGTGCAAATAAATAATATTATAAATAAAAATAAAAAAATATAACTTAATTTTTAAGTAAATTGAACGCAGTCAGGCAATAAGTTAAATATAGTCTGTGCTCAATAATTTCATGTGTCAATATTAATATCAATATCAATATAAGTATCAATATATCAGTCATATATTTAGTTCACGATCCACTTAGTCTATATATATATAGTATATATATCCCATCGCATTTCTTAATTATCGAAAAAAAAATCGAAAATTCGTTTACTTTTTTTACGTTATTCGAGCATAACTTCTACACCGTTTTAGCTAGACACTTCAACTTTATATATTTAGATATATATTATGGATACGCAGATTTAGAGTGTTGTAATTTGCCAATTAGACAAATTTGAATACTATTAATAAATTCTGAAAGTTTCATTAAGATAATCCATCTAGAAATGGAGTTATAGACGTTCAAAGTTCAGCCCAATCCACCCCCAAGCCAGGGGAGCAACTGCGCGGTTAGCAGAGGGCTCGCTTATACGTGCGTAAAGAAGAAGAAAATTTATTTTTTTGCAGGGTTCAGGGTATGTCGTAATCGAGCCGTCTCAAAATAAATTTGAAATATCTTTTGATACAATGGAGCTAGATCATATATATATATATATATATATATATATATATATATATATATATATATATATATGATCTACACATTAATACCTTTCAGATGATATATAATATGCATGTGAATATGTATTTGCGTATGTATATTTAATTATCTGTTTAGGCATAATAGATCATATGCGAATCCTTAAAGATATCTCGAGGTATGTTAATCTGATCTCTCTTATATAACTATGTAGATAGAAACGTAACTATATGAAACATAAATATGTACATACATATACATATATGTTCATGATAGTTTAGACCATATGCGTATACTTACGAGGCATCTAAGCGAATGTCAACTCATTCTAATTGAAATAGCTAGGGTTAGATTTACATACTATATAAGGCACATACATATGTATGTATACATATGGGCATTTCTCCAGAAAGGTCTATTTTTTGACAAATAGTGAATCATATACATAGATATAGCGATATAAGTTACAAAGAGACCAAGGAGTCCATATGTATGCATTTTAGCACAGTCAACATATGGATCATAGAGGTCTTTTGATATACAAACATAGATTTCTAAGAATAATCTCAATAGTTCAAGAAATGAGTGTATATCTCTATATAGGGCATCCCTACGTATATCAATTTTCTTCTGCTATGCATCGCTCTACACAGGGTAACCATACGTATATCATCATTTTCTTTTCTTTTTGGAGATCTATCTAGAATGCAAGCATATATCAGTTAAGATTTCAGCCAGTTTTCGTTGCATTCTATTGAAGCTGGCCTCATATTCCTGTTTTGCTTGGCACGTCAGCAACTTGTTTCGCCAGTTGGATGTACAAATGTACATACATACATACATACATGCAAAGCTTGACTATGTACATATGTAAAATACATTTTTGCATATTTACATATATTTTGTGCATATAAATGCAACTATAACAGCAAAGCTAAGACTACGCATAACTACGCATTTCAAATCAAACATTTTGACCCATATGCACACACACACACACGCACACACACACACACACACACACATCGTAATGTAGTATGTACACGTAAACATTTGTATATGGGTAAATGCGCATCACGGAATGTAACAACAATATCTTTAAGATGTTTAGAAGAAGCGCAACAAAGGGGGCAAAGATGAAACCCAAAAAAGTACAATGAACCTTCTTCAAAACTTCAATGTCTTGGCAGCGACGCTGGCAGCGCAACGGAGAACGGCTATGCTGCAAGCAGCTCCCTCCATAAAGCATGTACATACACACATACATATATACATATATGCATACATACATACATACATATACACGAAAATGTACATCTGTATACAGAAAAACGCACAACAAAGTAAAATGCAAGAGGAATTGTAAAAACAAACAATTTGCTGTTGCTGTTGCTGTTGCTGTTGTTTGGGGCTGTAAGTTTGCTACCGCTCTCGCAGCAGCAGCTATTACATGCGACGCTGGCTGCGCTGCCGCCACGACGACCCCTGCATATCAAAACAAGTTCCGTTCCACACAAATGCCAGCACGTTTCGAAATTGCCGACGACGACGCATCATAACAATAACAAAAGCCCAGGCAACAAAACATTTTGGGAAACGAAACAGTGCATAAAAAACTGGATAAAGTGCACTAGCGGCTGCAACAACAATAACAACAAGAACAATAGCTTACAAATGTTGACGCTCTGAGCGCAGCATACTGAAGCTGATGTTGCCGCTGCCAATGCTGCTGCAGTCGCTGTCGCAAAGATAGTTGATATTGGCTT